>QLNU02015360.1:295192297-295244232 GCA_006491805.2 Dysdera silvatica | reverse complement strand
GTAGTCGTCCAAATGCGATACAAAAATGAGCAGTCAGTCTGTAACTTTCTTTTTAGATAAAATGGCATGTAATTAAATTCTATTATTTTTTTGCAGCGAAAGACTTCAGTGAAGCAAAGAAAAGTCAACCAACGGAGCACCAATTATTTCCAGCAGAGCAGTTATCGCTAAAAGAAGATGAACAAACGAGAAAATTGTTTGCACGTCTCCTGACTTGCGCAGGAAAGCAGAAACGGTGAAGCGAACTCTAATAAAATTAAGACTGACGGATGCAGGATAATAAATTAAATATTGAAGTTTCAGATCAATTGCCGAAAAACTGCAAAAACGCAAAGTCAATTTTCTTTTCTTAAACTTCTAGACGATAATGCATGAAATAACTCTCGTTTTCCATTATGATAGAAGGAGCTGGATATTTGAAATATAATATTCTGCACAGCAAATATTCTAACCCACAAACTGCAAAACTAACTAAATTGGATAGAGGATAGAATATGGAGGTAAAAAGGATATCGGAAAAAAAATTATCGTGAATATTTGCTAGTCAAATATTCACGATATATATTGCGCTAGTCAAATTTAGATATATTGCGCTAGTCAAATTCTTTTATATGAAGTTAATTTAATTAATATAAGTAGTGGGCAGCAAGACAGGTAAGCACTTATCAATATTTTGTGGATTCGCATTTTTTTCACAATCTTCAATGCATTGTATGTATGAAAAATAATTAATGTTTATGCACAAAAGTTATTGACGTAAATCACTTAACTGATATTTTTATTTAAAAAAATAAACTATAGAAAATAAATATAAAACTGTCAAACGAGCTACCTATAATTTAATAATACATTGCCAATTAGGTTCGAGCTGTATACACCTTAAGAAGCGTAAAGTGCGTGCACAAACATAATAATAATAATAATAACAATAATAAACATTTGTTCCGTTTATAGTGGGTGCATTGTGTGCTGTTCTCCCAAAAACTGGAGCATCACCTTAATATATTAAAAATAAACAACAAATACTGCCATCAAATCTAAAAAGCCACTTTTTTTTGGGGAGGGCATAAGCAGATATTAAACAACATTTTTTATCAACTTTTTTAGGCGTAGTAATACTTATGCCGATGTTATGGCGTTAATATTAATACGCCTAAAAACATGGATAAAATTTTTTGTTTAATTTGCGTAGTGTTCGACTTGTATAAATATATCTGCTGCAACAGGCATTTCGATGAATTTAATACCGATCTCTTCGCAATTAGGTTTAAAAAGCAGTCCATGTACTGCCTCATTCGGCGAAATATCCGGTTTCGGAAAATAGTCTTTAAATGCGTTCATAAGTGATCGAGTGTTCGTCGTTCGTAGCTCAGTTGGAAGAGCTCCCACCCGGACTGCGGAAGGTCGTGGGATCGTGCCCCACCGAACACAAAAAACATTTCTTTTCTTTGCGAACGTTTCACCATCCGATCACGCCATAACATCGGTGTTAGTATTACTACGCCTAAAAAATGTTAATAAAAATTGTTGCTTAATTTAATCTGCGTAGTGTTCGACTTGTATAAATATAAGCAGATATACTTTTAGTTTACCCGAGGACCTTAGAAAGGACTTGTTTATATTAAATGGATAAAAGCAGTCCAATACAACATGGACTGTAAATTTGCATAATACTTTTAATACTAATGAGGCCGAAATAAATACAACGATTATGGAATAAATCAGAATGACATATATCAATCCGCTATTCGAAGGAGATTTTTTATATATTTTATTGTTTTCAGAATGTGGAATTGCGAAATGCCAGAAATTTATAACCAGTAAAATTTTGTTATTGGTATTAGGTATAAGCAAGGATTACGCAACGTTTCGAAAACTGCTGTTTCCTTAATTAAGCAAAGCGATTCGCTCCACTTCTCTTAATAAAGGAAACAGTAGTTCGCGAAAACCTTTTCTTATATCTTGGACCAGTGATAAAATTTTACTAGTATAGTAATTTTTACTAGCATAGTAAATTTTTACTAGCATAGTAAATTTAACTAGTATAGTAAATTTTTCTAGCATAGTACATTTTACTAGTATAATTTTACTAGTATAGTAAATTTTACTAGTACAATAGATAAGCTCTGGTCATTCGTTGTATTCTTTTATCAGAAGTTTATTAATGCAAGTAGGAGTTTTAGTAGATCAACGTCAGAATAATAGATTCCTTATTCTATGATTTCAGAAACAGGAGCGAACGAATTACTTGAAAGCGAAGTCAAAGATCACCAACATGGATTAATTTCGTGAGGGCATTTAACAATTGAGTTAACCCCTTAACCCCCAGTTATTTTTAATAACAATACTAACAAAATAAAAAAAATTGATTTCATTTCTTGGAAACAGAGATTTATAAGTTAAGGGAATAAGCCTCTCCTCACACATATGATGTTTGCTTGCTTGTTTGTGGCTTCACAGCTTAAGGACTATAGTTGTCATGCTGCACTAGGATCTACTGTTTTTCGAGGAATCTGAACCTCTGGACCTACAATTTTCCGAGGAATCTGAACATTTTAAGAACTAGGGAATCAAATCCGGACTACAGTGAGCAGTGTGATCTTTATGAGATCTCTGAGTAAGCATTCTTTGCACCGTTGGGAGTCGAACCCGAGTTAACGAGGCACTAGGCCAACGCGTTATCCAGCTCAGTTTCGTCTTCACAATGCTTCTAAGTCTTTCTTGGAATGCTTGCGTGAGCTGGACTTTGACTTTCTTGTGCTCCTGCTGCCGTTTTTGCATTATCCCTAGGTATTTGTAGGTTTCGCCCTCGTCCAAGGTCTTCAGTAGTCTCCCGTCTTCGAGTTCGATGCCTGGTAAATCTTCTTTGCTATTCTTCTGTATTTTGCACTTATCGAGGCCGAATTCCATTCCTATGTCCTTGGAGAATGTCTCTGTTATACTGATGAGTTGTCGGAGTTGGGTGATTGTTGGCGCGTATAGCTTGATGTCATCTACGTACATGAGGTGGGAGACTTTATGTAGGTTTCTCTTGTCTTTCTTCAGCATGTATCCGTATTTACTTGTGTTCAGCATCCTTGACAAGGGGTTTAACGCCAAGCAGAACCACTGGGGGCTTAGTGCGTCTCCTTGAAAGATTCCGCGGCGGATGGGGATCTCGGCCGTTTCTATTTTACTGTCTGGCGTGTTTAGCTGTAACCGGGTTCTCCATTGTTTCATGCTGCTCTGTAGGAATCGGATGATTGAGGGATGCACTTTGTATATGCTGAGTATTTCAAGGAGCCACGAGTGCGGAACAGAGTCGAAAGCCTTCTTGTAGTCTATGTATGCGGTGTTGAGTTTTCGCTTTTGTTTTCTTGCTTGTTCCAGGATAACTGAGTCGATGGTAAGCTGCTCTTTACATCCCAGAGTCCCTTTCTGGCATCCCTTTTGTTCTTCCGTCATTAAGTTGTTGCTTTCGCTGTGCCGGCTTATTTTTTCAGAGATGCACCCCGTGAGTATCTTGTACAGGGTGTTAAGGCACGTAATGGGTCGGTATTTCGCTGGGTTACTGGTATCCTGGTCCTTCGGTAGGAGGTAAGTTATTCCCTTGCAGAGGAATTCAGGCATTTTGCTGGGGTCTTCAATTATCGCCGTAAGTTCCTTGGCTAATGGGCCATGGGCGCTGGTAAATTTCTTGTACCAGAAGTTGTGTATGCCGTCAATACCGGGTGCTTTCCAGTTGTGCGTACGTTGGATTACCTGCTGGAGTTCCTCTATCGTGATGCCCGTGTACTCCATCTCCTCTATTCCTCTCGTAGCCTCCATTTCTTGCTGAATCCAGGGGGCGCTTTTGTGCTGTACTTCATTGGACCATAGTGTCTTCCAGAAGGTCTCTATTTCTGCTGGCTTTGGGGCTTCGTACTTGTCTTTGTTCGCTGGGGTCTCTCGAAGCTTCCTGTAGAAGGCCTTCTGGTTTGCTTGGAATTGCATGTTCTGTTGTTTTTTGTTGGTATAGTCTTTGTATCTTCGGAGTCTTCTGGCGTATACACCCAGTTTTTGTTTGAGGGTATCCAGATATTCGCTGATGTGTTTATTGGGCTCTTCGTGTCTTGTATGAATCCTATTTCTCTTAAGGGCCATCTTCACTTTCCTCACTAATTTCTTACCCCTATTTCCCTGCATGTACTGGGTTATTCGCCCTATGCTGCTGCGGAGCTCTTCTATTCTTTTCTCCAGTCTCACTTGCCATGGTGGTTGGGCTTTGTTTCCTCTGTTACTTCGGCCTTCGTTCCTTACTTCGTACCCATTGGCGCGTGATGCCGCTACTGCTGCACAGTATATGGCGGTGTGTATTTCCTGTAGGGAGTTGTGGTTCTGTAGGTGTAGTGGTAGAGTATGTTCATTGAGGATCTTGGTTGCTTTGCACAGTTTCCAAGATGCCGGTTGACGTGGTATTCTTGGCCTTGTTGCGGCATCCGAGCCTTCATATTCCGCCAGGGCACATTGGAAACCTTCTTCCATTTTCTCCACGTCCCTCCTCTCTTCTTGTTCTATGCTTGTTTGGAGCGGTTCTCTTGGGCTACTAACTGGTGCTTCAGGGTTTGCCACACTGGTTGAAGTGTTTGCCAGGTCATTGGCGACTTCATCTCTTAACCTTTGTAGTATGGGCTCTGCTAAGAGATTTCTGGTTATTATGTTCCTGCGTTGGGTTGTTATCCTTTCTATACTGATGTCCAGGTGTGGGTACTGTTGTGCGAATTTGGCGTGAAGTGTGGGTCTGTAATTTGTCATGTCTGTTTCTAGCTTTGTAATCGTATAGTAGGTGCGCATGATGTAGGTGTTCATATCTATTGTCCATGACATGCGCTGGCGTGGTCTTTCAGCCCTAGTGGTTGCACCTATACTAGGCTGCAAAGCACTTTGGGCTGTGTTGGTTCTAGTAGCCGTACAGTTGGAGGCGCCGCTACAACCGCCGACACCTCCAAGGAGAGACTGTTGCATATTTTTCGAACTGGCCCCTCTGCTTAAAACTCGAACGCGGTTCTGATTTAAGAGCGAGACAACCGATGCTCCATTCATATTTTCATTATGGTTCATATCATCATAGTTTAAGATTAGACTGATTAGATTCAAGATTTGATGAAATATATATATATATCATCATCATCATATTCAACCATTATCTATCCACTGCTGGATGAAGGTCTCTCCAAATGCTTTCCACACAAGTCTATCCTGAGCAATTCGCTTCCACGTCACCCCAACCTGTTTTCTTATTTCATCCACCCATCTAGTTTGAGGACGTTTTCTAGGTCTTCGGTGGTCTCTTGGAATCCAGTTCAGAATTTCTGTTGTCCATCGTTGATCAGTTCTTCTTGCAATATGCCCAGCCCATCGCCATTTCAGCCCTTTTACTTTAACAATGATGTCCTCTACTCTAGTTTGCTCTCTCACCCAAGTGTTTCTTTTTCGATCTCTCCTAGTTATTCCAAGCATGCACCTCTCCATGCTCCTTTGCGTTGTCTGTAACTTTCGTATTGCTCCAACTGTTAGACTCCATGTCTCTGATCCATAAGAGAGGACTGGCAATACACACTGGTTGAAGACCTTTCTTTTTAGACACAAAGGCAATTTCCCCTTCAGGATAAAACTGTTTCTTCCAAATGCACTCCAGCCAAGTTTAATACGTCTGTTGAGTTCTTTCATAATGTTGCCATCCATTGAAATCAGCTGGCCAAGGTAAATATATGAATCAGCAATTTCTAGCTCAATGTTGTCAACTTGTATTTTTGTTTCCTCTACAAAATTATTGAACATGATCTTAGTTTTTTGTAGGTTCATCTTGAGTCCAACTTCTTTACTTCTAGTTGAAAGCTCCTGTACCATGTCTTGGAGTTCTGACGGGTTTCTTGAAAAAATAACAATGTCATCAGCGAACCGCAAATGATTTAAATATTCACCATTTATTTTTATTCCCTTGTCATTCCAATTTATCTGCTGAAAAATCATCTGTAAAGCTGAAGTAAAGTTTTGGGAGATGGTATTCTCGCTCCCCACATCTTTACCAATTTTGATAGTTTTGCATTCATAAATCGAAATTTCCACTTGCATTTCACCATGTCAATGTACACATCCTCAATGTCTGTTGATCTTAAAGAGTTGATGACTGCTGATGTTTTAATAGAGTCAAAGGCCTTCTCATAGTCAATAAATGCCACACACAATGGAAGTTCATATTCATGTGTTCTTTCAATTAATTCTCTTAATACTTGAATATGGTCCACTGTACTGAATCCACTTCGAAATCCAGCTTGTTCTCTTGGTTGAGCTGCATCTAATTTTTTCTGCAGGCGATGTGTTAGCACTTTTGTGAAGATTTTATAAATAGCAGGTAACAAGCTAATTGGTCGGTAATTTTTTAAATCCTCTTTATCACCTTTTTTATGCAAAAGAATTACTGTTGCAGAATCCCATTGGTTTGGTATGTTACCGCTGTTAAGACATTTGGTAAAGAATTTTGCAAGTATGTCTTCTACATATTCTCCAGCTTCTTTTAGGATATCTAATGTAATACCATCATCACCAGGGGCTCTTCCTTTCTTCATATTTTTTATTGCAAATGAAACTTCTTCTTTTAAGATTTTAGGAGCTGTTCCTTCGACTATTTCAATGTCTTCGTTTAATTCACTGTTACTTTCGTATAGATTTTTGTAGAATTCTTCAACTCTTCTAAGTATTTCTTCCCTATTTCTTGTTACGGTGCCATCCTCTCCTTTTAATGCAATGATGTGTTTCTTCCCAACAGATAAACTTCCTTTAACAACCCTAAGGCTCTTGTTATTTTCAATGGCTTTCCTTACTAGCTCACAGTTGAATTTTCTTATGTCTTCTTTCATGCTTTTGCGCAGAGTTTTACAAAGTTCTATGTACTCAATCCTGGAACTGGTATTTCGATTGTCCACCTTCATATCTCTTCGCCTTTTCATGAGCTGTTTCGTCTTCTCAGATAATTTGCTATTGTGCTTTTTACAGGTTACACCACCAATTTCCCCAGCAGTTTCAACTATTGTCTTAACAATGTTTTCATTTGCTTCTGAGATATCACTTTCATCAATAAGTCCTTCCAGTGCAGAAAAGCGATTTTTTAATTCCAACTTGAATGCCTCGGTATTTACTTTCAGTTTCATTAGATCCACCCTCTTACTTACTTGTTTCCTAATGAGCTTCTGTCTTTCTAATTTAGTATTTAAGTGCATTTTACATCTCACCATTCGATGATCACTTCCAGTATTAAATCTGTTCAGTACGCTGCAATCTTCAATAATTGATTTCTTGTTTGCCAGTATATAGTCAATTTCGCTGGTTCCTCCATTGGGGTGTTTCCATGTCCATTTTCTTTGTAGTTTCTTCTTAAAAAATGAATTCATGATGCTAAGATTTTCAGCTTCGGCAAATTCTATGAGTTGATCGCCACGTTCATTCCTTTCCCCGTATCCGTATTTACCAACCGATGTCTCTCCTTGTTCCTGTTGTCCAATTCTTGCATTAAAATCTCCCATGATGAGCTTGATGTGTTGTTTCCCCTTGGTATGTAGCTGTTTGATTTCTTCATAGAATTCCTCAACCTCCTCGTCGGTATGGCTTGATGTTGGTGCATATGCCTGTACTATCTGAAGTTGGTATCGCTGGGTTAGTTGAACAACGAGCCTCGCTGCTCGATCTGACGTGCTTTCGACTTCAAGAAGGTAGTCTTTAATTCTTTTATACTATAATTTTTGCCACCCACGTTTTAATTACAGCTCAAACTAGAGCTTGTGTAATTTTGGAGAAAAGCCAAGTAAAAATAAGGAAAAATTTTGTCAATAAAATGTTGAATTAATAATACTAATAAACGTAAGAAAATTGGTCAAGAGTAATGGTAACAGCAGTAACCTCCCCATACAGTAATTACTCTAGTAGCGCAGCCAAAAAATGGAAAGTTTCTGGAAAGTACAATCAAACTGCAACCTGATTTAGTACACTGTACTTTGGTACCAGGGGTATTGCCAAGTTGACATAATAATGCTAAAATATGGCAATAATTGCGTGATAGCTGTATTTAAACCAAATCATTTTGTAGCGAATTATTTATGGTAGTTTATGAATTTTTGCTAAATATCGTTATAAAATTTAAAAGGTATATTGTCAGAGATACATTAATTAATAAGTATTGTAAGGTTTTTATTTTAAAAACTTTTGTCAGTGTATATGTTAAAAATCCTAGCACATTGCGAACATACAATATTACGATGTCATCATCATCATATTCAACCATTATCTATCCACTGCTGGATGAAGGTCTCTCCAAATGCTTTCCACACGTCTATACTAGGCAATTCGCTTCCACGTCACACCAATCTGTTTTCTTCTTTCATCCAACCATCTAGTTTCAGGAAGTTTTCTAGCTATTAGGTGGTCCCTTGGAATCCAGTTGAGATTTTGCGTTGTCTATCGTTGATCAGTTCTTGCGATATGCCCAGCCCATCGCCATTTCAGTCTTTTTACTTTAACAATGATGTCCTCTACTCTAGTTTGCTCTCTCACCCAAGTGTTTCTTTTTCGATCCCTCCTAGTTATTCCCAGCATGCACCTTTCCATGATTCTTTGGGTTGTCTGTAACTTCCATATTGCTCCATGTCTCTGATCCATAAGAGAGAATTGACAATACACGCCGGTTGAAGACTTCTCTTTTAAGACACAAAGGCAATTTTCACCTTAGGAATAAAGTGTTTCTTCTAAATGCACTCCAGCCAAGTTTAATATGTCTGTTGAGTTCTTTTACAATGTTGCCTTCCATTGAAATCAGTTGGCCAAGGTAAATGTATGAATCAGAAATTTTTGGCTCAATGTTTTCAACCTGTATTTTTGTTTTCTCTGCGAAATTATTGAATAATATTACGATGTACCTTAATAGAAATGTTAGAACCCCCATTTTGTGAGAAAAACCTTAAAAACCAATTTTTGTCTTTTACTGTAAATATAAAATATAATGTTACCATTACTAAGTAGTTCAATGGTCAGGTCAAGGAAGGTATAATTGTTGTAATGTGCCTTAATCTCAGTGAGTCTGAGATTAGTAGGGTAAAGGGATTTGAGTTCGTCATCATCGTTACAGTTAATATCTAAAAGGTTATCGATATATCTAAAAACTATTATTTTGTCGGTATACCTCCTTTCGTAGTGGTACTAGTATAAGTTTATAATATAATTGGAAAATTTTGCTCCGATAGGGATACTCTTGATTTGTAGGAAATGGTTATTTTGAAAAATAATTTAGTTACTTTCAAATCAGAATTTTAAAAGCGTATGACAGAAATTGTTTTCATAATCGAAATAGTTTGAGTGTTTCAAATATGTGGGGGTAATATTAACCAGAAAATTATCCTCCTGATTTTTTATGCTGAAAAAGAAATACTTATCAGTATCATGTAAAAGAATTCCTGAAATTTGTATAAATTTTGATATCAAAAAATTTGCTAAACGCACAGTTGTAAAGATTACATGTAAATTTCTACAATTTTAAGAACTATAGCTTATTGCTTGCATTCTTGGGTTTAAATGACATCAAAGTGAATAAAATTGACTCATAAATAACGAAGTTACATACAGTTACAGGTGGAAACAACTTTTTAGCTAGCTGTCCAGCTGAGAAAAACGTGTATCATCACCACTGCGACAATCAGGCGCGTCACATTCGGTCGTTGCCATAGAATCCGCGGTGAAGTCGGTAGAAGCTTCTTATGCTGTGAAGGCTTGGAACCCGTATCGCTATCAACTCCAGATGACTGGCTGCTCAGGAAATCGTTCCTATTAATGAAATGGAAGCTTTTTGCTCTTTTTCGCATCAATTTTTTGAATTTATGTATTTTCAAATATTTTTTGAATTTTTCGTTCGTTAGGGCACGCTAACCCCAACATTGGACTGTTGTTGGTATCTAACTGGAAGGAGACCCACACGTTGAACGTATGTGACGATGTGTGGAATCGGCCGGGCCAGTAACCTAGTGTCCTACCCCGCCTTCAAGTGGTGCAGGCTGGGCTTTCTATCTAAGAGGCAAATTAATATTTGCTGCACAGATAGAAAGGCCGAAGGGGAGGGCTAATTCACCAATCCGTCTAACCAGCGTGGTGAAATTATGGCTAATTCCTCCACTATGCTTGCACACCAAAAACTATTCCCAAAACTAGTCCAAAAACTTAGTCTCCAGGTGCTGAAATGCACCTGATCAAGGAGGCAGCGGTCAGCGTAGCATGAAAGCAGGGGGTGCTAAGAATCACTGGAATGGCCCAGGCTGCCATTTGTTATTGACCTTGGCTACGTATAATGGACGATCCCTTGCTTCTGAAGCAAAACTTCAGGAATTGGAAGAAGAACTTGAAAAGATCAAATGGGACATTATAGGACTCAGTGAAGTCAGAAGAAAAGGTGAAGAGTTGGTGGAATACACACACACACTCTCTCTCTCTCTCTCTCACAGGCACACAAAAAAACGGACATTTGTTTTATTATAGAGGAATGGAAACTGGAAGAATATGTGGTGTTGGTTTCTTAATCAACAAAAGAATTAAAGACTACCTACTCCAAGTTGAAAGCACGTTAAATCGGGCAGCTAAGCTCGTTGTTCAACAAACCCAGCGATGTCAACTTCAGATAGTACAAGCATGTGCACCAACATCAAGCCAAATCGATGAAGATATTGAGGGATTTTATGAAGATATCAAACAATTACATACCAAAGGGGAAACAACATATCAAACGCATCATAGGGGATTTTAATGCAAGAATTGGACAACTGGAACAAGAAGAAACATCGGTTGGTAGGAGGAAAGCAATGAACGTGGCGATCAACTCATCGAATTTGCAGAAGCTGAAAACCTTAGCATCATGAATTCATTTTTTAAGAAGAAACCG
This sequence comes from Dysdera silvatica, assembly GCA_006491805.2. Taxonomy (NCBI): domain Eukaryota; kingdom Metazoa; phylum Arthropoda; class Arachnida; order Araneae; family Dysderidae; genus Dysdera; species Dysdera silvatica. Next base: position 295,233,299 of record QLNU02015360.1, on the reverse strand, counting down.
CAAAGAAAATGGACATGGAAACACCCAAATGGGGGAACTAGTGAAATTGACTATATCCTGGCAAACAAGAAATCAATTATTGAAGATTGCAGTGTACTGAACAGATTTAATACTGGAAGTGATCATCGAATGGTGAGATGTAAAATGCACTTAAATACTAAATTAGAAAGGCAGAAGCTCATTAGGAAACAAGTATGTAAGAGGGTGGATTTAAAGAAATTAAAAGAAAATACCGAGGCATTCAAGTTGGAATTAAAAAATCGCTTTTCTGCACTGGAAGGACTTATTGAAGAAGTTGACATCTCAGAAGCAAATGAAAACATTGTTAAGACAATAATTGAAACTGCTGGGGAAATTGGTGGTGTAATATGTAAAAAGCAGAATAGCAAATTATCTGAGAAGACGAAACAACTCATGAAAAGGCGAAGAGATATGAAGGTGGACAATCAAAATACCAGTTGCAGGATCGAGTATGTAGAACTTTGCAAAACTTTGCGCAAAAACATGAAAGAAGATATAAGAAAATTCAATTGTGAGTTAGTAAGGAAGGCCATTGAAAGCAACAAGAGCCTTAGGGTTGTTAAAGGGAGTTTGTCTATTGGGAAGAAACACATCATTGCATTAAAAGGAGAGGATGGCACTGTAACAAGAAATAGGGAAGAAATACTTAGAAGAGTTGAAGAATTCTACAGAAAGCTGTATGAGGGAAACAGTGGATTAAACGAAGACTCTGAGATAGTCGAAGGAACAGCTCCTAAAATCTTAAAAGAAGAAGTAGCATTTGCAATAAAAAGTATGAAGAAAGGAAGATCCCCTGGCGATGATGGCATTACATTAGATATCTTAAAAGAAGCTGGAGAACACGTAGAAGACATACTTGCAAAATTCTTTACCAAATATCTTGACAGCGGTAACATACTAAACCAATGGAATTCTGTAACTGTAATTCTTTTGCATTAAAGGAGGGATAAAGATGAATTGTGAAATTAACGTCAGCAGTCATCAACTCTTTAAGATCAACAGACATTGAGGATGTGTACATTGACATGGTGAAACGTGTGTATAAAAATGCAAGTGCAAAATTTCGGTTACATAAAGATACCAAAACTATCAAAATTGGTAAAGGTGTGAGGCAGGGAGATACCATTTCTCCAAAACTTTTTACTTCAGCTTTACAGATGATTTTTCAGCTGATAAATTGGAATAACAAGGGAATAAAAATAAATGGTGAATATTTAAATCATTTGCGGTTTGCTGATGACATTGTTATTTTTTCAACGAACCCATCAGAACTCCAAGACATGGTACAGGAGCTCTCAACTAGAAGTAAAGAAGTTGGACTCAAGATGAACCTACAAAAAACTAAGATCATGTTCAATAATTTTGTAGAGGAAACAAAAATACAGGGTGTTCCGAAAATATCGGATCAAAAGTATATAGGCCTGATCCTTTTTCAGAATGGACCATAATGGCCCTTTACATGGGGGGTCGGAAATGAATATCAACGGAATTTTGCATACTTTTATTTCGCAGAGGCGGAATCTATAATGACCAATGGCGCTTACAAACCAAGAAGTTGTCTCCCCCGAAAATTTCAACTCCAGCGCGGGGTTGCTACATTGCCTCGTCAAACAGGATTCCAGGCGTGTTGGCATTTTTTGCGGTTGCTGAGATTGGCGACTTGATTTTATAATTGGCGCAATTTCATAAAGATTTTAAGGCTCCTACGTAGGGCTGGAAACTTCCCTCAGTGGTGCACTACGAACATAGGATGGCCCCAAGATCCGTGGGAGCCATTCTTAGTTCTAAAGCAAGAAGTTTAGTTTGAAAAATAAATATCTCGAGACTCGCAACACCGATTAAAGAAGTTTACCTAAGGAATGTTTCAATTTTTGCTACGAAGGGCAGGGCAGGCAATAGGGGAGGAAGGGTGCATTGCACAGAGGCCCCGTGCGGCCAAAGAGCCGGTACTGAAAGGAACAAACCCTCCACTCAGTATATGTTAGGAAGAGTCCGTAGACGGACGTCTTATCAATTGTGCTAATGGGACGTCCCCACCCCTGCAGTTTAAAATTACTTTGTGCACGTTCATACAAATCGACACCCTCCCAGAGGCGTAGCCAGGCGGAGGTTTTGGGGGTTGCGACCCCCGCCATCGCAATGAAATTTTGTATATTTAACATAGGAATATATGAGTTGTAGCTCTGTAACCCCTCCCATTAAGCCTATAACCCTCCTCTTATGAACTTTCTGCCTACGCCACTGCACCCTCCCCACCTCTGGGATACTTACTGAATCCGTGAATGCCCTCCACCTGCCAATCATAAACTTTTATGCTCCAAAGATTCTTTTCTTTTCGTTCATGTTTTACCGTCGAAGAAATCAAAAGTCTGTGCTGCAGGTAAATAATAAATAGCTTGATAATAATAGTATCGAAAAATTACCCTTGAATTACCCCGCAGAAAATTTCTAAAAAGGATTGGTTCGAATGAAAAGGTTTACCTTTTCATCATAGCTTCTCGTAGACCTACTCAGGGGCGGACTGGGCCACCGGCCAACTGTCCCCCGGTCCGGTGCGCCCTCATGGGCTATAGGACTCGCGCCCTCCGATAATCCAAGGTATGCGCCCTTTGAGGCAACGGTGAAATTTAGGAAACTAAATTCAAGAGGCGAGCCAAACTTTCAAATACAATTTTCATTGGCTCGAAATTGTTAACTCCCACATTCCAGAGATGCGTGGCGAATAAGAAACCTGTTTTCTGATAATACAGCCCAGATGCAGTCTGTTGGACAAATACGTTGATTATAGGTGTAACTTTCTGGTTTTTTTTTATCCAATCATGCTTTGTTATTTGTTTATAGCCATAACTCCGCGGATATTCAAATTCCGACCCCAATGTAATGGGCCATTATAGTCCATTTTGCACAAGGCTCACGACTAAATATTTTTGATCCAGTGTTTTCGGAACACCCTGTATACAAGTTGACAACCTTGAGCTAGAAATTGCTGATTCATATATTTACCTTGGCCATCTGATTTCAATGGAAGGCAACATTATGAAAGAACTCAACAGACGTATTAAACTCGGCTGGAGTGCATTCCGGAGAAACGATTTTATTCTGAGGGGAAAATTGTCTCCGTGTCTAAAAAGAAAGGTCTTCAACCAGTGTGTATTGCCAGTTCTCTTTTATGGATCAGAGATATGGAGCAATACGGTTGGAGCAATACGAAAGTTACAGACAACCCAAAGGAGCATGGAGAGGTGCATGCTTGGAATAACTAGGAGAGATCGAAAAAGAAACACTTGGGTGAGAGAGCAAACTAGAGTAGAGGACATCATTGTTAAAGTAAAAAGGCTGAAATGGCGATGGGCTGGGCATATCGCAAGAAGAACTGATCAACTATCGACAACGCAAATTCTCAACTGGGCTCCAAGAACTATTTCTTATTATTAAGGGCGGATCCAGAAATCTTTCAAGGGGGGCACGATTTGTTTCCAATTACTATTTTTAGCCAAGTGTACGATACTTTTCATTTTTCATGATACAATCTCGGCTCAAAGGGAGCGATACCCAATTGCCCCCCCCCCCGGTTCGGCCAGTTCTTATTATTATTATAATAACTTGCTATTACTTATTTAATGATGCTACTATCATTATTATTAGTATTATTATCTATTTAATATTAATTTACATGAATTGTATAGAATGCCTAGATGTTTTAGGCAAGTATGAAATGTCCATTTTATTTAATATTTTACATTAATTAGGAAGAAACAATAATAATAATAATAATAAATATAATAATAAAATTAGCAAAACCCCGAGTAACTTATTATAGACGTAGCATTATAGACAAATGAACAACGAAATCGACCAAATATCAAGACCTTAAATTTGAAATTGAAGACTTGTGGCATATGGGAAATGTTGACATTGTACCTGTCGTTTCATCGGTCATATGTCTAATACAAACCACACTACACAGAAGCTTGGAAACACTTGAAATTGACCTCAACACCTACATTGAGCTATAGAAGGCCACAATTTTAAACACATGCCGAACAGCCGGGAAATTCCTAGACACAACACTCGAATAACCTACAGAAGGACGTCTCGAATACTTGCACTGCCCGTTTCAAATCTGTACCTCCAAGAGCACATACAAAAATACATAATAATAATAATAATAACAACATAATATCACCAATTAGTCGAACACAGAACTAGTGTCGGACTTTACAAATGAAGAATAAATAAAGCATTGATAAGTTAAATTGATCTTGGATACTAAATAAATGATTGCTCATAAAATATGCTGTTATCTCATATTTTATTTATAGTCATTTTCAGTTGAATAACTTCTAATTATGTTATAGCAAATACAACTTTTTAGTAATCAGAAATCGATCAAGCTCTTCTGTAAAAGTCTTTGCATAAACGGGTTAGACAGGTGTTTACTGTTACCATCTATTTTATTCTAAAGTGTTACTTCTATGTAGAAAATAAAATTGGTGAAGATTAAGTTCATGAATGTGTGTAGAATATGATTTTAGTTGTTAAGTAAATTATCACTCATGAAAGCAAACTTTATAATATGCAATGAATAACATGGATTATATAAAACCACTTAATATTTTGAAATAGATCACTCACAGAATCCGCGAGATCACAAGGGCATAGGGAGATAACCTTGAAAGTGGCTGGTGTCTTCTCAACTCTGCTTGCAATAGCTTATCTGTGAAATGAGTACAGAAAAATAAAGTTTTGAGAAATTGGTAAATATAGTTTAGAAAATGTTATCGAAAGGATTAAAATTGTGTTATTAATAAAAAGAATAAGATAATAATCTCATGAAATAATATTATAAGATTAATTTAAAGCGAGGGAAAAAAAATCAATCTGTAAATTCTAAAATACATTTTAGAGTGATGAATATCTAACAAGATGTTTTTTAAAGTAAGTTATTTAAAACGAGAGATGGGGGAAATAACAAAAGTGAACTTACTTGATCGTTGGTCATTGAAATATGGTAAATTGAAGAAAACGTTATACGATAGCGATGGTGAGTTTACTCTGTAAGAATCGCAGAGAAAGTGGGAATTAGAGGTTGCGATAGATAACCACATGACTAGTGATGCTAATGAGTTGTCAAAACTAGCTACGTAAAAAATAGTTAGATAGCTATTTTTAAAGGTATCGGGGTGTATGTGAGATCACATCGTTGTGGGGAAATTTGAGCTAGAAAAGAACACACAAGGAAATTGTGTTAGAACCTGTTCTGTATCTCTTCGAACCCCGTCTTGGAGGTGGGGGATCCCCTATTGATTTGCTGACGAAATGTCTGGAACCAAAACTAACGTGAAAATTCACGCTAGACTTGGTTGGAAAATTGTTAGGAATGAAAGTGAGAGCTGGGGTTAAAATGAAGTCACCAGTCATAGAGTATACTTTAAAATAAGAATTTGAATGTGATTGAAATTATCTAATTACAAACTTGTAATTATTTAAAAATCATAATAAGACAATAACGTTTAGCCGCTTTTGCCATATAATTAATCTCAAAATCTTAAAATTAATCTGGCGGATTTAATTCCGTGTTAAATTTATTTATTTTAGGCAACGCGTAATCATGAATTTAACATTCGTGAACTTCAAGAAAAATTAATTTAGATTAAACAAAAAAGTTAAACAAATATTAAAAAAAAAAAGACTCGCGATTGAAAAAAATAAAAATTAAAAACTTTCGATTAAAATAAAAATTTAAAAACTTTCGATTTAAAAAATTGTAAAGTTAAAAAAAAACATCTAATAAAAAACACGCCAAATATCGTGAAGAATTTAAAGAGGATATATGCAAACAATTCATCCACAGTAAATAGCTGGAAATCCTTATTTTTAAAGAGTAACTTTCCTCATCGGAACTGGCTGTGTCAACCCTTGTCGAAGTGTCACGTACCAGCTTATTTATGGCTTTGTTTACGCCTTCGCCCTCTTTCTGTGTTCGAGATTATTGTCAAAATTTGATTTTGTAACGGCGCCGGTCTGGTAAAGAAGTTGTTTTTGCAAAATTATGTAAGATCAAACAACGTTGATATGAACATTTTTAATACTTTAACAGATGAAATCGTTAATCAGTCACCAGAACATCCATGAGTGTAAAGGAAGTTAATTGATTTTTTTTCACTAGTACAGTACACGTTTTTATGTAAGCACTACTACATTACTTCCTGTTATTTTTGTTAATAGAGTAATAGTACTGTACATTATAAATATTGAAATAAGTAATGTGTATGATTTATAAAATTAGAAATAAGAATATCTAATTTAATAATAAAATTCGATAAAAATTTAATGAGCAAATTATTTCCACGCTATAGTTCAGAGAATACCTCTTTTATGTAAAACCCGCTTATATGCGAAACTCGCTTATATGCAAAGGATTTCGTTGCCGCGTCCATTTGCATATATGCAGTTTTGACTGTATACAATTTACTCATATTTATATTATTGAATTAGAAGTTGTGGATAAGACTGAATTCCTAGGAGTGCAATCAAAATTATATTGGAATGATCACATATATAAAATAATATAAAAAATAAGTAAAAGCATAGGAATTTTGAGAAGATTTGGTAAAAATTTACTGCAAAAGATAATAATAGAACTATACCATTCACTGATAAACAATCATATGATTTACTATAATAGCGTTTGGGGTAATTTGAGCATGGTTAATAAAAACATATTAAAGAACTTGTAAGACAAGGCAATCAAATCAATAAATCGGAATAATAGATCAGAAACAGAAAATATTTTACTGAAATATAATATTCTACCTCTCGAACAAATTTATAAATGTAACATCATGTAAGATAATTTGACGTAGCATTACGCAGATTTGATTTATAAGCTAAGACAACGTTATAAGTACATTAATTACTTACGCTTATGACGTTGTCTTTACTTATAAATCTATAACACCTTGGTCAAAATGTATGAGAGGATAAAGGATAATAAATACATTGATATTCCGAGGTTAAGCTTCAATGAAAGAGATGAGGAAAGATGTCGAAACTACACTGAATTGTCAATGTCAAAAATAAGAATGGAAATTGGAAGGGGCAGTATCAGTTATATGAGACGTAAATTTCGGAATTAGTTGTCGGATGTATTAAAAAAAGATATTGAACAATATAAGAAAATTTAAAACGGACCTAAAGAAATACATAATAATGCAGATGTAAAAGAAATAGGGAAAAGTAAAATTAAAAAACGTTGCGGAGAAAATAAAGAGTATGTTAATGGGATGAATAATAGGGTGGGAAATATTCAAGCGGATATTAGATGATAAATTGCTCGTAAAGAAAAGAATGATTTCACGGTGCCTGGTTTGGAACCGAACCCACGACCTCTTTGTAGCCGGCCAAGGGCTCATCCAACACGTTTGATATTTGGGGCCATTCAAGTATTACGTAAGCACATTTCTGGCCATTTTATACCTCCCTCCCCCTTGTAAGAAAAAATAAGCAAATGCCTTCCTCCCCCTTCATGCTTACGTAAGATTTTGGCTCTCTAATTTTTTAGGCAAGTTTTTGAAATAAGAATGCAATGTGTAATGCAAATTGTAATACTTTTTTACATTTTTGCAGTAATATTGAGCACTTAATTCTCTGTTATAATATTAAACGCTTATTTATAAATAGAGAGTAATGATAAAAAAAATTATTGTATTTAAAAAAGTTTTAATGCGTTGTTAATAGCTCTTTTGGTGGCATTGCAAAGTATTTTGTTATATTTTTATTGTTAATGTTTCTTACGTTGTAAGCAAATAGTGTGTAATATATAGGAAATTGATTTGGTAAAATACATTTATTAAAAATAATACATTCATTATTTAATTTAAAAATGTGAAGTGGCCACGGGGAGCCTAGTAGAGGGAGCCTGAGCAAAAAAAGTTAAGAGCCATTAGTTTAAATAATTAAGTATTTAACTGCGCTTGCTTGTATTTTATATTTTATATCTTTTACTCGTAGCGTATCTTACCTCCAAGGGTTGCAGTTTTGTCAGGGCGGTTGACTATGTGCTAGTTTTATTATTTTCTGTGTTTTACGTAAGCATGGTTCAAGATCCCTGCCCTAAAGATGCTTAAGTAATACTAGAACGGCCTCTTTGCTTGTTTTTTTTTCTAATAACGAGGAGGGGGTGGTCTGAACCATGCTTACGTACCACAGAAAATAATTAAATTAGCTCATACCCACAAAGTGACAATTGCACTGACTGAACTGCAATTCCTAGATGTACAACACACTGCGAGTGAAAGATATAAAATATAAAATACACGTAATCACATATAAATATTTAATTATTTAAACCAGTAGATTTCAACCTCTTTTCGCTCGGGACTTCTTTCTAGGTACCCTGTTGCCCCCTTGACATTTGCAAATTATAATGAATGTGTGATTTTTAATAAATGTATTTTATTAAATCCACTTATATATTACACTAGTTGCTTACAACGTAAGAAATATTAACAATAAAAATGTAACAAAATACTTTATAATACCACCAAAATATCTATTAATTGTTTGCTCAAACGTTTTTAAATGCGATAATTTGTTGTGATTATTTTCCATTTATAAGCGTTTAATATTATAACAAACTTACAAATAAGCGCCCAATATTACAATAAAAATGTAAATAAGTATTATAATTTGCATCACATATTATATTCTTATCTCCAAACTTATACTAAAAAATTAGAGAAGCGAAATCTTACGTATCCTTTGTATGAGCCTCGTTACGAGGCTCATGCAAAGGATGGAGCTTGCACCGACTTCAGCCGACCCTGAATTTGGGAACAGAATTAGTTACGTAACTTACGTTAATTCACGTTTGTTTGTTTTTGATAAATTTCCTTTTACAAAAAGGGTTTATGTGTCACGGTACAGGTAATTAAGATACGGCATTTATGAAATGTACTTGTGAACCATGCCTGTAGGTAGGATGAAGGGGAAATTGGGGCAGGGCAAAGGCAAGGCAAGGCATATAGGGCACAGGGCACCCTAATATTGTTATATATATATATATATATAAATAATTCGATGGGGCAACTGGGGCCACGCATCTGCTGGCCCTAGCTGGGCTAAAGGCCTGTTGTGAACACTGTCGAAGTTGTAAGCTTGATCTTCATCCAGGGAGTACCTTTTATCATAATAAATTCCACACTCTTTTTCCTTAACCTCCCTGATTAGTTTATCCCCTCTATATACATCTGAAAACAATTGCTTCAAATTCGCGGAGTAAGAGAAGCAAAAGAAGGCACCGAAAGTAATTGTTAAAATTTACGAGTCTTGGGGGATACATTTCGCACGCTTTGCATTCCTGACTGCGGAAAAAACCAAGCAGTTTCCTTTCCATTCCTTAAGGCGACGATTTGCAAAGGAAACTAACACCATCGCCTTTTTGAAATGCATTTCACGATGCGCAACAGAAGACTAAAAGCTACGAATGACCCCTTGAGAGTATCGTCTCCACCGAAAAAACTTAATCAAGTTTTTCTCTTTGCGAAAACAAACAATGAAATTCGCCAATATGAAAAATTAGATTAGAAAACGTCTTGCCTTTTCGAAGTTTGAAAAATTGAGCATAAAAGAATGTTCGTTGAAACTGACGTGTGTGGGTGGATGATGATGTAAAACTTGCGAAGTCAATTTCAGTTTTTTTTTGTTTGTGACCTTTAAGTGGAGATGCCAGAATGAGAAAATGGTCATAAGAAAAAAGTCAAGAAATTTCAGTAGTTTTCAGTAAAATTGCGCTCTTTTATTTCCTGCAAAAAGATTTTTTTATGAGTAAAGCACCTGCAGTGTTATAGAGCAATATATGTACCTCCCCACACCTTGAAATAACATGCAAGTTTTCCTAATAACGTGACTCAACTATGCATGTTTATGTACGAGGGCGAATCAGAAAGTCTTTGCCCCTATTTTTTATTAGCCAAAATAAGGTACATACAGGTAATTACAAATATACGTACTATTCTACGTACCTTACACTATTTTTCCACATAGTCCCCACACCGGTTCAGACATTTGTCCCATCGCAGCACTAAATTTGAGATGCCCCTGTGGTAGAATTCGTCCGGCTGACTGTGGAACCACCGTCGGACTGCTGTCTTGGCTTCATCGTTGCACGTGAATCGCTGTCCTGCCAGGAACTTCTTCAGCGGACCGAAAACGTGGAAATCACTAGGTGCCCCAGTCTAGGTCCTAGGTAGTCAATAAGTCCTTCCAGTGCAGAAAAGCGATTTTTTAATTCCAACTTGAATGCCTCGGTATTTACTTTCAGTTTCATTAGATCCACCCTCTTACTTACTTGTTTCCTAATGAGCTTCTGTCGTTCTAATTTAGTATTTAAGTGCACTTTACATCTCACCATTCGATGATCACTTCCAGTATTAAATCTGTTCAGTACACTGCAATCTTCAATAATTGATTTCTTGTTTGCCAGGATATAGTCAATTTCACTAGTTCCCCCATTTGGGTGTTTCCATGTCCATTTTCTTTGCGGTTTCTTCTTAAAAAATGAATTCATGATGCTAAGGTTTTCAGCTTCTGCAAATTCGATGAGTTGATCGCCACGTTCATTCCTTTCCCCATATCCGTATTTACCAACCGATGTCTCTCCTTGTTCCTGTTGTCCAATTCTTGCATTGAAATCCCCCATGATGAGCTTGATATGTTGTTTCCCTTTGGTGTGTAACTCTTTGATTTCTTCATAAAATTCTTCAACCTCTTCGTCGGTATGGCTTGATGTTGGTGCATATACCTGTACTATTTGAAGTTGGTATCGCTGGGTTAGTTGAACAACAAGCCTCGCTGCTCGATCTGATGTACTTTCAACTTCCAGAAGACAGTCTTTAATTCTTTTGTTGATTAAGAAGCCAACACCACTTGTTCTTCCAGTTTCCGTTCCTCTATAATAAAACAAATGTCCACTTTTAAGTTCCACCAACTCTTCACCTTTTCTTCTAACTTCACTGAGTCCTACAATGTCCCATTTGATCTTGTCTAGTTCCTCTTCCAATTCCTGAAGTTTTGCTTCAGAAGCAAGGGATCGTCCATTAAACGTAGCCAAGGTCAATAACAAACGGCAGCCTGGGCCATTCCAGTGATTCTTAGCACCCCCTGCTTTCATGCCACACTGACCGCTGCCTTGATCAGGAGCACTCCAGCACCTGGAGACTAGGGGCCATGGTTTCTGGTGTGTCAACATAATGGAGGAATTAGCCATAATTTCACCACGCTGGCTAGACGGGTTGGTGAATTAGCCCTCCCCTTCCGCCTTTCTATCCGTGCAGCAAATATTAATTTGCCACATAAATAGAAAGCTCAGCCTGCACCACTTGAAGGCGGGGTAGGACACTAGGTTACTGGCCTGGCCGGTTCCAGATGTAAGATGTCGGGCTCTCTCCGGCAATTTTTTAAAGTCAGTTAAATTCACCGGAATTCTATGTGTAGAATTCATACAATCGCACCTGAAGCGGCGAATTCTACACATACAATTCTGGCGAATTTAACTGATTTTAAAAAATCGCCGGAGAGAGCCCGATGTCTGTTGACATTAAATAATTTGAAAAATTCTTGAAATGGCGCATTGTAGCCATTTGTGAAAACCTTGAATGTGGTGGATGCAAATACTAAATTCACTGTAGTGCCCGAACGGCTAATTTTTGGAAAAAAATTCACTGAACAAAAAATGTTTATTTTGATGTTCTTCACCTGTTACACATACTTGGCAGTTCTCAATTCTTTTCCAGTGTGTTAAAAAAGGCAGTTTTAGGCTTATTTTCACTAAACAGTAACACAGATCAAAATCAGAAAACGGAATTCCGGATTTTTTTGTCTCTGCTGTATTATTAGCTCATTCACTTAAATTATGTATCAAAAATTGCATTTAATTCATGCAATTGGCTACGTAGCAACGTGATGGACGTAAACAGTAGTTACGCTCTACAGCCAAACCGGCCCCTTTGCGGACACGGGGATATGGTCAAACATGCCTTATTTGCGTCCCCTACTACCTTAAAGTTTGGCTAAATATTTCCAAACACCCTGTGTATATATATATATATATATAAGGATGTAAGATATTATTACCCTTCTCAGGGATAACACAATTGCCAAATAATGGTCAACACACAAAACCACCGGGGCGAGTTTTTTTTTGTGAGTTTGTCCTTGTTGGTCTAACGGTCAAAACACTCCGGACTCAAAGAAGGGACCCTGGTTCGAATCCAGGATGGGAAAGTTGTCTATTTTTCTCCTAAACTAAAGTACCTCTAGTTTGAGCATACTTATATGTGGGTGTTGAAAATTATTGTAAGACATTCATCTTCTTTAGAGCACATAAACAAAATGACCATGTTTATAAAATGTGCAGTTATTTCATCCGTTGGCGTCATTTGGCGGATGGTTGATGCCAAATAGATATGATGCAATTTTTATTGGTGGGAAACATCTTCCATTCTTCGTGAAAATGTGAGATAGCAATAATGCCGTTAACAAGAGATTGTTAGTTTTGATAGATGGAAAATATAGGTAGGTACTTAAAAAGTGTAGATCAAAAGGCGAATGAAGATAGAAAATAAGTCAGGCAATTGCAAATAAAACTCTATGATTGAATTCCTAGGGTAAAAAAAAAAAAAATCGTTAATTGAAGGTACGCCGTTGGTTCTAACTCAAGCAAGCCGTTTTGGGATACATCATCAAAAACCATCAATAAAATATTGTGTTCCATGCTATATGTATGTGGTTAAGTATATCTATAAAATCAATATACACTAACAAGGGAATCCCTTTCGCTGTTCACTGAACTTTGAGATCAGACCTACAGGAGATGATAGTGCTTGACTTCCTGATAACGAATATTTAATAATTTGTCTGCTAAAATGATGTGACAATTTTTTATGAATATTTGAAATCCAAAAATGACACTTTTACGCCAGGTTTGATATTTTTTAATCGCACTGTATGTGAGCAAAAACAGGTTTGAAGTCGGTAAGATTATGAAGGATCATCGTATTTAACGGATAAAAATAAAAAATTATGTCTCAGCTAATTTAAACAGTATAAAAAAATTAATATGAAAAATGAACTTTTAGCATAGATATTTGGCGAATTTGGCGACAATTTTGAAGAGTTGGCGGGACATTTAAGTTTCGCATTCCACTAGCTATATGAACTCGTCCGCAAGTGTAACGTCAATATAGTTGTACGAGTTTCCGATTGTGAGAAAATGAAAAATATAGTGAACATAATTCAATCCGTTTTGAATTTGGTCGTTAATAAATACGACACGCTTCCGTCGTTAATAACTGATCAAGAACTTGAGGAAAGTCGGGAAGTATTGTCGAAAATCGAAAAACACATAAGAGAAGCTGCGGGAAAATTTGGCCCGAATGTCAAAAAGAATTTATTTCAACCTCCAAACTTATATATTACATGCTCCAAGTCGGGAAAAATGGACAAAATCAAAATGAGAAAGTGGGTAGAATGTTGTATGAAACCCATCATGTCTCCTCCTTCCTGTGTTTTACTAAGCTAATGGACAGGTAGTACAGACCCAAACACTTATTAAGATTTTCCGGAAAATTGTATATCCTTGCAAATACCCCCCGAAACAACATCCCTCATACAACCGCTGTATGTTTATTTCTTTCGACAATATAAAAAATTTGTAAGAAAAATAACCGATAGAATAGTAATCAATGAAATGGATATTGACATACGACATCGAAATGAGATAATAAAAATGCATTCTTTGGTTCACAATCAATTGTAGCCGAGATAATTGCAAAATTCTATTATTCTTAAAATGTGCCCACTGTGATCAATTGCTTTGCTTCACTCTTTTCTTTTTTTGTACTGTATCACTTTTACGACTTTCCTGAGATGTACACAGTTTAATTTTTCTCATTTTTAAATAAAGAGCATAATTCAACAATTAATCCACAATTTATGGTTAAATAACTTCATGAAATAAAGTACATTTCATGAAATTTTGTTCACATTTTTTCTAATTACAATAAATGCATTTTCAAATAGCCTACTATTAAGTTTTGTTCACAATTTTTTTAAATTCCATGGTTGCAACAGCATGTGATATGCAATGACCACATCCAGGTTGGATAAATATAGCAACTTTTCATTATTCGTACACATCATTTATTCATACGCATATATTCATACATCTCATATATATATAGATACTCATATATTCATACATCTCATATATATATAGATACTCATATATTCATACATCTCATATATTCACGCATCTCATATATTCATTCATTCATGCATACATTTCATTTATTCATACTCATGTATGCATGCTTATATGTATTCATGTGCTTCTTTTCCTTATGAGATAATATTTTGGAAAAAGAAATGTAAAAGAAACTTGACATGGGCTGCGATAATACGAAATAACTACCTCGAACGAAAACCTGGAGTAGCCTTCAAAATTGTCCTCAATTTCGCCAAGTATCTATGCTAAAAGTTCATTTTTCATATTAATTTTTTTACACGGTTTGGATTAGTTGAGACATAATTTTTGTTTTATCCGTTAAATACGATGATCCTTCATAATTTTACAGACTTCAAACCTGTTTTTGCTCACATACAGTGCGATTAAAAAATATCAAACCTGGCGAAAAAAGTGTCATTTTTGGACTTCAAATATTCATAAAAAATTGTCATGTCATTTTAGCAGACAAATGATTACATACTTGTGATCAGGAAGTCAAGCACTATCATCTCCTATAGGTCTGATCTCAAAGTGCAGTGAACAGCGAAAGGGGTTCCCTTGTAAGTTATAAAGTATTTTATATATACAAATTATTTATACGCACAAAATATTTTGAACTATTGGATAAGAATTATGCAAATAGTCATAAATGCGAAATATGTTGGAAAAATAATAGAAAAGTTAAGATTTAATTGATATTTAGAAAATAGTATTTGCGGTTTCGAAAGACATGTGAGCTTTAGAATTTTCTTTCTGGAAATTCAAATACAATTTGATTAGTTTTAATACAGATGATTGTTTTAGAAAAATAAATAAATAAATAAATAAATAAATAAATAAAATGCTTTCGTGATCAATAAAAATGTAAAATAATCCAAGCTTCAAAATATTAGCGAGATATTCTAAAATTTATGCAATGTTATTCAAACACACAAATGAGTTTGTATGTGGATTTTTTTTTAAAAGGAGTTAAAAACGTAAAATATTTAAATGATAGCAAGATAAAATTTACTACGAAAATCCTGTTCCTTAATATTTGGTCTGAATCAAACTTGAAATTATAAATTTCCATTATTTTTATGATATTATTATTTTTAAATTTTGTGTGCTAATCGAATTTTTGTTACAATTTTTACGACCACATGTTTACAATTTGTTAGGGGAACGATATTAAAATGAAATATTTTTTTTACAATAAACATATCCTAGAAACGTTTCTATTTTTCCAATATTAATACACGAGCTTAAGACTTCGAGGAAAATGATTTGCGGTTAATACTCGAGCAGCAATTTCATTAAGGTAAATGACATCAAATTAAAGGAACTGACAACCAATAAATCAACCTATCTTACTGCAATAAAAATGGTTTACAAATTAAAATTTTGTATTTTATTAAAAACAAATAATCTTGTTTCCCTTACTGAATAAAACATCTTAACTTATAAACATGCTCTTAAAATCTGGGAAATATTATTTACCATATATCAAACTTACCAAGTATATAAATATTTTAAGGCTTCACATTGACTGGATAAAATATTAGAATTTTTTTGGTATTTTAAATGAATTACTTACATTTTTGCCATTTATTAATGTACTGATAACTGCTGTTACGATTGGATAAAATTTGACCAATTATAATTATCGAGTGAAAAAATAACGATATTTTTATATATAATTTTAATGAAAAATTAACTTAAAATTGATTAGTTGTAGATTCGTTTTATACATAATATATATATACACTAGTATGCAAAACTTAAGCAACTTTTCTGATTTTGGCCTTGATTCTGCAAAAATCAACTGGAAGACATGAAATTTATACTACAGAGGTACAATATAGTACTGAAAGGATGAGGAAAGTATAGTAGCAAAAAAATGAATAGGACGCATGCAGTATGGAACGAAGTGGAAAAGGCTTTATTGACGGAATGGCGTCTGTACAAAACACTGTCTGGCCAAGAGGGAGAACAACAAACCAAAGAACCCTAGTAAGAGACATGACCTCCCCTAACTGAAGTGGTTGCGTGGCACCGTTTGTCCATACTCAACACCAGATTATATAACAGCCCTTGGGGTAAGCGTTTCCATTCCTCGAGAAGCAGCTGTTTCAGTTGTCTGGTGTTCGCCGGAGGGTAAGATCGTGCCATCAGGCGTCTCCTTAAAGTATCTCACACATGTTCAATGGAATTTAAATCAGGGGAGCACGCTGCCCAATCCATTCTGTGAATATCTTCGCTTTCCAAGAGCTCCTCAACAGCAAGAGTGCTGTGTGGCCGTGCATTGTCATCCATAAAAACAAAGTCGAGACCAGTGGCACCCCGGAAAAGACGCACGTGGGGAAGCATAACTTCATCACAGTAACGATCTCCGGAAACTGAATCTCTGTCGAAAATGTGCTCTGTCCTTCCGTTCATCATAATACCTCCCCATACCAGCATGCCAGGACCACCCCAACGATGTCTTTCTCTGATGTTAATGGGATTAAAGCGTGTCCTTACATATCAACGGGTGCCGAGAATCGTTTATTAGACTGAAACTACTTCCATCGGTAAAGAGGACGTGACTCCATTGATGAAGTGCTTAGTCTTTGTGTTCTCTACACCACTGTAAACAGTGCCGCCGATGGGCTGCTGTCAGTGGTATGCAGCGTTCAGGGCTGCGAGCGAATAGGCCACCTTCATTAAGTCGTCTGGCCACAGTAAACCGGGACACCTATGGACTTGCCATAAGCAAGTGCTGAGCGATGTTGCCCGCTGTCAGCTTTTGATTTCTATTCGTCTGCAGAGCGATATATTGGTGATCAGTCACCGTTGTTTTCTTTGGTTGACTACCACCAACCTTTCTTACACCTGTATCTGTTCTTTGGAAAGCTTTCCAAGTTCGTGAAACAACACTATTTTCAATTCCAAACTCTTAAGCGACAGACGTCAAAGTACTCCCTCCTCAAGCTTGCCAATTATTCTACAACCTGTAAAGGTGTCCTAATGTTTTTTTGTAGCCATACTGCACGTACAATCTCACTTTCACTTGCAGAAGACTGTCTGAAATGCACCTTCTTTCTTCTTTTCAAGTTACCTTGCACTATGCGCGCTGACTCCATGCGTTTTGCTTACCCTAATGTCACTTTTGACGTCATGGTGCTGATATTTGCATATGCATCACCTTTCTACTGAGCTGATTTTTCATTGTACTGATAGCAAAAAGCCCTTTTCAACAATTTCATGGTTGTAAGTTGAAAGATGAATTTGTTGCTTAAGTTTTGTACACTAGTGTATATAACTTATTAAAATAAAATAAAACCGCTTTTCTGCACTAGAAGGACTTATTGAAGAAGTTGATAGGCCCTGTGGTGGCGCAGTGTTGTAACGCGTTCTCCTAGTGTGCCACTAATCCATGTTCGACTCCCAGCAGTGCAAAGAACACTTACTCAGAGATCTCATAAAGATCGCACTGCTCACTGTAGTCCGGGGTTTGGTTCCCTAGGCCTTAAGATGATTCCTCGGAAAACAGTAGATCCCGGCGCAACGTGACCATCGTAGTTTTTGAGCCGTAAAACCAAAAAGAAAGTGAATGCAAAGAAGTTGATATCTCAGAAGCAAATGAAAATATTGTTAAGATAATAATTGAAGCTGCTGCGGAAATTGGTGGTGTAATATGTAAAAAGCAGAATAGCAAATTATCTGAGAAGACGAAACAACTCATGAAAAGGCGAAGACTTATGAAGGTGGACAATCAAAATACCAGTCGCAAGATCGAGTATGTAGAACTTTGCAAAACTTTGCGCAAAAACATGAAAGAAGATATAAGAAAATTCAATTGTGAGTTAGTAAGGAAGGCCATTGAAAACAACAAGAGCCTTAGGGTTGTTAAAGGAAGTTTGTTTGTAGGGAAGAAACACATCATTACATTGAAAGGAGAGGACGGCACAGTAACAAGAAATAGAAAAGAAATACTTAGAGTTGAAGAATTCTACAGAAAGCTATATGAAGGAAAGAGTGGATTAAACGAAGACTCTGAGATAGTCGAAGGAACAGCTCCTAAAATCTTAAAAGAAGAAGTAGCATTTGCAATAAAAAGTATGAAGAAAGGAAGATCCCCTGGCGATGATGGCATTACATTAGATATCTTAAAAGAAGCTGGAGAACATGTAGAATCCATACTCGCAAAATTCTTTACCAAATGCCTCAACAGTGGTAACATACCAAACCAATGGGATTCTGCAACAGTAATTTTTTATAAGAAAATGGATAAAGGGATTTGAAAAATTACCGACCACTTCACAAAAGTACTAACACATCGCCTGCAGAAAAAATTAGATGCAGTTCATATTAAGTGGATTAAGAACTAATTGAAACAACACATGAATATGAACTTCCATTGTGTGTGGCATTTATTGACTATGAGAAGGCCTTTGACTCTATTAAAACATCAGCAGTCATCAACTCTTTAAGATCAACAGACATTGAGGATGTGTACATTGACATGGTGAAACGTGTGTATAAAAATGCAAGTGCAAAATTTCGGTTACATAAAGATACCAAAACTATCAAAATTGGTAAAGGTGTGAGGCAGGGAGATACCATTTCTCCAAAACTTTTTACTTCAGCTTTACAGATGATTTTTCAGCAGATAAATTGGAATAACAAGGGAATAAAAATAAATGGTGAATATTTAAATCATCTGCGGTTTGCTGATGACATTGTTATTTTTTCAACGGACCCATCAGAACTCCAAGACATGGTACAAGAGCTCTCAACTAGAAGTAAAGAAGTTGGACTCAAGATGAACCTACAAAAAACTAAAATCATGTTCAATAATTTCGTAGAGGAAACAAAAATACAAGTTGACAACATTGAGCTAGAAATTGCTGATTCATATATTTACCTTGGCCAGCTGATTTCAATGGATGGCAACATTATGAAAGAACTCAACAGACGTATTAAACTTGGCTGGAGTGCATTTGGAAGAAACAGTTTTATCCTGAATGGGAAATTGCCTTTGTGTCTGAAAAAAAAGATCTTCAACCAGTGTGTATTGCCAGTCCTCTCTTATGGATCAGAGACATGGAGTCTAACAATTGCAGCAATACGAAAGTTACAGACAACCCAAAGGAGCATGGAGAGGTGCATGCTTGGAATAACTAGGAGAGATCGAAAAAGAAACACTTGGGTGAGAGAGCAAACTAGAGTAGAGGACATCATTGTTAAAGTAAAAGGGCTGAAATGGCGATGGGCTGGGCATATTGCAAGAAGAACTGATCAACGATGGACAACAGAAATTCTGAACTGGATTCCAAGAGACCACCGAAGACCTAGAAAACGTCCTCAAACTAGATGGGTGGATGAAATAAGAAAACAGGTTGGGGTGACTTGGAAGCGAATTGCTCAGGATAGACTTGTGTGGAAAGCATTTGGAGAGACCTTCATCCAGCAGTGGATAGATAATGGTTGAATATGATGATGATGATGATATAACATATTCATAAAATCATAGTTTTAATTTCGAATACGATCAATAATACATTTTTTAATCTGTTATGCTATTTTTTTTATTTATTTAATTGATAAAGCTTTACGTTGAACAGCAGTAGTGAACGAAAACATTTTTGTACAATGAAACTTTTTTTTTTCGGATAGCAAATTTAAACCTTGCTTTGTACGATAAGGCTTGAGTTCTTATTTTTTAAAAGCTATTTATAAATTGCGATCTCAAGGATATTCTTATGCCTTAAAGTTTATCAAATTACCTAGTATTTGATCGTAGTTCCATAAGCAATTTCTAGTATGATACAAATTGAGAAAATCTTATCACCATATCACAAAATTTATGTTTCTTGATGCCCACAAATAAATAAAAAAATAAGTTTGGTTGCTTTTCTCACAAAGAATGAACAGTTGAATCGAGAAAAATAAACTAATAAAAATCTATATCAATTATTGAATGTATTGTAATGTATACAAAATAATTGAAAAATAAATAAAAATTAAAACAAATTCAATATAAACTTATGAAAATGTTATTAAATTATAAAAAAATATAATCCTAAAATTTTATATGCATGCCTATAATGATAATATGTATGTCCTTCCACCTATTCATTCATTCATTCATTACTATCGATGATAATTAATAGTAATATAAATATGACAGTACAATTAATATGATATAATAATCTATAAATAATAATTTTACTAAAGCTAATGTACACCATATCATAAAGCAGAACAACGTTTAAATTTCTGAGGGACAGCGGTTCCAACTTGTGAATTATGTTATCACACGTTTTATCAAAATGTACATGTTTACAAATAGTTGAATTTATGTACCTTGCGCGGTGCAAATATTTATCCGTGGACTTATCTTCAGATCTCTAGATCTCACTCGAATGTTTTTAGATACGAGATACAAAGATAACATATGTGTGAATTTTCATAAATTCGTAAACCTATATATGCTTCTTTTGAATATGCAAAATCTAAATATTGTATGTTCCAAATAAATTATAACACACACACATCATTTTATGGTTAGGCATATTGTCTATACCAGTGTTTCTCAAATTGGGTTCCACAACGACCCTCCAAAGTAGAACCTCGTCCTCCTTGTAGAAGATCGTTGAACATTTTAAGAAAATCTGTAAATTCTAGAATTTTCTTTCCATGACTGCCTCACAGATTGAATTAACTAACCGTAACTAATATCTTACAACGATAGAGAAAAGTGTTATCTACCTTTTAATAATGAGTTGTTGCTTATTTTTAGGTCTAAGATGATATAAATAATAGTCCTTTAGATTGATATAATAGCTGACGAATAATTTCGCTTTATTATATGTTAATGTTACCTAAAACCATGGAAAACAGTTTGAAAACTAGGTAACACAGAAAAGGTGGTTAAGTTTTGATGGCGCAAGGACAAAGAATTGCCATACTTTACCAAATGCAAGAAAGAAGTAAAGAATATTATATATAAAAGATAGAATTTAATTAAAAATGTTAACTATCACAAAAATAGGAAACACATTATCTGAAAAAAAATATTTACTCATACTACATTATCAGTCAGTTAGTCATTAATTAACTAAGTTGGATTAAAATTTGGATTTCAATATTTCCCCAGTGGTTCCCACTAATTTAAATGATTTCCTTTTTGCCTGGAATTTTCGAGTGTCTTTATGAAGAGACCTGACTAAAATACCAAAGATTTTCCATGGGGTTGATATCCGGAATAAACGAAGGCCATCCAGCAGTCTTAACGCCGGTCGCCTCAAACCACTATTTGACCGAGAACTGTTAATACTAGCGTTCTAATGTTGAAGCTCTACTTTCCAGATATAATGAGCCGTGGATTTGGCAACAAAATTCTTTTACCAAATGCATAGACAGCGACATATTTTGAAGCATTTCCGCATTTCTTTTATTATCAATAAGGCTCTCAAAAAGGAAGCTGATACATTAGGCATTTGATGCCATGGTACCATGTGATCGCATTCACCGCTGGGTAAAGTTGAGTGATTTGTAAATGTATTATTTTGAATAAAATAGGGTGAAATGCCTAGGTGTGCCGTTGTGAATTGCGCAAATCACTCGAGGAATAAACATAAAATGTTTAGATGTACAACAGATTCTGTAGGAAGAAAAATGGACTACTAATTTTCTATTAAAAAACGTTGTGTTATGAAACTAGAAGTGTACAACAAAATGGCAGCTGATGCGTCGGTCCATAATTCTAAGGGCTCTAATTATTAATGGACAAAATGGACATTGTTTTGCCCTTTGCAAATGCCTACCATACATCATTACCGATTCGTTATATGATCGTTTGTGTCTTTACGTTGCAAGGACAGCAACAGTTGTGCTATCTAAAGTTTTCCAAAGCACATGAATCTCTCTGCTGCCAAGGGCACCAAACCCTAGACCAGAGGTCTTCAACTTTTTTCTATCGAAGGGTCAATTTTGCTTATTCTTGCAGGCCCGCGGGCCGCACTACTGTATCAGCAATATTAGGACTGAACAAAAGCGGCTCGAGGGGTGCGCTCCCCCCACGTATTTTTCTTAGATCTATATTAGCTTTGCAAACCCACCTCAAAATATATTTTCTGGATCCGCCAAACGTATGAACATGTGGAGTTGTAGCTCTGTAACCGTTTCGTTATTTGAACAACTGTTCTCGTTGTTTGAGAAATTTTGCATTGCGCAAAGTATTCCTGGCGATGCAAGTTTCATCGAATCATTTTAATTCTTTTTGCACGTATTCACTCAGTAATAACGAATAAAAGTTACTTGCAGTTTTAATGAGGAATGATATCTTAGATGTTTTTGGAGACGTTCATTATAATCGAATGAGCAAAAATGACAATTTATGAATAGCAGGTAAGTTTTTATTTTTTTTAAGCAAAAACTATTGAAAACAGAGTATAATCGTTCAGTAACATTTATAAGCATGGTTTCAATGATTATTTGGAAAAAATACGTTTTGTTTTTTTTTTGTTTTGTTTTAAAAATATACCACGTGGAACTTTTGAAATATGACACTTAAAAAAGAAGTAAAAAAGATATACTAAAAAAATCTATTAAGTTATAAAGGTTGAAACTGTTCGAAAAGTTTTCTTTTATAGCTGTTAATATTGGGTGCAATTTTCAGAGAAATTGGTTAAGAATATAAGAAAATTTACTTTTCAGGTATAACTTGCCTTAAAAATCACTGTTGCACTGCAAATGAATAAAACTAAACCTGATTCCCATATACGCTAGAAAACTAAAGTAAAACACGACTTAGGGAAAAATAGAGTGTTACTTTGGTTCTATAGTGTTTTAAAATATTTATTACGAAATATGAAAATACCAACAGAATAAAATACATATATTTCAGACTTCGGATGTCGAGCCAGGACGTTATTTTTGTGTGAAACAATTTGTATTTTTTCATGAGCTGGCGGGCCGCACAAAACATGTCGGTAGACGGCATGTGGCTCGCGGGCCGCGGATTGAAGACCCCTGCCCTAGACTACGGTGGGACGGCACCCATTCTACGACCCTATTTGGAGTCGAACCCGGGTAAATGATGCGATAGGTGAATGCGTCACGACTATGCCACCGTAGGGAAGTGGACCTTCATTTTTCTGAGGAATCCGAACCTCTTAAGGCCTAGGGAACCAGACCCTGGACTAAAATGAGCAGCTAGTCAGAAAGCTCTCTTTCCCCCTTTTTTTTTGGAATTCTTGGGACTAGAACTTGGATTTACGGCACGGTAAATGAAGGCGTCACCACTGAGCTACTGCAGAGACTTGACCCATCATCAAATTGACGCTGTGGGAAGTAAATCGTTGCAATCAGGGGCGGACTGGGCCGGTGCGCCATCATGGACGATATGACTTGGGCTCGCATAGGCTATAGGTCTCGCACCCTCCGATAATTCAAGGTATACGCCCTTTGAGAGGACCCAATCCGCTCTTGGTTGCAACATGAATATATCATGCCAATATTTCGAAAAACCATCTGGTACTACCAAATGAACTCTATTTTCGTTAGAAGATATGACATCCATCCTTTTTCCTATAAATGGAACATGTTTCTTTTCAAATTTTAATCGAGCCAGCATATGCTTCTTTCTTAGAGATGGTTTGGGCTTAAACTTTAAATAATGAATATGTATTTGGATTTGCATTTAATATGTTGCGTACGGTGTCGCTTGTACACAGCAGATTCAATTCATTGAAGGAAGGATTTTTTTGCACATTCTAATGGATAAATGTGGCTGGTCTTTAGCCATCAGTAAGGTAGCTGGGATTACCTGCAAGCGTTGAATTTTGCATAACGTGTAAAACCTAGAAGCAAATACTTTACCAGTATCTTGGACCGTCGTTAAGTTTTAGCAATAGCTGCACTATTTACCTTATACTTTTTTAATTCGAAAATTCTACTTCGTCGCACGTCGGACAATTATTTTTTATTGAGCAATTGTTATGGAAACCACTAACAAATGTGAAGAGTGGCACGTGTTTCACTACTCAGTTACTTATACTAACGTATACCCTAATTGATATAATTTAAATCTGGCACAGAAATGCTTGTGACGTTATACTTCTTTTCAATAGAAAAAACTGGAGAAATTTGGACGTTTTGTTTTTTGTCCATCTTTGAAATATTTGTTTGGAAAACACGTGGTACAACAAATCACCTCTTTAATTTTTCAATTAGTATTTCTTATATTCACTTAATTGTATATGATTGTAGATCCATTCTAAAGGTTGCGGAGGACTAGATCAGCCTACAATGGGTTCCTGCACATAGTGGTCTGGAGGGTAATGAAATGACTGATAAGTTGGACCAGAAGGGCACATCTATCTTGCAGAGACTCCATGGGGCCATGGCATTTCATTCATCAGGACTTCTAATACGCCTCCATTTTAATACAAGCAAAGGACTGGAGATTACAAATAATGCTTTAAATAAACTTTGGCATGTTTTACTTCACTCACAAAGTTAATAATCCTGGATGTTCCCAGAACTGCCGCCGTGTAAAGTTTCGTATGTTAAAGAGACGTGATTGTCTGCAGACATACTTATTCAGATTTGGACTGGCTGAAATTCCTGATTGCAATTTGCGCAACAGCGATCAACGTATGACAGCGGGTCATTTTGACGTGTGTAATGCACTGAAGACTTCTCAAGATATTGTTCATAAATATTGGAAGGCTCGAAGGTTAATGACTAAATAGTCAAACGCCTGGCATATTCAATAATAATATTCACTTAATTTCAGTTTCCTGTATTTCTACTGGTCTTTTGCTACGGTTTTATTGTAAATTAAAAGAGTGAACAAATAAGGGAAACGAGATGTAATTTATAATTTAGCTTTTGGTTGGTTGGTTGTGTTTTTATGGCGCAAGGACAATAATTTAGCTTTTCCTTTAGTCTGGTTGATAGCGTCTATGTCAGATGTCAATAAACGCCTCAAGATACTTAAGATGCTTGTCAATTTCGTAACTATAATAACCAAGTGATGCAATTTTTTCTCCAGCAACATATTTAACAATGCGCTTTTCCTCCCCAGTGACATATTCAACGATGCATTTTTCATTCACTTTTTTTTTTTTGCTATAATTATTTACATCCATCTGTTTTGGTTTTCGAAAATACTATGCGCCACACTGCGCCATACTGCGGTGGCGCAGTGTGGTAACGCGTTCTCCTATTGCGCGGCTAATCCGGGTTCGACTCCCAGCAGTGCAAAAAGAACGCTTACCCAGAGATCTCATAAAAGATCGCACTGCTCACTGTAGTCCGGGGTTTGGTTCCCCAGGCCTTAAGAGGTTCGGATTCCTCGGAAAACAGTAGGTCCCGGCGCAGCATGACCACTGTAGTCTTTGAGCCGTAAAACCAAAAAACAAACAAACAAAACAAATACTATCCAAATCTCGTATTAAATGGCCATGCGTTGAAAGCTTAAGAAATTGATTGTTCGGTATTTGGAAAGGAGGCACAGATGCAGAATATTTTGTTAGCTTTAGAGCGGTTTGGATTGATGGAAAATTTTATTACCCACGACCGGAGTCTGGGCCAAGCAAGATATGGAAGAATATGGTAAAAAAATAAAAAAAAACCGTTGCATTTTGACCCAAGGCGGTTATTAATCTTGCCGGAAAGACGAAATATATGTGGGCTGGGAAAACTAAAGGACCTAACGCTGCCTTTTATTTAATCGCGAGATCAACTGATAAAAACATTAAAAGATTACTATTATGAGAAT
This sequence comes from Dysdera silvatica, assembly GCA_006491805.2. NCBI lineage: Eukaryota > Metazoa > Arthropoda > Arachnida > Araneae > Dysderidae > Dysdera > Dysdera silvatica. The sequence goes on along the minus strand of QLNU02015360.1, from coordinate 295,207,236 downwards.
TTTTGACTAATTTTATTTTTCCCTATGTATTCGATATTCTACTTTTCCATGTCTTCTGTATTCTATAACATCTCCCTTTGTTTCGCACGTGCATGTTTCCATACGTATGCTATGATTTCATTATATAATTTAAGGCAATAACAAATACGATAGAAATATTTATATATTAGGTTTAACATAGGCATTATTTATTGTTATTTTTTATTTAGACTAATGTTTCTTAATTTAAAGCTCAATAGACATGTAGTTAAAGAGTTGGCTGGTAAAACTAGATTGGCAGTAGCTCTATTCCGTGTAGTATTTTACCGTTGTTTTCTTATTAGATTCCAGTTGTTAAAAAAGAAAAAAAAAAATAGTCTGTACATCCATCCGATGATCTATCCGATTTTATTTTTACTTTTTCCAAAAATTTATTCTTTGGCAGAAAGTCTGACACAATGGAAATTTAACATAAATTTAATGGCATAATTAAATTTTAATCTTTTTGGTAAATTTAAAGGGAGAACTTGTCTAACAATAATTTAAGAGTGCAAATTAAGAAATTTAGTTAAAATATATGCCAATAGATGGCGACCGTATATCTCTTTTCCAAAAGCCTGCCGTATGTCGGCACTTTCAATACGTACCAAGACTACTTTTTCTTTAGAAAGAGAATTATTTACCAGGGAACATGCCGAACTGTCATTTCTGGATGTTGTCAAGAATAGTGTCAATGACAAGTTCTTGTCATGAGGAACAAAAGAGTAAATAGAAATACCCATCGGAAGGGAACCATTTAAAAACTACAGGCGGACTTGTTTGTTCCGTGACATCACATGTTCCATAAAAACAATAAAAAAAAAAATAAAAAGATTGCTTACTACTGGCGTGGAGGGTGCTACGGGGCTTTCGCCCCAGGCTCAAATTTCAATATTGGACTGATGAAAGGGGTGGGGGCTGACGGGTTTTAGCGGACGCAATACTTAACTAGCCCCAAGCCCCTGGCAACCCACGTTACGCCTCTTTTGCTTACCATTGTATTGTGTAACACATTACTTCCATGAACGTTCAAATAACTATACATATAGCTGGGAAGTTTATCGGTCCTTTGCTCAGCATAATCAAGGAATCTAAAGGTGAGTTCGGTCCTAAATTGATGCAGAATCTGCAAAATGTATCACTTTCAAATATGTTTATTAGGCGCACCAAATGCGGTAAGAACACAAAGGAATTGACTGGGGGTGCACTCATGGGCGGATATAACATTTTGCTGCCCTTAGACTTTTTTTGCCGACTCTTCCTACCCATCCACCCCCTCCACAATCAGTGGTAGGAGCATCCAATTTTTTACATTCAATATACGCCAAAAAATTTTGTATTGACAGTAAAAATATTGAAAAACAAACTCATAAATTGAAACATAAATATTAAACAATATTACTTTATATTTAAGTATTATTTCTTCTTGGTATATAATAAATCAAATTAAATTTTATTGAAATAAATTTTAATTTGAGAAAAAAATAAAAGCCTATCGAACACTGGTATTTAAATGGAAAGCATGACATCTAGCTTTCTTCTCGGCAAAGCCTCTGATTGTATCAATTGATGGTATTGATTTTATTATATCAGACACACAATACACAAAATTTTGCAGCTCTAGTCTATAGCCTAGTATAGCCTATAGGGAAATGCGGCACTGGGTTGACTTTGAGAAGCTGAAAGAATTCATTGCTGACGAGAGAGAGAAAACTATCTTAATGCTGTACTTGTGGACTGTCCAAACAAATGCATATTTTTACCCAAAGAGAAAGCAGACGATAATGTAGGGGTCGTGTTTCTTCCGCCGGGTCAGCCATTAAACGTGTACCTTTTCCAAGACTATAGATATTTTGTTAAGAAGATTCTGGAGTGTTCAAAGACTCATCGGAGCATCTGTGGAATTATTCGCAGAGATAGAATAATAAAACAATACCACTAGACCTACAACCAGTTCTCTTCTCTTACGTTTGATGAAATGCGTCTATATGCCTTTCAGAAGGCTTTGATTCGAAAGACGACTCCTGTCTTCGGGTCAGTCAAATAGGTATGCTTTAACCTGACGAAAAACACTTGCACCGACTGCAGAACGTTGCCCCTTCTGGTGTGCGTCTGATGCTGGAAACACTTGTGTTTCAAACACGTCTACTCAAAAACTCATTACTATAAATAACACAAGAATCTAGCTGTTTGAGGAAGTTAGGATACCGATCACATAGAAGGAAAGATCGTACGACACTTGTCATTCTGTTAAGGTTTGATGTCACGGAATAAGTCGCTTGTAGCTCTTGAACGGCTCATTTCAGATGGATATGTCTACTGAGTTCGCGTTTGTTCTTCATAGCAAGCGCTTTCTATCAACATCACTCTTGACGAAACTCAGAAATGGCAGTCCAGAATATTCTTTAGTCACTCCTAAAATATGCTTGTATGTGCTGTTTTGCACTTTGATAGATTATATTAGTTCTTATTTTGTATGTGAGATGTTATTTTAATGCAAATCTCATTCCATCGCTTTCTACATATGATGAAAATTACATTTTATTTTCACTTAATTCCGTGTAGCCAGGCAGTGCCTAAACAGAGTGTGTTTTCTTTATGAGTAATTTGTGTTTTCATCAAAACCCTTCCCCCTTTTCATCAAAAACACATCCTTTTTGAAATCCGGTGCATGAGCCTGCCCTGTAGCCAAAGGTGTAAATACCGTACAGCAAAAATAGGCAAAGTCTAAGGGCTTTGTAAATTAGGGGCCACCATTTCTTTGTTAAGCTCCTCATTTTAATAAAAAAAATTCTTTCCTAAGGGTCCAAAAACTTAGATACCCCGCTGTTTGTAGCCTATATAAAGTTATAAGTTTTTAACTTTACGATGACACACGGATTTTGGTTCCTTATTTTAATATTATGTATACATCGAGGTCCCTGCCCCTAGGTACTGTACAATATATATATATATATATATAAGTATTATACACAATAAATACTTTGTGATTTGTATTCTTATTTACAGCATTCGATTTTGCGGTAGTACGTCAACAATCATATTTTCATACCTAATATTGTTGGTTTTTTTTCATTATCTTCTCGGGAATATGAGTCAATATGACCGTAAATTATTTTTGAACAGAGGGAACACGATGCGAATTTATCTACAATTTCAGTCTTTAATAAAGCTGCATTTTCGTGTAAATATTCATGCAATTTTCGAAATGAGAATGGTGGATGCATGATGAAGATCAAGGCGCCGGAGGTGATATTGAGTCAACCACTCTCCTTTGAATTTTAGATTCAATAAGCACTGCCATTTGGAATACTCACTTAACGGAGAGCCTATGGATAAAATCAGAAATTCTTTCGTAAAGGTAAACAGAGATAGTTATGAAAGATTTAAATTCCTGTAGTTAACATATATTTCAGACACGGGTGCAGAAAGGGAAGAAAGCCAGGACTGTGCTATTCCCTGAATTTTAAAAATAACAGGTAAACTTAAATTGGCTAACTGGACAAACGTGTGAGAGACTTAGTTCATTATTCTATTCTAAATTTGAACTGATGACCTGTGTGCCCACAGAGAGTATAAAAGGAAGGAATATGACTTTTGACACATATGTAATATGCCTAAAGTAAAGGTGAGAAGAAGGGCATGGACGGAGTTTTCCATTACATAAAATTTAATTTCAATAACACTGCCCAAGTCCCTGGCGAAACACATCATCGCTGTTCATTTAAACGTATCTACAGGGTGGCCATAATGAATCATGAGGTGTTTAGAGCTTGATAGCTAGATCTCCATTGGGCCAAACTGAACCAAATTTGAGAACATACTTCTGGATCGATCGATCGATCGATCGATCAATCAATCAATCAATCAATCAAAATTTTTATTTCCATGCCACACAGAGAACAGGAGAAGCAGAGTAAAATCATTAAATGAAGATTAAATGTCCCCACTCCCTAATTCACGATCTGTTAGTTGCCTATTTATTAGCAGTGCTTTAAATCTTTTTTTAAATTCTCCTTTGCTTTGTACATTCTTCTGATCAATAGGTAGTTCATTCCACATTTTAACGCCATAATAATTTATATTTTTAGCTCCCATTTTGGTTCTGATATTCGTTAATTTATATAATTTACCCAATTTATGAGATTTTTATTTCTGAAAAAATAATAATAGTAACTAAATTATAAAAAAACAGTTTAAAATTTTGCCACCATAAATGATATTGGCGCTGAAATCGTAAAACTGTGCATAGTTTCACTAACAAATGGCAAGATTATACGAATTTTAGTACACTAAAATCAGTTGGTGAATATAAGAAAGGTTAAAAATGCATTTCGCGTTTGTTTGATAAAACCGATGCGATATACTCACTCAATGTGTGACCGCGCTTTGCTAGTAAATCCTGTTATCAAAATAGTGGTAATACTAATTCCACACGTCGGAAGTTTCTGAAGTTTCTTTAAATCAAAACTCTATGCCCCTAGAAGTATGTATACCAAAGTTGGTTCAGTTTGGCTTAATGGATTTTTCGCTATCGGGCCCTGAAACACCTCACTTTTAATTATGGCCACTCTATATATCTTTCTGCAAACATATGACATACACCTCTCACAATTTGTGAAAAAGCACGAAGTGATCGGTTGGAAGACTGGTTAAGCATTCAATTGTGAAGATGGAAATTACTAGACCAGAGTTAAAAAAAAAAGAAAAAAAAGAGAGAGAAATTTCTCTATACGAAAACTTAGCCTCATTGTGACCCTATTCTCTTCATCCCACCTTCTAGAAAGTTCGGCTTAGTCCATTAGCCTGGCATCCATTAAAACATCTGACGGAAATTAAAAGCCTTCATTACTTTCAATTATGGGTAAATATTTTCGACGGATCTATTATTCTCAATAGGTATCGGAATTCTATTGTTATTGTTAAATTCTCTTTGTCACCATTATTTATTTGCAGAGGCATTAATAATTTTTAATTCCATGGGCTTTGTTGGCATGGAAGTATTTTTCAAAGAGTAATTGAAATTTTATTGTCATCTTCAGGAATTAGAAATTAGACGTTACGGCTTTGCATTGATTTTCAAATGAAAGTAATAATAGCACAATAACTTCTTATTATATCCCACTGTTTCGTAAAGCAACATCAACTTCAACCTAAGTGTCAAGAAACGAAGGTTGTTAAAAATAGAATATTGCGGATTGCATTTTATATGAAAGCAAAGTTAATATACCAGTAAATACTATGCAGTAACAAGTATGCTCTTGTGACAAATAGGCAAAATTATTTAGTAAACGTTTAGCAAAAATATAAATACAATTTTCCCTCAAAATACATCCACGGTTTCATGAAATATTATTATATAGCTAATATTATTTATTTATTTATTATATATTATATTATTTATTATATTATTTATTATAATTATTATATTATTTATTATAATTATTATATTATTTATTATAATTATTATATTATTTATTATAATTATTATATTATTATTATGTAGCTAATATAATTATGCATTATGTAAGCAGTGGTGTTACTTGATTTCGAGGTCTAGGGGGGCTAGGGTGCTCTGGTCATTAGTTAAGCTAATGTAGGTATTATACATACAGGGCTGGAAAGAACATTAAGTAGAATGAGCACGTGTTTAGGGAATCAAGGAAAAGGGGTTTCACAGAAATTTTCCATTGCCAGATTTACCAAAGAAGTACAGCCGGTTCTCCTTTTATGCAATGGATATGTTCCTCAGAAAATCGTATATAAAAATATCTCATAAAAAAAGGACTTCACTTACGTTGAAAAAATAAATATACGTTCCTTGATTTTCTAAAATTGCATAAAACCAAAGCAATGAGTTAAAATTAACTGAACACCGTATAAAAAGTTTATAGAAATTTAAGAAAATAAGAATGGTTGTTAAATTCCTTCGAATTTTTTAAAAGAAATTGATATGAAACTTAAATTTGTTATCAAACTTTATTCATTTGATTTTATTAAAAAGTAAAGAATATTTTTAGATGTTTTTCATCAGAATTATTTTCGCTATCTGATAATGGTTTACACCGTGTGCGAATTGCTGCCAATTCACTTTTACCACTAGAAGAGACAATCCCCATATCAGATTTGCACATTAAAGGAGATGGATTTTCACAAACTTCAACCTTGTTCTGTGCAGCTCTTACTTTTCTAACAACATGATCAATAATAAACTTTGTGATGATTATTTTACTATTATGATTAATTGCCTTGACACTCACGTCTAAGCTCATACTAGAGCTTTTTTTTGATATAGGAGAAAAAGGGACATTGTCCCCGTCCTAGAATTGAATTAGGGTCCCTCCGTTGAGCCCGGAGTGCTTTGATCGCTAGACCAACGAAGACAGGAACAACGCTCTCTTTCTCCGTATATAAGGATGTAAGATATTATTACCCTTCTCAGGGATAACACAATTGCCAAATAATGGTCAACACACAAAGCCACCGGGACGAGTTTTTTGTGAGTTTTTCGGGGGATTTTAATTATGATTAATAAATTTGTACCCAGGTTTAAACTCATTCTAGAGCTTTTTTGGTATAGGATAAAAAGAAAATTTACTAATTTTTTTATACTGTTCACTATATCTGGACGTAGGGTTCTTCAACTCACGTTGGAAAGAGTAACGAGGCAACACGCGGGCTCACTTCAAAAAAAGAGAGTAACACTATGTCATATGTAAATTTCCTTTCGTCGGCAAATATTACGCATAAGAATGTATCGAACCACGTGCAGTAAAATCTTTTAGTTTTAGTCTACATATGCATAGAAACAAATAAAATTCTGAATGTAAAAATAAAAGTAGCATAAATAGGAGACCCGGCTATAGCATTTAAAAATAAAGATTATTTCCAAAATAAAAATTTATTTTAAGTTTATTGTTCTTGATATTTTGAATTATATATCTAAGAGGGACGCCAAAATCGTTTAAATACTTAGGGACTCCAAAGGTTTTAATTTGGCTATACACACACGCATCTCCATATAAAGTAGGCTATATGCAATATACTGTATTGGAAACACGGTCTAACGAAAACAACACGAAATATTTGCTCGGGATGATGAAGAGGGATTAAAAAATATATATGTAGACGCGTGAGAACAAAGGTGGATGGAATGTAGGGAACGCCCCAAAACCCGAAAATAAAACACCCATACTTATTATCATTAATCTAAACTCTGCTACAGTTTTCTCATGGAATAGGTTTAAATTAGTTCTCAAGCTGTGCATACCCCCACCCTGAAAAAACTGTCAGGATCCGTTCCAAGGTGAGAGAGTAAAACGAGGACAGAAGATATCACATTGTTAAAGTAAAAAGTTGGAGTGCAGCAATAGGTTGGGCCATGGGCACCCCGAGGGGGTGCACTTTCACCCCCTTGGTTTATAAAAAAAATGGCGGAAAAAGGACTGAATCCATAGAAATTATAGTTCAGCAACATTATTCAATTGGAATTTTTCCTGGGTGCACAACCCCTGTATACAATTTTGGGGGTGCCCATGGGTTGGGCACAACGTAAGAAGAACTGACGGACGATGGATAACTGAAATTCTCAACGTGATTCCAAAAGACTTAGGAAATGTCCTCGGAATAGATGGGTGGATGAAAAAAAAAAACAGATTGAGGTAGCGTGAAAATGAACTGTTTCCGAACGTGGAGTTGAAACTAATAGTATTTAGTTGTACGTGAGGTTATTTTTTTATTGTCTTGAATGCTTTTGCCTTATTTTCCCACTCGTGTCATAATAACACGGAAATTTGTTAAGTGATACCTGTGGATTTTCCAGCATAAGCGACGAGAATAACAATTGAAAATCTCCCCTCACTTATAATAATATTGTCCTGCAATGCGGTTATAAAAAAAAAATGTGGGGTCAATGTTTTACTACATTATTCCTCAATTGCTGCGAAAACATAGGCCATGGTAATGTATTCAAAAGCAAAAACGCCCTTTCAGTTCCTAATCTTAAGAGAAACAACATTTTACTTTACCGTGACTTTGGATTTGCAATTCCAAACAGCTAGAAATCTGCAACAAGAGACCATCCGAGTGTTCCACTGAAGATTTGTCTCTGCAGACGTGGCGATTCTGACAACCAGGCACTAGAGCTTCACGAAAAAAACCCTTATAAATTTTTAAAAGAAGCCACATGTTAAGAAACCGTTTTTCCTTTCCTCTTGAAAGGATCTTTAGCCCCCTTTTATCATTTCTTAGCTTCCTTATGATATCCGTGTCGGCTGGGGAAGATATAAATGATGGTGGTATATATGGAATTTTTGCTGCTTCGACTTTTGGATTCGAGTGATTATACTTTTGAAAGTTATTTTTTTCAAAAGGTGGAAGTTTTGCCTTAGATTTTTCAAATTCCCTTTGCTTTGGTGATAACTTCCTAAGTCGAGTGGCTTTAACATCAAGGGTATACGTAACTAATAAAGGTTATACATTCCTTTAGGTTATACCTTTTTTTAAGGGAGAACATTCTTTTATTTGATGCGCCTAGATATTTTTCATCCACACACAATAAACACAACGATATTTATTTTTTGCTTAAAAATTTTCCTTCATTGTGTAAGGAGTTTTTTTTTTGTGAAAGTTGTTCGGAGACACACGTATATAACTCCAGGTAGAGCTTTTTTTTTTTAAAGAAGAAAAAGGGCATCGTTCCGAGCTGGACTCGAATTGGCGACAATTCTGTTTGGACGACAGCGTCATAACCGACTAGACCACCGCGATACCGAAAACGATACCTTTTGCTTCGTATATAAATTTTTCGAAGTAGCACAATCACCACTGAAAAGGGTTGTGTTTTTTATTTTTTGGAAATATATATTTATTTTAGAAAGATGTTCTGACGTCCACGTATGAAGCTCAACCTAGACCTTGCTTAAAAAAAAAGTGAATATTTTTCCCCATATTCATTAAAACGTCGGTTCTTATAAGTCCTGTCTATTTTTATTATAAAATTATTATCAGAAAATGGTTACATCTACAGCAAATATCAAAATGTCGAGATGTGTTTAAATTAAAATTTCCTCTTTTATACAGACTTTTATTTTAAAATGTAAAACACCCCTTCGTCTTATAAATATCTAAGAAAATTACCGTTTTATCTTTATAGCACTTTTATTATATTAACTTGGCTTTATTTCAGAGCTTGATACGTTTCTACGGCGTTTTTAATATCTTAAGAAATATATCTCGCCTTTTTCTTACCCAAGAATGAGTTTCATTTTTGATTTGTCTCTTTCCTTAAAGATGTCGTGGATTTTAGAGCCGTGACAGAGAAAAGTAATTCTTCGTGCAATATCCGACTTTTGTTCCGGGATTGTTGCCTAAAGATAAATAAATTTTGCCCCGCCTTTTGTTCCAGCGCTGTTCCATTCTTTCTTCATTATTTATTTCTGAGACTTACTTTCAAGGCATAATGAGAGGGGAGATGGTGCGAAAGTATATTATTCTCGAAATTCTAACATTTGCTACACGGAATAAATGAGTTTTGCTTCCAGACCACGCATGCGAAATTTGTCAACTGCGGAGAAAAACGACTAAATGGGACGAGCAAAGGGGAGACTCCGAAGTTTAGATATCAACTAAGCTGAGATATCAAATAAATAGGAGTTAAGATATCAATCAAATTTTTATGCCGAGACAATGCATTTTTTTCTGACGTCAAACATTTAAAATTGAATAATATTATTGGAAGAAAATAAAACATGTAACGCGTTCCAGCTATTTCTTAAAAATTCGAACGCTTTTTTAACCCGCCGCTTCGGTCGAGTTTAACTTGATAAATGCTTTCACCAGCTTCCCTAGTCTGGTTATTTCTTAGGGAAAGAAAACAAAAGGAATTGAAGCAGATTTTAGCACATTTATTTCACAGACATATTTGTAAACGAATAGATTTCTACGGATTATAATAACAGATTTGTGTTCGTTTATAAACTAATATTCTGAGCTAAATTCTGAATAACTAACTAAAGTTCTGAAAATAATTAGTGTCTGTGTGTGTAACTCGTTTAATTTAGCCCCCTCCCTTATCATTGGCACTCGCGTGGAAGGCAATTTATGCCTCTTATTGAAAAGAAAGATTTTACCGGTACTTAGTTCCAAGCCCGGGGGGTAGAGCATTCTTATTTACTGGTGCCCGGGGCCAGGCCCCTCTTATCCTTCTCCCCCACGTTCCCGTAATTAGGAATGTATTGCATTATTCCTGAAGCGTTAGGAGCAAAGCGTGGCTTTCGTTCTATTTTCATTTAATCATTTTTGCATAATGTTTCAATTTTTGGAGGTGGAAACCCGTGAGATGGGATTCGGGATGTCAGGGACTTTAAAGGCAATCCCTGTCAGGCGAGATAGAGAGACAGAAAACGCTAATGAGGAGGCCCCTCTTGTCACAAACGGCATCATTAATGGCAGTTTAAATCTTGTCTTCCTCGTGAAGGCATTAACAAGAGCTTTCTCCGGCCACCTGGTGCAACTCTTCTAGTCCCAGCTCATTAGTCTCTTCGTCCCAACGACACAAGCTCGATCTCCAAGATCTGTTAATCTAGGAGCGAAGCGGACAAACTTTGGCCGAGCTCGAATTTGTAATGATGATTTGACTGCTTTCAAATTTGGAGGCTTCATCCGTCGAAGCCTCCGTTTTTTTCTTCTTGTCTACAACATCCCCGAAAGTTCGGTGAAAGTTGACTGAGAGAGAGATCCATTTGAGAAATACTCTCGTGAGCTGTGTTTTTATATCTCACGAATAAATAACTTACGGCGAAGCTTTCTATTACGGAAGAGCGGCGTTTTAAATGGTAGCCTGAAATTGCATTCAAGTTTTAAATTTATTAGGAAGCTTACGAACGGCGTTTATTTTAAGTCCGATTTTAACTCGTGTTCGGATAATTTATGTTCCTTTGAAAATAAAACTTACGTCTTAATATTTTTGGAGGTTAGTTATTTTTGACGCCGTTCTTCCGGTTTTAAAGCGTTTTTGGAAGACGTTTAGCGACGCTACTTGAAAACATCCGTTTCCATTCTGATACTGAAATCCTTGCTTTTCAATGCTTCTTCAGATTAGTTGTTTTCTATATTATTATTTCATACTCTGACGATGGGTCGTTGTAAACGAATCCCAATCCTGAAATACAGGGTACTTTTCCAATACATTCTGTATGTACTAGCATTATGCTTTCAAATTATTTATCATTCGGTTGCGTACAAAAAATTAATATAACGTGGTGCACGCGATTTCGGCGTGAATGACTGAAATTTTAATATTTGGTGCAGTTTGTTTTCAATTCGTTTCATTTGACAACGATTTATCTTTTTTGAAATTTTATTTTTAGATTCCCTAAAATTTCATAAATGTTTCACAACGTTTAATTTATCATTGTGGTTTTATAAATTAAAAAAAAAAATTATTCTAATATTGAAGCCAATTGAATACAATTTTCTTCAATGCATTTTCGTTCATTGTGCAAAGGAGGAGTATCACACACCCGGAAAATCCATACTTTTTAATTTTCTGTTTCCAACAAATTTAATTCCTTAATTATTGCTTAATTTAATTTCTTAATTTATTGCTTAATTTAATTTTTTAATTTATTGCTTAATTTAATTTTTTAATTTATTGCTTAATTTAATTCCTTAATTTATTTATTAATTTAATTCCTTAATTTATTTATTAATTTAATTCCTTAATTTATTGCTTAATTTGAATTCCTTAATTTATTTATTAATTTAATTCCTTAATTTATTGCTTAATTTAATTCCTTAATTTATTTATTAATTTAATTCCTTAATTTATTGCTTAAAAATCTTTAATTTTCGAATTATCTATACTTTGCTGGTGTAAAGAAACAATAATGCCCAGAAAATGACTTCTGTGTTCAGCGTTGTTCCCACGAAATTAAATCCACCCAGTAGTATCATCGGAAAAAAAAAAGCGAAACGAAACCTTAATACGATTTTTCTAATGCACGGTGAAATGACGCCACCTGCCTTGAAAGTGTAAAAGAAAATAATTCTCCCGTGAGTTCACCGTGCACTGTCGTTTAGAAGTAAAACTGACAGACCGCGGAAATCGCGGGAGTCGATGTCGAAGGGTTGATACAGAAAAATAATGTCGTTTTATATTCGAAGGCGTGATTATTAAAGGGACCTAATCGGAATTTGCCCTATTTTGGGAAAAATAAGTTTAACATATACGCAACTGTCGTAATTAAACAAGAGAAAATTTGCCTAATATGCTTCATAGTAAATATTCCATCTTCACGTTATCCACAGTAAAACCTTAGGTGCGTTTCAATCAGGGGCGGACCGGGCCGCCTGTCCCCGGGCCGATGCGCTCTCATGGGTGATAGTACTGGCGCCTCCGAATGGGAAAGGACTTGGGCCATCCGAAAATCCAAGTTAAGCGCCCTTTGAGAGGACTCAGTCCGCCCCTGGTTTTAATGAACATATTTTAAATCATATTATTATTATTTTTCTATTTGTTTTAAAAAAACAGAAAATTTAACTTAGGTCTCCCTTTTAGGAATCCCTCATTTATTTATAGAATAAAAATTTAAAAACAGCAAATCACTTTATTCATTATCGCCTTTTTTTAAAGTTCTTTCTTTCCTTCATTTCTTCATAAAATGGAAAGATTCGAACTTCCAGGCGTTTTCATTATCGGCCAGCCTATATATTTTTGCAGGGTGATAGCAATTTCCTATTTTCTCGAAAGCACATTTTCCCAAATAGTTAACCATATTTGAAATAATCCGACTTGTTCATTTCGATTTTATCGTTCGCTATTAGTAACATCGATTTGTAGGACGTTGCTGAAATGTTAAAAAATAAATTTATTTTTTTCATACTTTCTCTATAAAAACAGTTAACGGCAATAAGAGCATTTATTACTAATGCCAGAAGAGTAATAAATTTGCATATTTTATATATGTACACATGGGTGCCGACGGCATAAAAAATATTTTGGTGGGGGTGGGGAACAATATACAGTAGAGGCATTTTGTTTACGAAGTGGAGGACATAACCCCAATACAATTGCAGGAGGGACAGGTTCCCCTGTCCCACTCATAACGACGCCCGTGTATATATGTATAAGCGGGACAGAAAACAGTGCAACTGGTCAAAATTTGGGACTTTATTCCTAATATTTCTATTACTATATCAGTTAACTAACCACTTTCAAGAAGACAAATGTATGTTGAAGAATGGCGAAAAAAACAAAATACAAATATACAAAAAAGAATGTTTTTAGCACGTTCTTTACAGTCCGGTGACATGTGAAAATATATTATTGTAATTATTTTTAATTGTTTCGGAAGAAAGAATATTCATATCCCGGAGTGTGGAACAAAAGTGGGTAGATGTGGCATACGTAAGATGCTCTTCCAAGAAGTTGTGATAAAATCGTGCAAAGTATATATATATATATAGCTGCTGCAATGCATTTCTTAATATGGTAACAGTAAAATTTTATCAACTTTACAGTAATAATAATGAGTTTATTTTCTATATTATTTGTTTTGCCCATTATATAGATTAAATTTTCCTATCTATTTTGACTACGAGGCGAGCAAAGCTTTAAGAAAGCACACACACATACTAAGCCGAAGAATAAGAAGAAAGGTATACGACTATCTATCTGTATGTGTACCCGTAATATATAAATATAGATAGCTTTACATCTTTTGCTTTCTTTACCGTCCTTGAATACCATCTCGGCCACAGCGGGGTCCTTCAAATTTAGGATCAACGCTTGCGCTAGGCTAATACACCGCGGGGTCCGTAATTGTCTGCGACGTTTATTTTCATTATCTTGAACGACAAGAAGGTGGGCGGGCTACTCGAGCAGTGAACTGTGGAGATCTTTCGAAGGGTGACAGCAGCTAGCACAAACACTCGTACACCGACAGTGGTGGGACGGAGGCCAGAAATAACATTGGGTTACAGAGAGAGAGGATTGGGGAAGGATTCTAGTGTGGTGCCGACCAACTCGTAAACTCAATTACGTACTATGGCTCATCGAGGAACCATCTCTCCTCTAAAAGATGTCACCGATGATTACTGCGAGCGAGAGAGGACGAAGCACTGGATAGCAATGCAAACAAGCTTCCACCACTGTTAGACGGATCGCTGGCGCGCCTAATTGATTAGACAAACTTTCCTCCTCCTTTCGAACAATGGCCCAGTTTGCTTGCCAAAAGCTTGGAGAACAGGGCAAACTAAAGAAATTATTCGCTATAGAATTATCCCTTAGTCTTTTTCCAATCCTCCGACGAAGCCAAAAGTTATTGTTACTCGGGGACGTCGTTACGAAGAAAAATGTAACTTCTTGTAAATATTTTTAAGAATGCCTGTTTTGGACCGGGCTTGATAAGGCGGAGGCCTTCCGAGGACCGGCTAAACCTAACGCGATTAAAATCCGCTGGGCTAATGTCTGCCTCGCTCTCGCGCGGAAAGGTCTCCATTTAACATATTTACGAAGAAAACGAATTTTCGTCACGTCACCTTTAGTTTTCGCTACCTACTTTAGTCTATGTTTAATTAAGAAATTGTTTCTTAGGGAAAGGAAGCAAAGATAAACGAAAGCATTTTTTTTTATCCTCATCAACGGCAAGATTATATCAAATAAATACTTTTTACTGACTGTATAATTTGAACAAAGGAGAGTAAAAATTCCGGGTGTGGAGAGGTTCAAAATATTTTCAGCATGAATCGATACAATCAGAGCATGTAAGGCCATAGCTCTTAATAATAGTTGAAGTGCAATTAAGCCTGTTGGAGGCCCCTCGCTGTAAAAATTTCGAGGCCCGTAGACAGTGGCGTGACGGAAAATCTCGGGGCCCCCCCGCAATAATTTTTTAAGGCCCGCTTTTACGAAAATTAAT
>QLNU02015360.1:295164174-295184777 GCA_006491805.2 Dysdera silvatica | reverse complement strand
CTAACTACTAATAATAATAATAAATATAACTAACTAACGACGGGTTCTTTGACAAAGTTAAGCATAATCTCTAAATATTTACCGATACTGTTCATAAGAAATTGATCAGCAATTCTAACAGTACGTCTATATTGGCTCAAACTTGTTGAAACCGTTTAAATAATTCTGTTTCGGGTCCAGACGACGAGACGTAGCAATGCACAGTTTTTTGGTTTATTATTATTATTATATTTATATATATATCAATGCCTCTGAAACACCAATTCTTTCTTTCTGCATCCAGGGGATAAGTAATTGGGGTCTTCTTCTATTTTAACAATTTCCAAAGCATTGGCATGAGCGGTATTGAATAGGTCCTCCAATTTTTTTTTTTTCAATTAAATTGTTTTTTATACAATAATTTTTTTTTTGCCACCCACGTTTTAATTACAGCTCAAACTAGAGCTTGTGTAATTTTGGAGAAAAAGAGACGCTTTCCCCATCCTGGATTCGAACCAGGGTCCCTCCGTTTAGCCCGGAGTGTCTTGGACCGCCTTTGAACTGGTGGACTGAGAGCAACGCTCTCTTTCGTAATGTGAATGTTGAGTGGTATTTACCCACTCCGCAGGATAACACAATTGCCAAATATGGTCAACACAAAGCTTCCGGGGCAGAGATTTTTATGAGTTTTCGTGGGGAGATTTATTATGCAATAATTTTACCACCCACGTAGTGGATTCAAACTAGAGCGGTTTTTGGAGAAAAAAGAAAAATTATTGTATAATAAATTCCCCCACGAAAACTCACAAAAATCTCGCCCCGGAGGCTTTCTTGTGTTGACCATATTTGGCAATTGTGTTATCCCTGCGGAGGGTAATAATACCTTAACATAAAATAAATTGTTTTTGCTCGTATGTGTTTTATTTTTTCTTTCAGAATGTTTTTGAAGAATTCTTCATTCCTTATGCAGGGCTTCTAGTTTAGCAATGCAGCGTTGGGTTTCTCTAAATGGTATTCGTGTTTCTTGCCAAACAATTACAGTTTCAGAAATTATTAAATGAGCACTTTCGCGGAGACTTACTTTCACACATCTCAACACCCGAAATGATAACACTTGAAGTATTTGTTTATTAGAAGACAATTTGCTACTTAATATTTGATTTGTTTCTCTTTCAATCAAATATATAATATTGCGGGTTTATCTTTTAGTGCCACTTTTAACAAACCACGTGCTACCACTTCGTACGACAGACAACTCAATGCTATGACTAGACGCCGTTATTCCTGTACACGACAACGCACACGTTCTGCCTCCACCCCCCCTACGTGCCGACTAGTTATTCAAAATGATGTTTTAGTGTATATTTGATATTATTTAGTTTATAAACGTGTAAAAAATTTTATTTAATTTTTTATTTAAATTTGTGAAAAAATAGTAATTTCTATGGGTTATAAATGGCGACATTCGTAGCCTCTGGGGCACCAGTTAGAATTATGAGAATGGCCTAAAATTTTTTTGGCATTTGTTTTAGATGTGAGAAAAAACTTAGGGGGTGAGACCTTGAAAAAGACGAGGTAGTCTACCGAAAAATTGCTGTAAAACCTCCGTTGAAATCAATACATGGATTAGAATATGACAAGCAAGTATATATCATTTGGTGAAAAATGACTGCCAGTAATAAAAAACTGTGGAGTATCGATGGCCATGATAATTGAGTATCAGATTGGCATAATTTGGGATAAAAACCTGATTATTCTCAGTGGGTAGAAAGAAGGAGAACCCATAATAGTCTGGAATGGACTTGGATTTAATGGAGAAGCATTATTTCCACTTATGAAAGGAAAATAATACCCTAACATCTGCCAAAAGACTCTTGTAAACAATTTTGTGTCCTTTAGAGTGTTTCATGGGGGTTCAAAATGAGGTTTCCAACAAGACTGAACACACATCCATGAATCGAAGTCAACGAAAATATAGTTCCAGCAGAAATATATTGCAGGTTTTGATTGGTAATCCTACAGTCCCAACCTAAACTCTATTGAGGACTTATGTAGAGCTTGAGCAGCATACGTTTTTTTGTTTTGTTTTTTTTACACTTCTGCAAAATCTCATTTCTTCCGTAAAAAAAACAGAGTTTACGAATTTAATGTAAAATTGGTATCATCTTATAAGTTTGCAATGCAGTTTTGACTTTTTAAGAGGGGAAAATTATATTTTATTAAACTTTTAGGACACACACACATTCTATATAATTTTCATTGTAAATAATACATTAAATAGATATGACCAGTTTTGAATATATATATATATGCAAGCATAATTTCGTTATTAACTAACAGATGTATATAATACTTCGTTTGCTTTATAATTTATCTTTATAAAACTAAATATCCTTTTCGACAACTTTCGGAACGCAGTATGCTTAGTTTTTACTTAAAAAGTTAATTAATAATTTAAAGAAACTCCAGAATTAGTTTAAATTTGAAACGACTTCGGAAAATTAAAATTTGAAAAATGAAATGAAGAACCTCTGATTATCCAAAACGTGGATTTCTACGACTCGGATTACCGGAGCACTCAACAGTAGTTGGATGGGCGGATTTACCATTTTGCCGCCCCTAGGCTATTTTTGCCTCCCCAAGGCTCCTTTTTGCCGCCTCTTCCTACCAGTCTGTCCCCCCTCCAATCAGTGGTAGGAACATAAAAATTGCTACATTCAATATACAGTGAAAATCGGTTATAACGACCTTCAAGGGACCGTGCAAATTCGGCCGTTGTATATATATATAGTCGTTATAAACGATATTAATTATACGAATTAAACGATATTGTAAGTACTACACTTTAGAGTTTTATAGATCGTTTTGATAGCAAAAAGTATAAAAAACTTGATGGATTTAAAATAAAATTATATTTAATTATAATAAATTTAATTACTGCATATATTAAAATATATTGATAGCCACACCAAATATATAATGAATTTTTTTAAACGAAAAAATTGCAGCAAATATAATAGTATATATTATAAAAAACAAATGACCAATAAAACATTACGTAAACTTTCTTTCTGGATAATACAATAAGGATAATATTATCTCTATAATATTAATGACTTCCGAAAAAATTGGTAATTTTCGTTTGCTTTCTCGCGCACTTTTTAAAAATCGGTTTTCTAAATTCTTTTCAATAAAATTTAAAGAAGCCTTAACATATATTGGCATCTCATGGTGCAAATATAATGAACGAACGATTGCCATTGTGAAAATGAATGGAATTGTTGGCTGTGTAAAAGAAGTTTGCAGGGTTTTTTTTTTTTTAAATATAGGAATGCTGTTTACATAGTCTTGGGTAGAGATACAAAGGTTTGAAAAACGCCAGTTTAAACCCGTGAAAAAAACCGTTTTATTCAGAAGGGAATTTTCAAAACTCTCAAAACAAAGAAACTTCGAAAATTATGGTAATTTTGAAGTATCATCGTTTGAATTGCATAAAACGTGTTTTGCATTAGTTATTATTTGTCTTAAGAAATAAATATTGAACCAATCTTGATAATTAATCGATAATTATTTAAATTTAATTTTAAAGCGGAACATTATTTAATTTAATTTGAACTTGGGAATATTTCTAATGGAATAAAATTTCGGGACTTTATGGTAATTTCAGGTGTACAGATTGCATTTTAAGTTATGCTATTAAAGGTATCTTCTGATGTGGAATTTTAAGAATGCGATAACTTTTTATAATCATACACATTTATTAACTAAGATGTACATTGTGGGTTAGAGTTATCTTCTGGATAAAAATATGCATTGATTAAATTGCATAATTATTACTTAGTTAAATTTACAAGTGAATAAACCCTTCCACGAGAAAGAGAAAAGAGTAAAAAACAAAGGTAAAAAATTATTGAAATTTTTCTTTTTTTTTTTATACCTGGTAACTGATGTTGGGGGGAAATGAGGGTGAGCACTGTTAAGATAGTTTCTTCCCATCAAAGTTTCCAATGTGTCCAAAATTCCCGGTTTAATCCCGAAAATTTCAAAGTTTATTCCCGTGTTTCAATATTCCCGGGTTTTTTGCATCTCTAGCCTTGGACATCCAATCTTTGACCGTTCGCCTATTTGGCATGTGTAGATAGTTTTGTTTTATGGGTTTATTAACTGTTGCAACAGGAGCAATGTGACGCCTCAACTTATCTTGTTTTAGCTGCTATGTGAAAGGAAAGGAATTCCTCGTAATTGCTAATTCGTTTAAGTGATAGTTCTCAGGCTTGCATTGCAAAGGATACCTAGCCATCACACACCCTCTTTGCTGTGCATTTAGCGTTTTGAAGAAAAAATTGAGGTCAACTTGGATCGACAAGGCGTTCCAATTCTTTTGTTTGAACGTAACAGTGTTATCACAGCGTTGTTTCGAACTCACGTTGTTCCGATGAATGATTGTCAAGTCACGTCGTTATATCCGATACGGATTTCCCTACTGGAGACAAAATCGCCGTCATTATAGCAGGTTTCGTCGTTATATACGATGTCGTTATAAGCGACACATTTAGTTAAGAATAGAATAGGAAACCAAACTTCTTGTAAAAATTCCGTCATTATATGCGGTTAGTCGTTATGACCGATTTTCACTATACGCCAAGAAACTTTTATGTTGACAATAAATATGTTGAAAAACAAACTCATAAATTGAAACATAAACATTAAACAATATTAACTTATATTGAAGTATTATCTCTTCTTGGTATATAATAAATCAAATTCAATTTTATTGAAATAAATTTTAATTTTAGCAAAAAATAAAAGCCTATCGAACACTGGTATTTAAATGGAAAGCATGACGTCTAGCTTTCTTCTCGGCAAAACATCTGATTATATCATATGGTATTAAATTTTTTATATCAGACTCAATACACAAAATTTTGCCGCCCTAGTCTATAGCCTAGTATAACCTATTGGGAAATGCGGCACTGAATAGTTGAACTGTGGAAACTGCGTCTGCAAAATACGGCTGAAAGAAAAAGTGAAATTTTTATATATTTTTCTAAGCTGACGTTCACATCAGAAAAATTTTTAATCGGACAGAGCATTTCTTTTCGTTTGGCACCTGTACCTCCCCCAACCATTTATATCCGACACGATTCAATTTTTTACCGAGGAAAATTGGCAAATTCCCAAACGGACATTCCAGTGACATCTAGTGAAGGAAAAATTATTTAGTTTCGAAGCTTTGTCAGTGAGTTTGATTTTACTTTCATTTTGGGGTAAAAACTACCCTGCCTGTTTCACTTAGCTTTGAAATTCTGAAAGTGACATTTTTTATTATAAATTTTATAATGGAAATGGTGCTGAATAGGGCCGACGGGAGGGGAGGGGGCAGCAGGGGCTGCAACCCGGGGGCCCCCGGATGAAGTCTAGGGGCCCGCGCTGGCAAGGACCTATGCTGTGGGGGAGGGGCCCGGCCCCGTCTCCAAAATATTTTTGATAGGATATTCTTGCTTTTTTATTTAAAAATGAAAAAAAATAGTAATTCCCCCCGAGAGAATTTTCCAGGCTACGATTTTACGTGCCAGTATAGTGCTGAATATATTCTAAGGAACATTCCTTAGAATATATTTATGCTAAACTGTAGCTTCCAGAAAACTTGGTGCATCGTTCAGCGATTAGAATCGTGTACAAAAATTCATGTCTCAAGCCGACGATTCCATTCAAATAATAGAGATGTTCGTAAATATGACTACGATGCAAGTGGAAAAGGGACCGTCCATTAATTACTTGCACAGTTTTCAGGTAATTTTTAAGCCCCTGTGTATTATTGTGTATGACGTTCATCGAATGATATTCGATGTCGCCGCTCTCCTGACGAAAGCCAGGTGCACTCTTTTCGTTCGCTAAATCATAATGAACGACACACTGTGCATTTTAGACATTACAGAAACCAAACTTCAAATTAACCGTTATGCCATGGTAACACTGTCGTTGATAAACTTCGATACAGTTATTGGGCTGTTTGCAAGTCGGAAGCAGGGTGTCTGCCAGAATATTTGCTCAGGGGATATGTCAAACTTCGTTGGGGGTGTCAAATTTACCTTCAAAATTTTAATTTTTCTTATAAATGTACTTACCAGAAAAGAAACGAAATAAAATATTCAGTAGCAATGAAATAATTCTTCCATATTTATATAAAAAAGTTCATTCTTTTATTCAGAGGAAAACAAAATTCAAGCATTTCTTCTTGGACATTTAGTCTATTCACAGACAGTTGATAATTTTTGAGGTGGCAGGATTTTACTCCGTACGGTACCTTTCTCTCTCTCTTTTGATATCCTTATCCATATAATTTTTTTTTAATTTCGACATATAAAAGATTATTACAATTTACATATGCAGAAAATGTTCTATAGAAAAATAATTTGCGCAATGTTTTATTTCTTTCTTGTAATTTGAATATTTAGCGGGTATGGGGGGCATATGCCAAGAAATTTGGGACGGGGTGGAAGAGTGTAGCAGACTCAATGTCTTCCGGCTCGGAAGGCCAGAAAAATTGTTCTCAAAATCCAGATTTTGTACACTTTCAATGTACAGTTTTTTAATTATTCTTCATTAGCCTGTCTCGATTATTGAAAAAATAACGTCATCATTGAAAAAAATCATTGAAAAAAATAATAATAGTTTACGTTCGTTTCTTTTTTTAAGCACAGTGACCTTGTAAAATAATAAGTAAATAAAAAAAATGCATTCTTATTTCATACCTTTCGTTCATTTGGGGTTCAACCCTCTCACCCCCCCCTCCAAAATATCGATGCCACTGCCCAGGGAAGGTATCATGGGGGGCGCGCGTTGGCTCTCAACGCCCCTCATGCTGAGGATTAAAAATTCTTAAAAATCATCGATAGGTGTAACTTTTTCTCTTTTTTTTTTGCGATTAAGTGGGTTAATACACCAGCTAAATATCCCAGATTGCCTTCTTATTTCGGACTTTGCATATACAACATAGTAATTGCATTTCGTCCGTATGAAGATGCTGCAAGGGTTATCTATGTATTTTCTGGCTCTTACTGCGGCTGTCTCAATAGGTCCGCATTTCATAGAAGTTCATAGAGTTTCAGTATGGAGGAAGATGGAGCAAACGATCAATGAAAGGCGAAAAGAAAACGAAAAAGATTGCAAGTGGGAAGAGACGTCGATCCAAGAAAAAAAAAAGGGCTGCAGCCGAAGACCAAACGAATTAAATTTAAAGTTTCAAAATAGGCCTAATTTGCCATTTTCGGTGTTTGATGGTTTAGATGTTTAGATGTTTCGATGGCGACTGAATGATTTGTGTTGGGAAGACGCCGGCTGGCATTCATTGCTACTGAAGACGCCTGCTGGCTGCATGGGTGTGGAGTTGAGCTGACATTGTGGACTGCGGACATTGTGATCTTCAATACTGGATTCTTCTTCAATATTTGTTTGGTTCATTATTTTCATTTGAATTCGAAAGGACGCCAAATTCTTCTTTTGTTGAATATTATCACGAGACTGAAGTGAAATTTTTCAGAAACTAACTAGCCATTTGGCGAAGAAAAGTTTTTACGCAAGAGTTTTACATCATAGTCCAGTACTGATAGCTCGAAACTTTAAATAATATTTTGAATCAAATATTTTTTTTCAGGAGTTTTTGTTCTGTGCATAGAATAGTACAATATTTTGATTACATTTTATGATAGTATATGCCTCTTATCCATTACATTGTCTACTTTAATTAACGTTACCATTTATTGTACTTCGATTTCTTGTATTACTAGTAAACCTGTAATTTGATGCGTTCACCAGCGGCGGTTGTCGGATTGGATGGCAGCGGGGTTGTCAGGCCTTCTCTTGGCCTTTTTCTGCTGTCTCCCTCCACGGGTGTCGGGTGTCGAATTCGTAGAAAATAAATTATTATTATTATTATCATTATTATTATTATGACCGTTTCTTACTAACAACAAACTTGGCCTTTAAATATAAATATATATATGTATATATATCATCATCATCATATATAACCATTATCTATCAACTGTTGGATGAAGGTATCTCCACATGCTTTCCACACAAGTCTATCCTGAGCAATTCGCTTCCATGTCACCCTAACCTGTTTTCTTATTTCATCCACCCATCTAGTTTGAGGATGTTTAGTAGGTCTTCGGTGATCTCTTAGAATCCAGTTGAGAATTTCAATTATTCATCGTTGATCAAGTCTTCTTGCAATATGCCCAGCCATGGCCATTTCAGCATTTTTACTTTAAAAACGATGTCTTCCATTCCTGTTTGCTTCTCACACAAATGTTTCTTTTTCGATCGCTCTTAGTTATCTCGAGCATACACTAGGGTAGGCTGAAGAAACATAATTTTCGATTTCGATATTCTAATAGTGCGGAAAGGGTGCCCACTGGGATTAATAAAAATGGTGTAAAATATTTTTTCGATTGAATATTCTCTTTTGCCCCAGCATTGCAATTGAATTTTCGAAATTTGGGTTAAAAAGTGCATTTTTCACCTATTATTGTAAAAATAGTTATTTTTAGAGATAGCTGTTGTACTAATGCGGAAAGAGTCCCCACCAAAGTCAATAAAAATAGGGTAGAATATCTTTTTCGATTGAATAATATCTTCTATCCTCGCATTGGTAGTTGGAGTTTCGAATTTATATGAAAACTTTTTACCTGTCACAGAAATAACACAAACATGCGAAAAATATGGGCCGAATACTATTTATTAATGTACCGCGAAAATGGTAAGAAATTGCGTCGGGGGGTGTCGTGACACACTGCAACGACTAGCACAAGACTAATTCCAAATCACACGAGAGACGGCGAATCGCAAATGAAAAAAAAGGCCAATAGGGTAAGGGATCATCGCATCAAGGAGGCAAGAGCAATAAAACTCTAAATGCTCAGTATCCAGCGTATCCAACATATTTTAACTTGATGGTTAGAGTTCGGTCTCAGCTCTGGTGGCGTGCGGCTGTTCGGGTCTGGCGGGTCTTGGTTCCTGCTCGCTTAAGTTGGAGTGTATGGGACTTTCATTAGGTCGCCGGATTGAGGTAGGTTGATGGTTATACCCGCTATCCTGGGTCCGGGCTCCGCCTTTCCTCGCAGACCTCTCTTTGTTTCTGGGGTCGTGCGGACGTCCTTTGTTCTGCTCCGTGCTGTTTGGCCACAGTTTCTGTCCGCGTATGGCACCGATCGCCTTGAGAAAGCTCTCATAGCCCGTGGATAAGACACCGGCTGGACGGCCTGGGCGGGATAGATGGCGGTTCGTTCACTCTGGTTGCAAGGCCGGTTCGTACAATTTTCCTACCGCTTTGCACGCGTTCAACGTTGTCTGGTGGACTCTTGTAGGAGCATCGGCCGCCCCGGGGTGTTCTTCCGTGCCATCCATCTATTTCATCTGCTCTCCGAAACGGATTGATCGTGAATGGTTCCCGGTTGACGTTAAATGACGACACATGTGCGAGCGGTGCGCCTCTGTACATTGGTACAGATCGACAATCTCCCCTCCCCTTGCCGCATACTGAATTTCGATGCCATGGCATCGAAATTGAGTATGCGGCAGACTTTTCAATGCCCATCTTTGGAAGTTCCAAAGATCTCACTGAGACAAATCTGCCTACTTATGAAGATATGGTGCGTTATTGCTCGTTTAAGAGACGGTATCTTGCATCTATAATTGAGAACAAAGAGCCGAGTTGCTCGGAAATTTTTGAAGCTGTTGCCATTAAAATTTAGTCCGTTTTGGCAAAACCAGTTCCCATTGTCACTCATACGCGTGTATTTCAAATGATTCATGCATACCATGCAAAATATACATACCTGAAGAGGTCTTATAACCGAGATAAAGACATGAAATATTCCAAACGAAGACTGAGGCCTTTCGTCAGAAAGCAAGCATAAAACTGCTTGACACTGGAGCCCGCAGATGCATTACTTTAAAGGGCTGTACATGCAAACGTGCAAAAAAGTACCTGGGTATGAATAAGTCTTTCTCCGTGATCAGTGCACCCCAAGAATTCTTTTCATGTGCTCTTTTGTCAGCTGATTTCAAGCCGCTTCATTCTGGTCATCTGTAAATGTAAGGGCTTACTTTCAATTCACCAGCGTTTGACTCATATACATCTACAGAAACCTAATGATGATTTCAGCAGCAGGACACTCAAGAGCAATAATATTATAGTGTGAATTGGTCTAAAATTGTATGCTTTTCCTTTCCAATCCTTTTCACGAACTGTGACCTCAACACCTCACCCCCAACATGTTTTATATAGTGTAGTACAGTAATAAACAGTGTTTGGCCCATATTTTTCGCATGCTTGTGTCATATTTCTAAGACAGGTAAATTGGGTTCCAGACCACGTTTGTATCGCCGGCAATGAACAGGCTGACATTGCCGCAAAAACAGAAATTGTAGAACCTGATCTTAACTCTTATGTCTCAACCCATCTGTACAAAAAATGGCAGTTGGAATGGGACAAGCAATTTTTTAATAAGCTTCACTTCATTAAACCTCGTATTGAGGTCTGTCAGTCTAGATATAGGAGTGACCGTCGTAAAGAGGTCACTCTGGCTAGACTTCGCATCGGGCATACAGGCTTCTCCCATCATCTCTTAAAGGGAGAAGGCGCCCCGATGTGTGCCACATGTGGTGAAGCATTAAATGTTTCACATATTTTATGTATTTGCCATGATTTTAACCAGCAATGTACATCATCTTTTAACCAAAATAATTTTACCCTTCATGACATTTTATGTGACTCTTTTAACCACGAAAGTATTTTTAACTTTTTATCTAATATTCACTATTCCCATCTCATATGATTTTTTATATCGTTTCGTTTGATGCCTTCGTTAAATTGTTTTCAATACATTTTTACCATTTTAGTTTTAATTTATTTTTATCTTAAACCTGTATGCACATTCTCACCTTGTTTGACGCAGAATGACCCTTGCTGTTCTTGCGCCATAAAACGCAACCAACCATAAGACAGGTTAAAAAGTACATTTTTCGCATAAATTCCGAAATTTCAAGTGCAATGTGAAGACAGAAAACATTATCCAATCGAAAAAAATATTTTACACCATTACTTTGCACACTATTACATTACACACTTTACACACTATTAGAATAGCAAAAACGAAAATTATTTTTTCAGTCCACCATAATATCTATACCTCTTACAATTATTACTCTTCAAGACAAAAATTTATGTTATAGTTCATTACGAGCAGTCTGTCATTGTAAATTTGGAAGTTTATACGAATTCTCATATTGGTAGTTATTCCAAACGAGTCTTCATAAGTTGATTGTGATTTAAAACAAGAAAAAAAACCAAAGAAAGTGACGCGTAATCGACATCAAAGAAAGATGCAGAGCAATTGAGTTCCCATTTCCCCCAGGGTGTCGTTGACCAGGGCCGGTTGGTTCTGATCGGTTGACAGCTTCCTCCAGAACGAATTTTCCGTCAAAGTAATCCGGATAGCGTTCTTTTTAATTAATGGATAGACGCCACGCGTCAGGGGCCGAAAACCCGGATGAAAACAAAAAACTGTGAGAAAAGGAAAGCGGAACAAGCAAGTCGAGTCGTTAATTCCCAGCGTAAAACGGAGCCATTTATCCGGCCGTTGGGAAAAGACTGGTTATACGGGAAATTGGTTACCCGGAATCTTCGACAGATCCCATCAATCCGGGATAGCCAGCCCGAAGAAAACAGAAAACAAAAAGAAGAATGACCACATGAAATGACCGAAGTCGAAGGTGACCGAAACAGGGAGTCTGTCAGGAACGGGGATTGGGACAAACTAATATGTTTCCGGAGCTCCCAAGGGCCGGATTCAGAATATATCCGGGGATCGACTTTGAGCTGACGATACAAGCGAGCCAAAGACTGATGATGCCTGAGCTGCGATACATAGCTCTCAATTCGCACACGGAAGATCAAAGGGGGTCTCACAAATAATACGTGACATATCGCAAAAAAAATATTGATTCACCTGTAGCAAAATACAGTAGCCTGTCTTCAGAAAAATATGCAAAGCCGTTGCTTAGCTTTTTTTCTGGAATATTAAATAATCATTTTCCGATGTAAGATTTTTCTCTCGGAATTTCTCTATTTTTGTAAGAAATTTCAAGGTTTACCATTTTCATCGTAGTGAACAGAGAATATCACACGGGTTCGAAAATCCGTTTAATGTGAAATATAAATAAATGCAAAATTCCCAAATTTTAATAAAAAATCGATAGAAAATTGTGATACACTCCAATCGCCATGTTTGTTTTTAAAATAGAATTCATGTTAAAGAGATCGTAGATCGCTTTACTACGTTTTATAACATTAATATTATGAACAGTTACTTGTAAAATCACCCTATTACAGAAAACGAACTTCTGTTTGTATTTTACGCAACAGCCAGTTGTTTTTTTTTTGTTTTTTTTTTTTTAATTATTGGGGGCCCCAAGCACGTATTATATGCATTTATACACTGAAGTGCCAGAAAAATTGGTACACCTACCTAATATCGTGTAGCCTCCTCGTCCACGCACGCAGAAGTGTCGCAACACGACGTGGCATGGATTCGACTAATGTCTGAAGGTATCCTGGAGACAATTCACACCAGGAATCCTGCAGGGCAGTCCACAAATCCATAGGAGTGCGAGGTGGTGGAGATCTCTTCTGAACAGCACGTTGCAAGGCATCCCAGATATGCTCGATAATGTTCATGTCTGGCGATTTAGGTGGCCAATGGAAGTGTCTAAAGTCAGAAGAGTGTTCCTGGAGCCACTCGGTAGCAACTCTCGATGTGTGGGGTGTCGCATTATCATGCTGAAATTGTCCAAGTCCGTCGGAATGCACAATGGACATGAATGGGTGTAGGTGATCAGACATGATGCTTACGTATGTGTCACCTGTCAGAGTTGTCTCTAGACGTATCAGGGGTCCCATATCACGCCAACTGCACACGCCCCATACCATCACAGAAGCTCCACCAGCTTGAACAGTCCCCTGTTGACATGTAGGGTCCATGGATTCATGAGGTTGTCTCCATACCCGTACACGTCCATCCGCCTGATGCAATTGGAAACGAGACTCGTCAGACCAGGCAACGTGTTTCCAGTCATCAACAGTCCAATGGCGGTGTTGGCGAGCCTATACGAGGCGTAAAGCTTTGTGCCGTGCAGTCAACAATGGTACACGAGTGGACCTTCGGCTCCGAAAGCCCATATCAATGATGGTTCGTTGAACAGTTCGCACGCTGACACTTGTTGATGCCCCAGCATTGAAATCCGCGGCAATTTGAGGAAGTGTTGCACGTCTATCTCGTTTAACGATTCTCGTCAGTCGTCGAAGGTCCCGTTCTTTCAAGGTCTTTTTCCGGCCGCACCGCTGTCGGAGATTTGATGTTTTACCGGATTCCTGATATTCACGGTATACCCGTGAAATGGTCGTACGCGAAAATCCAAATTTTGTCGCTATCTCGGAGATGCTATGTCCCATCTCTCTTGTGCCGACTATAACGCCACGTTCAAAATCACTTAAATCTTGATAACCTGCCATTGTAGCGGCAAGAACCGATCTAACAGCTTTGCCAGACATCTCTTGTCTTATATAGGCGCTGCCGACAGCATCGCGTTACGCTGATTGGTTGCAAAGCTCCGTTATTTGCATACGCACGCCTGTACCAGTTTTTCTGGCACTTCAATGTACATTATAGTATATGTAAAACTGCAATTTGTTTTAAATTATGGAGGGCTCGCAGGCCCATCTAATTATACGCCTATTGTTTTACGGCTTATGGTTAAGGTTCCGCTACGCCGGACCTACAGTTTGCCAAAAGAATCCGAACCTAATTTATCTAAAGCGGTGGTTCCCAACCTTTTTCAAGCCGCGACCCACTTTTATAGTAGCCAAGTAATCCAGATGTAATCATTTTTTAACAGAGTAAAGAAAACACATTAAATACAAAATTATATTGTATATATATATATATTACATTGATTACGTATATTGTTAATTATATAGAGTAATCATATATATTAATGTATATTATAGATATAAAGTTAACAACCATTAGTAGAATATTGCAATGTGTGTAGCCATGTTGAAATATAAAAGCATTGGAACCATTTGGTATGAAATTCTTTATAAAAATAATTGCAACTAAAAATAGTTGTGATCTAAAGAGAGAACCGGGTGTCATTAAAAAAATCTAAACCACATGAGTTAATTGTAGCGATGCTATACACAAATAACAATTTGTAAGTTAATAGTGTAATTTTAAAATATCATGTGTTTGCAAGATTCAAATATCAAAATATAAATATCAGCTAAAGAGTTTCGTTCTTACTTTCTCTGAATTGGTTGATTGATAGTCTCAATAATATCTGGAAAACAATTTCAATCAAATTAAAAAACGAAAGCAAAACACAGGATATTTAACTTTCGCTATACGTAAAACGGCTATATTCGCTACTCTCAACTAAATGCTAAAAAGTCAGCGGATAAAACAAAGTTTCTGTTCCTAAAATGCCTCGTTCGTCTAGTGGTCAAGACACTCCGATTTTAACGGAAGGACCCTGGTTCGACTCCGGGGACAGCGTCTCTTTTTCTCCTAAACTAAAAAGCTTATACGTAAAAAGCTTATACGTAGGTGTCGAAAGTTCACTCACTGACCCCTTTAAGCATCCCTTTACTATTTTGGACCACCACTGGAGAGAGCCCAAGGACCCTTCTCAGCAAAAAGTTATATTGTCCCGAACTCTATATTTCCACAACTGTGCTTAATAATATGAAACCATACCCGACCACTATCAGCCGCGAGCTAAATAATTTCGTTCCGTATATCATTATTAAATAATTGAAAGCGTCCAATATCAAAATTTATATTACAGTTGTGACAGATTATTCCCTAAACTAATGAATGAATTATTTTGCTCATCTATCATAAGTAAACAGACTGAGTTAGCGTGTCAGTCAATGAGCGACTGGGTACACCGCTGATTTACATCCCAATACAACAATCTTAAATTATTTAAACATTCACGAGAGTGTCACATTTAGAAATGTTGTTGTTGGTATCAAAATTATACTAGTCACGAAAGGGCACGTTTTCAAGCTGCGACGTTATGTGCTCATTATTTTTCATTGTTGTTTCTTCTAAAATTTTCTGAAGATACTGCAGATCACTTGATACGTTGCCACAGACCACACTTTGGAAACACTGATATAGATAATAAAAAAAAACGAAAGCAACGTAACATCGATTAATAGAATAATGCACAGGGAGATTTCAAGTATAAGGTAAGCAATATTTCAGCCAATTCACACACCACTAGCAAGCAAAAATTAACATCGGCTAACATAGGAAAATGAGACCAACAGCAACCCCACTCCCCCCCCAAGGTGCTTACTTAATACTTGAATTCTCCCACATTTAATGAGAAAGAGAGAAAAGTTGGAGCATGTATACGTACTTCTCATCAGTTGAATTTTATAAAATTGCTTTATTTAATTTATTATTTATTTTAATTATTCAGAAACTGGATTTCGTCCAACAACATAGTAAACCGATATTTTTTTCCAAGGATAAAATTTAGGAAAAAGAAATTCAATATCTGTGATTCGATGTTAATTTTTAAGTTGTGTTTTCTAATTATAAATCAGAATAAAAGCATCATCATACTAACAATTTATCTACAATACTGCTGTTCAGAGACGGACTGGGTCCTCTCAAAGGGCGAATACCTTGGATTATCGGAGGGCGCGAGTCCTATAGCCCATGAGGGCGCAAGTCCTATCGCCCATGAGGGCGCATCGGCCCAAGGGCCAGTTGGCCGGCAGCCCAGTCCATCCCTGCTACTATTTATGTGAGTATTTAGCTAAATTACCATTTTTAGCGATTTATCCATTCCACCCACTGTTTGTGACCGGGCTACGAAGAAACGAAGAACTAGAGAAAGATCGCTTGGGAACAACGTGTGCAAATTAAGTCTTGGTAAATATGTTGATATGTGGAATTTGAAGGGCCAAAGGGGGGCCCTAATCGGACAAAATAAAATAAGGGTCCGTATTAACATCGTATGAAGGCCGCGGATTGCTCTTTCACTTTTTTGCTTTAGACCAATGATTCTCAATTAGTTTTCATCCAGGGCCACTTTGAATCTTCTTTTACGGTCGGCGGGCCAGAAAATATGAAAACGAGATTAGCTTACACGCTATATAGACGTTGGTGGGGCGGTTATCCCCTAAAAATTTCCTGATTCAATGAAATAGCATTAAGATAAGGGCTTTATCCCCATTTAAGGAAAAAAATAACCCCTTCTACAAAAAAAATTAGCTCGTCTGGAAAAAAAATGTCAGCTTCTTATCTTCCGTAGCCGGGCCAATTTTCACTCTTCGCGGGCCGGATTTGGGCCCGCGGACCGCCTATTTAGAATCACTACTTTAGATCGTCCATTTACGCTTACTGCCCAATGTTGAGGTCACGTCCAGATGGCTTTACAGTCTTGCTCTATCGCCCAGATTGCGTGCTTAGCATTCATTGTCGTGTCTGTTGATGAACGTGCACGATATGCTTCCCGCTTCCATCTTTTTATACTAATACCGTATATCACTTAAGCAAGTGACAATGGTCCAGCATTTATATCCGTTTCGTGTTTTGTAAGACAGTAGCCTCCAGCGCATTTTGATGCTACCATTATATCGTTTCTGTAATATAATAAACACAAGTTTTGTTAGGATTTTACGCCAATTACCTTGTCATAAAAATGCAGGACAAAGGTGATATTATTTTTAATTTATATTCATGTTACTTCCCAAATAGGAAAGACAGACCGACCAACTCCATATCCCAGATTTTAGCCATTCTAATTTGGCAAAACTATTATGCTATTGTTTAGCTTTATGTCGGTTTTTTTTGGGGTACATGTAGGATACCTTTACCTATTTACGGCCTTTCGTGCCTGGGGCCATTTTATTAAATGCTGGTATCGATTCTAAGGCTTTATTTATTCAATACTGCTACAGCAGACACTTCATGACGGCAAACATAGCAGTCACGAAACGATTTCTTCTCAAAAGTGCTAATCACGATAGCTATTCCTACAATGCATTAAATCAACTTTTTCATTAAATACATACGAACCTGGTTATAATGAAAACCAATAAAACATGTGTTTAGTCACATTCAAAATATGCAGTAACCGAAAAGCCTTGATTGAAGGAGGAAATCTGCTATAGAGAGCAAAAATCCAGTAAACCTTGCCCTTAATATGAATAGGTAGAGTCTAAAAGTAAATTTTTCCCTTTTTTACAAAGCTTCTGCCCTAAAGGTTTAAGACAATAAATGATTTAAGTCATGATGCGAAAATACGTAAAATTCTGATATTTAGATATATGATATATAATATATTAACTAATGATATTCATTTTCATTATTCTATCAGGTTTTCTCTTTTTTTTTTATCTTATTTTAATGATAACCCGGTTTTAGCGAGAACTCGAATATAACGAGCAAAAATACCGGTCCCTTCATGATCCCTATAAACGGGTTCGAATCTATTGCATTGTTTTTTAATTATTCGCGGATACAACATCATTATATTTAACAGAGTGCCTATGAACCTAGAAAACCTAGAAAAGTCATTGAAGTTTTTCTGATTGGAAAATCAGGGAAAAGTGTGGGAAATTTGAAATTCATTGTTATAATAAATAGCTTATTAAAATAATTTTTCTGAACTATGCTTTTCATACCACATTGCATACTGAAAATTTTGAAAAATTTACATTTTTGACTGAAGTTCTTCCAAAAATTACCCTTTTGCACCAAAACTAATATAATTTATATAAAATTATTAAGCCTATATATTTCTCCGGAGAAAATGTTTGCCAAATATTAACTAAAACTTAAAAAATTAAAAGATTATAAATTTAAAAAAATGATTAAATTTTCTAATCTGTAAGAGATTTTGATCATACAAATCTCCGTACTCTTATTTAGAATCATACACGCTTTAAATGGAATAGAAGATGAAATATTAGCTTTGAGATTATGTAAACTCTTTTATAATGAACTCAAAAAGGGCCAAATGAAAACGTCGTTGTAAATATTTAATTAATGCAAGTTTTTAGTGTAAAGAAATACACTTTTTAATACAGCTTTTGAATTTGTAAATTCACTGTAATTGAGTTATAAATGGCTTTGGGGTTTATCTTAGTGGACAAAAGCCTAACTTGAGAGTTAAATATGGCGTAAACTTGGGGGGGGGGCAAAAACAAAAAAAAAATGTGTGGAAAAAGATTTTGCCTCTTTTCTAAAATAACTGGGGGAAAGTGCCCCCCCCCTCATGCCCAGCCAGATTACGCCTATGTTAGTGGATTTCATGGTCTCAAAACTTGTTTTGTTACCCAAATTTTAATGCGTTGTGTGTTGTTTACTGTAATTAGTGACTGGAAATCGATTAAGATTTGGACCCGAAAACCTGTAAAAGACAGGGAAGTTTGGAACAGAATTTGGATAACACCATAATTTAACCATTTTTTATCCACTTTTCTGAATTAAAATCTTTTCCTGTCCTCCACATATATCTGTTTTAAGAGATTCAATTGCATAATAACCCAACCTGTTTTCTTATTTCATCTAGTCTACGGATGTTTCCTATGTCTTTGATAATTTTTCAAAATTCAAATGAAAATTTGTTATCCACATCGTTTCGGTTGGTTCGTCTATTTTATTAATTTCACCATAAATTCTTAAAATATGTCCAGTCCATCTCAGCTCTTTTCCTTTAACAATAATGCCCTCAATTAATCCTTGTTTACTCTTTCAATCAAATGTTTCGTTTTCAATTTCTTCCAATTGTTTAAAACAAGCATCTCTCCATGCTTTTTTCGGTTATTTGCAATTTTAGTGTTACTTCTTTTTTCTCTCATTAATATAGTAACACGTTTCTTCCTTATACTGTGGAGTCCTGCTAACTCGACCCCCCGGATATGTCGACATTCCGAGTAACTCGACATTTTTTTAAGATTTTGTTTGGTCTAATGTATTGTGTACGGAGAAAAACCTCACTAATTCGACGTCTGAAAACGGAAACCCGCGGCTCAAATTTACGTCCATTCTAATTTTCGAACGTTCACTACGAAAATTTAACGGGAAATTTTTCAATAAAAAAAGAGATAATTTTTAGTGGTTCTCCATAACTGCGAGTCTCATCCATATGTAGAGAATTTTCCCTTGGTTAAACTGTGATTTTTGTCTCCCAATGTAACACCTAATTCACAACCTTCATACCAAGACTTTATTCAAAATGTCCAGCGTTTTTTCCGTAAAAAACTCGTACAAAAATTAATTCAGAACGCAATGTTAGTGCTAATATCAAAATTACGGCTAGATGCTAAAGAAATTATATATTCTGCTTGGCATTCGGTCGCAGAAACCACCATTAGAAATTGTTTTCTACGTGCAGGATTTTCCTTTGATAACGAGATACGGAAAGTGGACATCGATTTAGCAAATGAAGATTCGGAATTTGAATATTTGACAGTTGATAATGATCTTGCTACAGAAGAAATAAGAAGCGAGAAAGAAATTTTAAGCATTGCAAAACCTCTTGGATGTGCGAACCTTCCTACTAAAGAAGAAAGCTCAGAAGATAAACTCGATATTCCAATGCATAAAGAAACTTTACAAGCCAGGAACACAATTCGTTGATTTCTCCGAAAACAAGATGGTACAGAAGGATTGTTTGGATTTTTTATGGCGCAAGAGCATCTGGGCTATACTGCGCCGGTACAGAAGGAGCTTTGAAATATTTGCGCATTGTTGAAGATGGCTTATATTCATTGAAAAAACAAAAACAAGCTACAATTCATGACTATTTTAAAAGTATTTGAAAACAATCTTTTACCGAGTTTCAAGTCGATCAAGTTCAGACATTTTTATGCATAGCCGTAAGTACCGATTGACTATATAATTTAATATAAGCAAAACAATTTATAAAATTATTTACATTAACGTAACAAATAATTAGCAAATTATATTTTTACTAAGAAAACGAAATAACGATTCACCAGGAAATTCTATAGAGACAGAAGACTTTTGTCACTGGAGTAGTTTTTATTATTAAAATAAATAATAACGACATTTCGGGAGCTACCCGCTCCTTTTATCGAATAAGGGAAGCTGAAAAAGGAAAGACGACCAGTACAAAAACAAATACGAAATACAAAAAAAAAGAAAAAAAAAAAAGTAAAATATTGTTAATATTTAAGTCGCAAGGTAATTTTTCATTTCTGCCATATCCTTATTGCCTCGCAACTTAAAAATCAACAACATTTTACAATTTTTTGTTATTTGTTTTGTATTCCTTATTTGTTTTTCTACTTTTCATAGCTTCTTTTTTCAACCTTCCTTACTCGACACAGAAGCAGGTAGCTCCTGAAACTTCGTTATTATTTATTTTAATAATAAAATCTACTCCAGTGACAAAAACCTTCTGTCTCTATATTTTTATTCTATAGAAATGTAAACTGTTTTTTAAAAGATATTTTTTTATAAATATTCCTCTACCCCAATAATTCGACACCTGCATAACTAGACATA
>QLNU02015360.1:295150608-295164074 GCA_006491805.2 Dysdera silvatica | reverse complement strand
CCTATCTTCAAACACATACAGGGTGCTTTTGAGAAACTCAAAGCTATCCAATCTCCAATCAACTTCCCATACATGACGCTTACTGTTAAATTTCATAAAGATCCAATTGGTTTTCGCACTGTTAGATGTGCTACTAGCTCTTATAGTGTTAGAGCTGTTAAACTGCTTCTTCGAACATTTAAAGAGATTTATGTTAAAATTTCCTTAAATACCTTTATTTTAAAAAATAGTTTTCAACTTTTGAAGACTTCGAACTCCAGCGATGGGAATCCCACTTTCATTAAGTGCTTTGATTTTGAGGATCTATTTAACCAAATCAATTTAAGAGAGCTATATCGTGTGTTATTAGAATTATTTACAGAGTATGATATAAAATCAATTGACAAAATCTCGTTTGTAAAACTACTAAACTTCTGTCTTAACTATAATATGGTATATAATGGCACTGGTTATTATAAACAGGTAAGAGGGCTTTCTCAAGGGGGAGTGTATTCTTCTTTAGCTGCAGATTTATACTTACATAAATATGAAAGTTTGTCTTCACCAAGAACGGATTTATTTTTTGGCAGATATATAGATGATATAATCTATATAGGCTATGGTATGGAGCATCAATTGGACCTTGATTTTTATCCCTCAGGATTAACACTGAAAGATACCTCTGTATCTAGAATTCGAGTTCACTTTTTAGATCTACTTATTACTATCAATGAAAATAATAGATTTGTCTTTCAAATATGCGATAAAAGAAAACAATTTTTATTTGCTTTTGTTCAGTACTTGCAATATGACACATGTCTCAGAAAACATGTTATAAAAAATTTGATTTTAGGTGAACTCTCCAGACAGAAAGTGCTTTCAAATAGAGTTGAAGCCATTTCTGAAGGCTTAAGATCTTTTAAAAAATGTTTGGTTTTAAATGGTTTTCCAATGAACTATATAAATAGAACATTTGCAAATTTCATCCCTAGAAAGAAATCTTAAATGTTTCTTATAAAGAATAATCATTGCAATTAAATACATCTAATCGCAGTTCTCAAATATAGATGGAAGCACCTGTTCATTACTCCTTTTGGATATCTGGTATTGCTTAATTTATAAGATGTGGAAACACTTTCAAAACTGCCTTCAACTGATCATGTGCTATCTTTTTAGTTACGAGTTTGAATTTAATTTCTACATTACTGCTATTACAAGGTAATTTAACCACTTCCTATTTTATTATTAATAAAATATGCTTGCAAAAATTCTGCGAAAACTATTTAAAAATGAAAAGTTTCTGACACTGAATAAATTCATCTATATTTTTTTTACATTTGTGGTATTACTTGGCCATACTGAATTTGTTGAATTACTACTTGTAAGTTATTCAACAGTGTTACTTTGATGTGAGATGTATATACGACTTTCTATTTCTTTCTATTTTTTGTCTCTTTCAAACACAAAAAATTGTTTAAATCTCTGCCACATGGATGGTTATAAACAAACAGGTCTCCCTGTATAATGTCTGCATTGAATGGGGAATGTTGGATCTTTAAAACATTGTTTAACCCATGATTATTGGCTCATAATATGTATATATATATACCGTGCATGAGAACGAAACACACAAGCTTTACTGGGATAGAGCAATCATAACAGACAAGACAGTCCCACATAACCGTCCTGACATAACCCTCGTCGATAAATCGAATAAGACCACGTACTTAATCGACATAGCAGTACCCAACACCAATAACATACAGACAACCTACACAACGAAAATCACCAAGTACCAAGATCTCAGACATGAAGTACGAGATATATGGGGTATGGAAAAGATCCTCATCATCCCGTTAGTCATCTCAGCAACAGGGATAGTACCAAAAACGCTTGCGACGAATTTGGAGATACTCAACATTGACCCAAACACCTACATTGAAATACAAAAAGCCACAATCCTAAACACGTGTCACATTGTCAGGAAGTTTCTAGACATGGCACATTAAGAAGTGATGTAAAAAGAGGCTTGGGAACATGGCGCTCTGCCCGTCCCAAAGCCTGTTTCCGCCAAGAATGGGCGAGGAAAACTTTTATATATATATCATCACCATCATCATATTCAAACCATTATCTATCTACTGCTGGATGAAGGTCTCCAAATGCTTTCCACAAGTCTATCCTGAGCCATCCCACAAAGCACGCCTCGTGGCGTCATCTGTTGATCGAGGCAAATATTAATAATGAATAAATATACCATTGGGCCATTAAAACCGGATTTGTAGCCTGCTGACGACATGCCAGCATCCGGAACGCCGTTGGGATAACTATCGGTAACCCAGCGACGTGAAAAAGGCTATCTCAGACTCTGATGATATGAACCATAATGAAAATATGAATGGAGCATCGGTTGTCTCGCTCTTAAATCAGAACCGCGTTCGAGTTTTAAGCAGAGGGGCCAGTTCGAAAAATATGCAACAGTCTCTCCTTGGAGGTGTCGGCGGTTGTAGCGGCGCCTCCAACTGTACGGCTACTAGAACCAACACAGCCCAAAGTGCTTTGCAGCCTAGTATAGGTGCAACCACTAGGGCTGAAAGACCACGCCAGCGCATGTCATGGACAATAGATATGAACACCTACATCATGCGCACCTACTATACGATTACAAAGCTAGAAACAGACATGACAAATTACAGACCCACACTTCACGCCAAATTCGCACAACAGTACCCACACCTGGACATCAGTATAGAAAGGATATTTTAAACGTAACGATAGCTATCATTATTGTATTTACAGAAGACCATTATCTTACTCTTTTTACTGACGATAGGCAGGCGGGCAAAAAGACAAACCGAAAACAACAGCAGGTTCAATTTCAATTGCATCCCGCTAAAAACAAAAGTTAGACTGTAACTTACAAAATATTAGATATATTTAACGGTTTAATGACGACACACTGCACTATTTAATAGGAGTAAGCAAAATACATATTTTTATGGTGCCGTTATTTTAAAATCGTCATTAAAATCGTCATAACAATAACGTCGCTAATTATTGTTTAGTCGCTGTTTAATGCTATCGAAATAGCTATTAGTGACGTCATTTTTATAACGATTTTAAAATAACTGCACCATAAAAATTTGTATTTTGTCTGCTTCTATTAGATATAGTGTATGAAGTATTGTAATATGCAGTGAACTCGAGTTTTTTAAAATTCCAATTTATAAACTATACGTTTTTTTATGAACTATCGCTTTGATTTCGAAAAGTAGACTATAGAACTAATGTTAATTTCCATTTGTTTTACGAACTTTTTTAGAATCCGTACGAGTACGAATTCGTACAGACAGGCCCGTTCCTGGGTTGTTGGCCGCCCTGATGCAAAATCAATACCTCGTTGCCGTTATTAATTGAAAATTATTTCATTTAAAATTTAATACGCGATATATATATATACTTCTATATTATATATATATATACCTGGGAGCCATATAAGTGGGCAGGGGCTCCAGCCCACCCCCATCCCCAGCTGTTTAAAAATTTGGTTTGCCAGATTCTGTTATGCATTTATTTTCAAAAATTTACAGTCACATTTTAAAATAAGGTACTTTTTAGCTCGTTATTAATTGTCAAGCAGTATCAATTATTTTTGTAGCGTTTCGTTATTTTGTACATTCACTAAAACGTTGGACAGCCTTGAGAAAGAATAATTTTTCTCAGCACCCCCCCTAGAGTATTCCTATAGGCATTACATATACATAGTTTAAGCAGTTTTCATGCAAAGGGAGAAATAGTTTTTTAATTTTTTATTCTCATAAATAAAATCATGATAAAATATATTTTCATTATCATTATTAAAAGGTTAAAATAATATAATAAACGATCCGCAGCTGCACCTTGTGATTTGCTGCCCAGGTGCGGTGGCGCGTTCCCCGGCAAACTGCCCTGCGTCCGCCCGTACGGATCACAGATATAGAATTGAGAGCCTGTTATTATCACTGTACGCTGTTATCAACAAAGTATTATTATAAAGAAGTCGCATAAATACTATTTTAAAAAATAACACTATTAATTAAATTATAAAAATACCGTTTGAAAAACGACAGCAATCAATGCTATCTATTCGTGCATATGTTTTTGTCACTTGAGCTTTATTAGCTCTTGTTAGGAGTGGGGGGGGGGAGAAAGGACGTAATATATTTATTATTTATTAGCATTTGTTCATTTCTATTACTCACTCACACTCTAAAAAAAATAATTATTTGGTACACATCATGACTTTTCAATTTAAATTTCAAACACGAAATTGATTACCCATGAAGCCAAATGGATATATGAATAAGAAATATCAGTACGCAATGTTACACATTATGTAATAGTTTACATCTTAAATTTTAAATTAACTCTTCTTAATACTTGTACTATGAAGAAAAATTAATAGAAAAATTACAAAAACTTATATTTTTTAGTGAACATTTCATACAGTTTTAGTATATTAACGATTTCTTTAAATATCACTTAAAAACTTAATTTTAAATAACGAATTTAAAAAACAATTTTTTATCCTCCCGTTTCCAATTTAAAACTCCATTCTCGAGTTACGCGATTTCATGGATAATCTTGTGCTATTAATAATGCTTCCCGTACGGAATTAATTATGAAAAATATACGAATTAATATTAGCAGGTGTTAAAATACGAAATTTTTCTGACGGTATGCCTTTAATTATTAATTTAATTTATTAATTATCCCACCGTTATAATTTGTGAGAAATGAAACTAAAGCTGTAGCTCCTAATTATTTCTGCGTGAAAATATAAAATTCAAGCAATTTTATTTTTTTAAAAAATGGCTAATTTGATTTTCCTAATTTTCAGAAATTTCTTGCTCGTGCTTGTTTGCACTATTAAATTTTCAAAAAATAGCGAATAAATTTACGCGATTATAAAACGTATTAAATAGGCCTTGCATTTTTGGAATGGTCAGAACTAAAGAAAAAACAAGTGACGTGCTATCTTGACACGGTATCAGAAATAACTGATGATTTGGTGTCATAAAATGTCGCTTTACAACAATGGCAGTTAAGTTTTAGAAATGGGAAAACAGACATGGGAATAGACTTTAGAAAAGAAGCGCCTGAAAAAGGAAATTTCTTAGACTTAAAAGCAATCAAGAAAAATATAAATTGCCGGGCTCAACACCTCGAAACATGAACTACGCTTAATGCTCAAAAAATTTATAACATTTCAAATTTCCGAAAGCTTTCCGGAAATTTCGGGAAAGGGAAATAGGATAAGTGATGCCATTTTTAAAGTTTCCGAAATTAGTGGCTTTACAGTGAATGTTCCGTTGACAAGGAACTAGAATGGGATAGAGAAAATGATCTCTATTTTTCGAGCCGACATCAGATAAGGAGACGAGACACGGGGGGGAAGATATGCTTCAGGGCTTTTCGAAACTTTTTCTCGGAAAAAGACCTTTAATTGGACACCCTCGATTCTTGATCCTTCAAAAAGGGATCAATTTGTATCTCGCATCTTTCTACTTTAAGAAGAAATTTCCCGCTGCTGCTGCGGGCCGCCTATTTTCCCCATTTTTTTCCCCTATGGTGTGAATCTTGTTTGATAGCAACGACCGCCTCATCCTCCGCCGATTTTCTGGCGTGCGATTTTTTTCGCTTCGGCAACGCCATATGTCTCTCCTGCACCTAATGACATCTATGGCCCCTTCTTTTCTGTCCCCCTTTCCTTTTGAAAATCCATCAAGGCATTGAAACTTTTCTCGGCGTTCGCTAAAATTCTCCATAATCGACCGTTTAGTAATTAATAAAGGACACATTCTTTATAAATACGTTATTGGTATTTTTATGAATTGTATGAAGAGACGCACCTATTCGGAATTATACTACCTCATTATGAACATGTTATAACCGCTATACACCTGATGTCCATACTTCTACTTACCCAGTTCCGTCGCTTATAGAGCAAGAACTAAATGTCCAACGTTTTTAAAAATTTGTCAATACGCTAAAGAGATACCGAAGAAAAAAAAAAAAAAATTAAAAACTAGTTCCAAAATTTATCCATAGATGCCGCTAGTAGCCATGTTAACGGATAATATTTGTAGTACTGGGAAGACATTTTTCAATATGAATGCTTTTTTCATCATCGAGAATTTGTTGCAAGTCTAAAATGGAGTTGTCAACTATTATGTACAAGTTATCACCTGTATTGCCATAACATGCTATGCGGCGGAACACACACACACATTATCCAGGTTACGCATTATCCAGGACATTCACATTATCCAGGTTACGGATAGGCCTATTGTCTGCACAGGCATTATAGTTCTAAAGAAGTACCGAAGACAGAATTCGCACAAGTTTAGATTTCGGAATAGGGGTGGCCAAGCGAAGGTTAGTGCGAAAGACAAAGTGAAGTGTAGGACCCAGGGGTGCCGAGAGCCAACGCGGGCCCCCCAAGCTCAATTCGACCGGCCCCATGACCCTTTCCCTGGGCCGGGTCCCAACAACATAGGTCCTTGCCAGCGTGGGTCCCTAGACTTCATCCGGGCCCCCGGGCTGCAGCGCCTGCTGCTGCCCCCCTCCTTTGATCGGCTCTGGATCTTCCACATCGTGCAAGAAGATGAGTGATTCCAGTAACGAAGTGGCACAATATGAAACTGATACTGGTGATCATTAGGTATGCTGGCCGTATACCATACTATGGGAAATTGCTTCAAAAGAATCCAATCACTCTACGCTGAATCCAACTTTAAATTTGTATTAGGTAAAAACTACCTAATGTGGTTATCTACAGAGTTCAGGGATTGTCTTTAATTTACATTTTGTAATTCTGAGAATTCGCTGTCGTGTAAATCTCCATCACTCGCGCTTCAACTCGAGACATGACCTTTTGCGGGCTCGTTGCGTATTTTATGGAGCTTACTTTTTGGACTCAAAAGATGGATTTTTTTCATGAATTTTAATAATTACGTATTTTAAATGTGCTTTGCAGATGACACCAAGCAGAGCCGACGTAAGGATTTAACGTGCTTTAAGCACAACATAAAAAAAAACACACACACAAAAAAACCGCGCAATTTACTTAAAACATTGTGCCATAGCTATGGATGTTTAATAAGGTAAATGTTCAAATCATAAATTTTCTTCATACGTCCCCAAAATGAAAATTGGAGTACGTCCACTCTACTGCATTTAACGACCATCCCACCCCCACCCACAAAAAAAATCGTATTTCGTTGGCAGGCGCGCCTTAGGTTACTGCCTAGGTACGCACGTCTAATGGAGATTTTAAGAAGTGCTAATCCAACAAGTCGATCCTCACTGATATAATTTCGTAACCATGGGACTAAATGAAATTCGAAAAAAAAGTGAAGTGAAATAAATACTTAGTATTTATTTTAGTTCAAATATATTTTTGTAGAAGAGACAACCCATGTTACGTTAAGTGAAATGTACAATATAATTTTGTTATATTTTTAAAATTTTTAATATTTTTATGTCATATATGAAATTTTTACCATAGTTTTAGCTTTTTCTTTCTTATCTTTTTTCTTTAATGGGGTTGGGGACGGGCGGTCCCTAAAACCGTCTATGTCAGCTAGTTCGAAAGAGACGGTCACTACTACGCCCCATTTTCTTCAAGGATCACACCTTATATTCTGATCACCTGCTTTAAACGACCACATTTTTCTAGAATATTCATCTCTTCCTAAAAAGGAAATTTCTCGGCATGTAGGTCAAATCCAGGGCAGTGACCGGGCACTACATAAAGGTATGTTGATGCCTAACAAATATCGGTTGTTATTTTTGGATATTCAAAAAACGGAATTTTTTACAGCTGTTTGGAAATTTGTAAATTATGGAATTCTGTCTCTGCATTGGAGCTTTCGTGCATTAGGGAAATGTGCAGAATAAAACTATTACTACTATGTGAATTAATTGATAGCTTACAGGAAAATTTAATCTTTATAAGCAGTGCCATGGTAACTAGTGTAAAAAAAATGCTATGTTCA
Source organism: Dysdera silvatica (assembly GCA_006491805.2). Lineage (NCBI taxonomy): Eukaryota > Metazoa > Arthropoda > Arachnida > Araneae > Dysderidae > Dysdera > Dysdera silvatica. The sequence goes on along the minus strand of QLNU02015360.1, from coordinate 295,156,056 downwards.
TGTACAGTATGAATAATATGAGTGTTAAATTTTACTTACATTGAAAGGGATTAATTAGTAACTGTGTTTATGAGAGTGTGTTATGATGCAAAGGTGATGAAAGGAATATGTGAAATATACAGTATGACAATTTTTCGGAAACCGCAACTTACGGGATCAGCTTCGCTGAAACTGTGCTTAACCAATGTAAAATATCGGAAAAAAATAAAATGTACAACTAATGGAAAGTGAAAGTACTTCATATTTATAGCAATTGACTATGAAAGTGATAATTGACGTAAAAACGTGTAAAGCATAAAACGGCATTACAGTATGTGCCTTCATTGACATTATTATTAAAGACAAGAACATTTCTTAGGTTAAATAAAAGGACATTTCTTAGGTTAAATAAAAGGACATTTCTTAGGTGCAAGGTATTCAATATCTATTATTATCTCAGTGTGTTGGTTTTGTTTAGTTGGGATTTGTCTGCAGTTTGTGCGTTTTACGGCGCAAGGTCAGCAAAAGCCATGCCGCGCCAGAAACTGCAGTTTCCCTATTAATCCGAACCTTTGCTGCCAAGGGAACCTAACCTTTTGCTACGGTGGACAGAAAAGCGGCACATGTTCGACGGCATCATTGGGAATAAAACCCGGATTGATGGCACGATAAACGATTGCGCCACCACTATGCCAACGTAAAGAAGTGGACCTATATTTTGCGGAGGAATCCGAACCTCTTACGGCCTAGGTAATCAACCCCCGGATCACAGTGAGCAGTTAGTTGGAAACAGATCCTTTATTTGGCACCGGTGGGAATCGAACCTGGATTAATGGCGGGCTAAACAAATACGATACCACTGTGCTGCCGCAGGGTCTTTTCTCTTTAGGTTTATTCAAAAGATTGGTCTTATATTGAAGAATTGACATCGCCATATTTCAATTCCCAACCCCTTCCCCGCAATGATATTAAAAGGGCACGCTTTGGACTAGCAAATAACAATTCCCACAGAATTCCCACGACTTATTTATTAGTATGAGCCTCCCAATTCTTGGCTTTTGACATGCTAGTGGCAGGATTGTACCTCAGATCATCATTAAATAAGAAGATTCTGGGGAAATAGATTGATGGAATCTATTTCCACTCGTTCACGCTTTTAGCTTAGAGTCCTCCTGCAGCTCATAACCGACTGGAAAGGAAAAACTCGCTATATCCACGCTCGAACCCGAGACCTTCAGACTTCCGTTCTGATGCTCTACCAACTAAGCTGCTCAGGATAGTCATGCAGAGTTTTAATTCCGTGTTGATGATGTCAAATCGGGGTCCTCACATTGAAGTGAAAGACTGCTGAAGAACTATCTATGTAAAGTTCATTTCCACTCGCCAGCGGTTTTTCGCTCATATAAACGCGGTTTAGTCTCTTTTTTTTCTTCCAGATTCATTTGAGTGAAATGAATTCTAGTTTTGGAGGTCCAAGCGTGTTAATATTAGTTTGATCACTGCTGCATCTTAATTACGGGCTTCTTGCATGGCACATGTGTTTGTGTTTTCAAATTGCAAGCAGAGCAAAGGCCATTCTGGGCCCCTATGTAAAGAAATCAAACCCCTGCTTATGGTGTGGGGAAAAAAGGCATGTGTTCTACGACACCATTGTGAGTCGAACCTGTGTTATTGACACGACGGGCGAATGCTCCATCATTACACCAACCGAGGAATGTGGACCTGCAATGCCCAAACCTCCTAAGACATATGGAACCAACCTCAAAATACAGTGAGCAGTTAGTCGATAAACGTATTTTGTTTTGGTTGGGAGTCAACCCGGATTAACAGCGTGTTAGGTAAACGCCTTGCCACTGGGCCACTGTCATGCTTTGTGGCAGATGTTGAGGAAAGTTGCAGCAAGTTCGTGGCTAATGCTATCATTATTATTGCTTGTGTTTTACGGTGCAAGGACAGTTGGGACTGGGGCGCCAGGACCTGCAGTTTTCCGAAGGATTTGAACACCTCTGGCCCAGGGAACCAAACCCCGAATTACGATGGGCGAAGAAATGGCACCTATTGGAGTAGAATCCGGCTTCACGGAACGGGAGACAAAGACGTTACATCTGCATTATCGCAGGTGTTTGGGTGGCTAACGAGCTTTTCCCGTAGCATTTTAAATAACGGTTTAGGAAATAAAGATTTCTCACAGTTTTCTACTATTTTGATGACGGATTTCATTAGAAGTGCAACTGTCGTTGGATTTGAGCGTATATTTTAGTACTGTTTCAAACTAACGACTGCGTTCAAGCAGTTCAGTGGCTATGTTTCTTTGCTCTTGTTTGTTTTACGGCTCAAGTGCAGTAAGGGCCACTCCGCGCCTGAACCTACAGTTTTCCGAGGAATCCGAACCTCTTAAGGCCTAGGGAACCAACCCCCGACTATGGTAAGCAGTTAGGCGTTCTGCAGGCGTTATGGTAAGCAGTTTAGCGTTCTTTTTTGACATATTTGGGTGTCGAACCCGGATAATCGAACGTTAGGCGAACGCGTTATCACTGGACTACCGCAGGGCTCTCTTCAGTGGCTATGCTTGTGGCCTTTGAGGCCACTGGGCCATGTATAGCTATCAATAAGCTCGATTGTGTGCAAATGAATCTTGGTTTCGGTGGTCACATAAAGTCAGCGGTCCGGTCATAAATGAACCACAGTACAGTCTCGGGACGTAACATATATAAAGGAGGACAAAACCAAAGATGTGTGCTACTATCTCCAAGTATTTCCTACCAGTGGCGTAGCGGAAGGGGGGCCACCGGGGTGAAAGCCCCGGACGCAAAATTTCAATATTGAACTGGTGGAAGGGGGTGCTAACGGGTTTTAGCGGACGCACTACTTAACCCGGGTGCTGGCTACGGCACTGCTTCCCACTAGCACAGTCTTGAATTTTTATTCTTGGGCAGACTGAATAGCTTCAAACTGAGACAGCGCAATGCTATGCAGAGATTACTGCTATTCAGTATCATCTGGCGAGGAACAACGATCACAGTTGGAGCAGTAGAGCTTTCGTTGTCCCACAAAACACTAACACACATACCAACGAATGAAACCATAAAGCATGCTTATTGACATATATAGAGTGGAACCTCGTTTACGTGAACACACTCCATGTGAATTACTTTTAAGGTGAACAGTTTTCTGAATTCCTGTCAAGTGCTATAGTAATGGTAATACAATCCTATTCTTTCCGGATAACGCGAAGTCCTTTTAATATGAACGATGTTTTGTCACAGTCAGTGTTCATGCTAACGAGGTTCGTCGTGTTTCAACAGTTGTTTACGTAAGTGAATGGTTGTAAATTGCTTGCTTTCTTTTCTTTTTGAAAAAGGATAAATACATTTCATATTTAAATATCCAAACGAAGGTGGTGTGATCTGTTTGATGGGTTGAAAGAAATATTTTTTGTTTTCCTTTTTCTCGGCTCTTTTTGCCACCCAAATTCAATAAATTAGACATGTGCAATTAAAAATAAACAAGTGTAAGTTTCTTAACGTAATTAAAATTCAGAAAAATCATAATTTTATTTAAGCTCGATTTTCTGCAAAGATTTTTTATCGAATAAAAATGAAGCCGCAATTCACGGAATTATCAAATCCTGTGGGCTAAAGTTCCCATTCGAAAGTGCAAAATTTGCATAATTATAATAATTTAAATATTTGTCTTTTGGAGTGGTTAGAATTTTTTATTAATACTGAAAAAAAAACAAAAAAACAGGAGACGTGAGTTCTCATTGAAAAAAAGTTTAAACTTACAGCTTGGGGCAAAAAATAAATTTTACGTTTATATTTTAATAAAGTAAGGTATCAAATATTGTTAGAAAATCTGCAAAAAACAATGGTTTAAGCATTGAGTTTTGTGTCTAAATGTCAGAGATTTTTGCAAATCGCGTGAAAAGGAATACAGGAAACGAGATACAATAAGTAAGTTAATATAATGTAAAAACAAAAAATTCCATTTTCACAAGGATTAGGTGTTTTGTTTATAGTGAATGGCTTCATTGTGCATTTCTGTCATTAAACTTTGTGACAAAAAAAGTGTTTTTCCATATTTTGACACTTTATGCTTCTTTTGTTTGCTTTTCGCCTTGAGGCCAAGGTTTAAAATAGGAATTGAGGAAGGATAAAAATGTCGACAAAAATTAATCCCAGAAAATTTTAGAATTTATGGCGATTTAACGGAAGTATTCGCGCTATCCACGAATTGGCCCTTATGAGTTGCCGCGCTATTTTTCTTATTCTCATGAAGGGGCCCTTACCCTAAGGGGCCCATCTCGGCCTTCCCCAACAATATCTGGGGGCCGGGCTCCTCCAAATATTGATGGATGGTAAAGAAAGAAATACAGAATATAGTCGAAAGACAAACAAACAAACAAATATTATTGTCGCATAATTTCCATACAATAGAGCAGCGGTTCTTTAACTTCCCTAGACAGCGGACCCTCTTCAGAGATCACTCGCCCTTGCGGACCCCCAAGAATTAACTCAAAGTTTAAAGCCCAGAATTTGCATCATACATATTTATTTCTAGTGTTTCATCACTGATTTTCACCTTTTAATGAAGGAATTTTTCGTTCCCTCATAATTTATTCTTAGCATTAAAGAGTAAATGCTCGTGTCTTAGTACTTTTCTGAATCTTTGTGGAACACTGGGAGGGACCCGCGGACCTTCAACGGTTCACGGACCACAGCTGAAAAACTTCTGCACTAGTGGATATAATAACACATAATAGCAGTCTAATTTTGGTCTATAATACTATATTTTATTAATATATATGTACAAGTTTAGATAATGTAGCGAGAAGAAAAATACAAATTTTTATTTCTTTATATGCATCCGTATGTAGTATTACTTCTATATATGTATATACTCTGTGACAGATCCCAGGACGAAACCTAAAGTTTAACGACCCAGGAACCTATTTTTCTCTCCGCATTCATTACCTGGCCATCTCCATAGCAATGACACTCCAATTTTATTCTCAAGCATACCAATATTATTACTGTTTTTGAATTTATCTGGTAAATTTATTGAAGTAGAACAACTATCGTCTTAGCCGATGATGTGGTAGTATTAGACGATGAATTCTCAAAGAAATGAATGATTTATCGACCCCTGGTGGGATGCGAACCCACGATCTCTTGGTTTCCAGTCAAGTGCTTTACCATTAAGCTACAGGCGTCAGATATTACTTCTCTTGAGAGAGTATATAAGGCGTTACTACGGATAAGCTCACAATGACTTCCTATCGGACGTTTAGCTTCTTGGACTTGTCGCTTTGGTCTAAAAAAGCAGTCCATGAACTGCCCCACTAATTGCGAACTTATCCATAGTAACGCCTTATACAGGGTGAGTCCAATATATCGCACTAGAGAAACATTTTTAAAATATCCAGCTGTTCACTGATTGGATTACTTTCGCCAATAGGCGCTAATGAGT
>QLNU02015360.1:295136586-295146779 GCA_006491805.2 Dysdera silvatica | reverse complement strand
AAACATTGTTAAGACAATAATTGAAACTGCTGGGGAAATTGGTGGTGTAACCTGTAAAAAGCACAATAGCAAATTATCTGAGAAGACGAAACAGCTCATGAAAAGGCGAAGAGATATGAAGGTGGACAATCGAAATACCAGTTCCAGGATTGAGTACATAGAACTTTGTAAAACTCTGCGCAAAAGCATGAAAGAAGACATAAGAAAATTCAACTGTGAGCTAGTAAGGAAAGCCATTGAAAATAACAAGAGCCTTAGGGTTGTTAAAGGAAGTTTATCTGTTGGGAAGAAACACATCATTGCATTAAAAGGAGAGGATGGCACCGTAACAAGAAATAGGGAAGAAATACTTAGAAGAGTTGAAGAATTCTACAAAAATCTATACGAAAGTAACAGTGGATTAAACGAAGACTCTGAGATAGTCGAAGGAACAGCTCCTAAAATCTTAAAAGAAGAAGTTTCATTTGCAATAAAAAGTATGAAGAAAGGAAGAGCCCCTGGTGATGATGGTATTACATTAGATATCCTAAAAGAAGCTGGAGAATATGTAGAAGACATACTTGCAAAATTCTTTACCAAATGTCTTAACAGCGGTAACATACCAAACCAATGGGATTCTGCAACAGTAATTCTTTTGCATAAAAAAGGTGATAAAGAGGATTTGAAAAATTACCGACCAATTAGCTTGTTACCTGCTATTTATAAAATCTTCACAAAAGTGCTAACACATCGCCTGCAGAAAAAATTAGATGCAGCTCAACCAAGAGAACAAGCTGGATTTCGAAGTGGATTCAGTACAGTGGACCATATTCAAGTATTAAGAGAATTAATTGAAAGAACACATGAATATGAACTTCCATTGTGTGTGGCATTTATTGACTATGAGAAGGCCTTTGACTCTATTAAAACATCAGCAGTCATCAACTCTTTAAGATCAACAGACATTGAGGATGTGTACATTGACATGGTGAAACGTGTGTATAAAAATGCAAGTGCAAAATTTCGGTTACATAAAGATACCGAAGCTATCAAAATTGGTAAAGGTGTGAGGCAGGGAGATACCATTTCTCCAAAACTTTTTACTTCAGCTTTACAGATGATTTTTCAGCAGATAAATTGGAATAACAGGGGAATAAAAATAAATGGTGAATATTTAAATCATTTGCGGTTTGCTGATGACATTGTTATTTTTTCAACGAACCCATCAGAACTCCAAGACATGGTACAGGAGCTCTCAACTAGAAGTAAAGAAGTTGGACTCAAGATGAACCTACAAAAAACTAAGATCATGTTCAATAATTTCGTAGAGGAAACAAAAATACAAGTTGACAACATTGAGCTAGAAATTGCTGATTCATATATTTACCTTGGCCAGCTGATTTCAATGGATGGCAACATTATGAAAGAACTCAACAGACGTATTAAACTTGGCTGGAGTGCATTTGGAAGAAACAGTTTTATCCTGAAGGGGAAATTGCCTTTGTGTCTAAAAAGAAAGGTCTTCAACCAGTGTGTATTGCCAGTCCTCTCTTATGGATCAGAGACATGGAGTCTAACAGTTGGAGCATGGAGAGGTGCATGCTTGGAATAACTAGGAGAGATCGAAAAAGAAACACTTGGGTGAGAGAGCAAACTAGAGTAGAGGACATCATTGTTAAAGTAAAAGGGCTGAAATGGCGATGGGCTGGGCATATTGCAAGAAGAACTGATCAACGATGGACAACAGAAATTCTGAACTGGATTCCAAGAGACCACCGAAGACCTAGAAAACGTCCTCAAACTAGATGGGTGGATGAAATAAGAAAAGAGGTTGGGGTGACGTGGAAACGAATGGCCCAGGATAGACTTGTGTGGAAAGCATTTGGAGAGACCTTCATCCAGCAGTGGATAGATAATGGTTGAATATTACAAACCGTTGGCCAACGATACCAGTTAACGGTGAAATCGTGCAGTTCACAAATTCGTTATTTGATAGAAAAATAATAACAAGTCAGTCCATAGTGCCATCTCTTGCTGCATTGTGAACAAGCCAGGAGGAGAAAAAATCCTCCGAAGGCAATGAAGTGTGCAAAAAGTTTCAGAACAAGTAGTTTTTTATGAACCAGGATCACAGGGTGCTTAAATTATTTTATAAACAAAAATATATGAAATCTGGGAGAAGAGTTTTGTGACGGTCCTTTAGAAATTCACTTTTCCCCCGGACCATCGACTGCGTCTTTGCCCGGGTGAAAAATATCAAATGTTCCTGAAAAATATGAAATGTTCCTAAAAAATCAAGGTTCAAAGGAAAGTGAACGCTTTCAAGAAGCCTGGCAGTGGAAATGGTAAAACAGATGGCTCCGTTTCCAACAATGACTCCAACAAATTTTCACATGTTTCTGCCTATAAAAATTTTTACCACTCTGCATTCTTGGTTCATAAAAAGTTGGCTATTTGGACCAAAACCTTTTGTATACTTAATTACCTGCTGATATATAGTTTTGTTCTGATGTTTTGTTTACGCTAACAATAAGAGACATCGCCATAGACTTATGTATTTTCTCTTAAATAAAAATTTTTTGACCTACGAGATGGCAGTGCTTTCTGGCACCGTTAGGCAACGGTTTGTTGATGTCTTTCCTTATGGAAAAAATGGTACGTGCTATTGAAACAGCCGCAAACTATATGTTAATAAGTTTTTGCTACGACAATACTGTGTTTAAACAACAATATTAATCAACGTTTATTGGCGTAGTGATACCAACGCCGATGTTATGGCGTGATTAGATGGTGAAACGTTCGAAAGAAAATAAATATTTCTGCGTTCGGTGGGACCTGAACCCACGACCTTCCACTTCAGGTCCCACCGAACGCAGAAATATTTATTTTCTTTCGAACGTTTCACCATCTAATCACGCCATAACATCGGCGCTGGTATCACTACGCCAATAAACGTTGATTTATATTGTTGTTTAATTTAATCTGCGTAGTGTTCGATTTATATAAATACTGTGTTTATAATATTTATTAATTTTTGCGCGATGATTTACATCAATGAATTGTAGTAGTATTGGAATTTTAATCGTTCGGTATTCTTGAATATAAAAACTTTCCAACTCAGTAAGTTACTGGCGCTAAATAAAAGCCTTCGTAATTTTAATCTAAAATTATTAATTTTTGATCACTGTTTCCATCATTCTGCTAAATTAACCGTTAGGTTATTGGAAACAGATGATTTGCAGAATTATTTCGGTTTCATTTAATTTAAAAAATGCCTAGCGGTGGCCTAGTTGTAGCGCGTTTTCCTAGCGTACTGTTAATCCGGGGTCGTCTCCAAACGATGCCAAAAAAAAGAACGCTTATTCGTGATGAATTCATAATATGGTAACGCATTTGACTCTACTGGTATCATGAAACGCGTGCAATGAATCTTCCCACCATGCTCCAGAATCTGCTTCCCTTAGAAATAGGAGTTCGGATTTCTCGGAAAACTCTAGGTCTCGGAGGAGCTGCAATGTTTATTGTCCTTGCACTATATAACTACAAACAATTAATTTAGAAAACGCTTGACATAAAACTGTTAAAACGCCATATTTTTTATTACATTAAAACGCCATAAAAATTTAGAAAAGAAATATTCTCTTGCGTATTTATTTAGCAGAGTTTTCCCCTACCGGATATGGTTTACAGAAAAAATTCCCCTTTTTTTACCTTTCAGGGAAACAGCAGCAAACGATGCAGTTTTTTCAAGAACGGTAAAATTAAATTACGCTGATGAATACCTAGTCGGCTAATGAGTTTAAAAATATCTCCTTCTCTTGCGTAAACTATTTGAGCCGCGTTTTAACTGCTGCGGTTTTAATTCCATTACGTGACGCAGAATCTCATGAGAAAAGAATGGCCTCTTTTGCACTTTATATCCCTCTGTTATTCCTGTTCTCTCAACGAAAACCAATCTTGTTGCCGGCTTAAGGAAAATGGATGAGGCCTTTTCTCTCCCCCCTTTTTCTTACCACAGAGAAAATATTTGTTTTTCGCCAAATTCCGTTTTTAATTTGGATAAGGCCGTAATTTTCATTTTACTCGCCAGAAATATGGACTGGTGTAAATTTTAAACTCGGAGGGGTAGGGGGATTTGTCGCTTGCTGTCACTATTTTTCAGAAAGATTTCCGAATTATTTGGTAATTGTTTAATAAAGCGAAACCATCATAGCGAGAGCTAAGACTCTGAATTGCGTAAATAAGGATTAGTTCTTTGACTCCTGAAATGGTTTCAAATTGGGAGATTTTACCAAATCCTATTTAAATTGAAATATCCCCAATCCTTCAAAGCAGGATCAACTATACGAGAATAATTTTTTTTCACCTTGTATCAGCTATTTTTCATTTGTTTATAGCGTAAGTATCTGATAGACTTACTGAACTGGCAATAATAGATCTCTGGGTGTTACTCCTCCCCTCGCTATTTCCGATATTAATTCTGTTGTTTCGATGCTTAAGGCAGCATAAAATCTCATCTCTTCGACATAAATTGCGAGCGCCATTAAATTGATAAATGAAGCGTTACAATCTCTTTTCCTAACTCAATCGTTACGAGAACATCGGAGAACTTCCGATCCGCGTAGACGAAAACAACCAATATATCATCATTTTAGCAACAAGAAAAAGTTTGGTTAACGTTAAAATTGCCTTTTTAAATCTTCACGAAGTTTGTAGGCGACATCTGGTTATTGCTTTTTTCCACCCTCTTGAAAATTTAGTTCGTTCAGGATATCGTAATCAGATTCTAAAAGATTTGAAATATAAATGGTTCTTGTATATTGCTGTGATTATAGACATTTACTGCGGGAAAATCAATAAAATATCAAAACAATACAAAGCTATGTGTACAATAAATACAGGGTCAAAACATTGACTTGGATTTTTTTCAACTGATCCGCAAAAATATTAGTAATTCTTCGTACAATTTTTCCTTTCAGGACATGACGAATTTTAAATAAATGGATTCAAGTTAAACATTTTAACATGTATTGTATACCGTGTAAGATTACGTGTTCCAGCAAAATCACATCTGCTGGCATACGAGACATGAGAAATATTAAACTTGTAGTGGCCAGCAAGTTCACCAGACCTATCCCTAATTGACAGCGTTGAGACATCATGGAAAGAATTTTCTAGATTCAGTTGCAACCACTGCTGATAACAGTTCTCCTGTAGCTGCTACAGAAAGATTGGCAAGAGATTTCCCAAAAAACTGTTCTAAATTTTTATGACCTGTTGAAACAAATTTGTTGACTAAATTTATTTTAAAATGAAATTCCCAAGTAGCATTCAGGCAGTGAATCTTTCTATTGCCTATTAAATATTCCTCTTGGGTGCTGTAATTATGTGTGTGATATATATTATTTACTAACACCCAAAAATAAAAAGGAATTTTACTGGTATCAGTCACTAGTTTTAATTGGAAAGTCGGTGATTCATTTTCAACTCGACAGATGCTTTAGTATTATTTTAGTATAGCCGATTGATTTACAAGCAGGACATGAATAATTTGTAATTTTTGGCAGATTAAAAAATTGCTACTCCCAGGCACAGGCTGTATTGCTTTAACGCTTAAAAGGATAACATTATCTTGTAAACCGATTTTTTAATATCTTTTTAAATAATTTAATGTTATTTACGTTTCTTATTTCCACTATTAATTAATTTCACATTTCAGGTCCTAAATAATCAAAAATTTTCGTCCCATTGCTGTTTCAATTTTTCGTAAAAACAATGTCGTGTTGCCTGTCTTTCTAGCTATACTAATATACCTTTCTATTTCGCATACTTATTATCTCTTTACATTTATGTTTGTGTTCTTATATTATTTTGGTTTTGCAGGATCTCGAACGGTTGATGCTAGAGTATTTTCCTGGGACCCACACGTGTGGTGTGGTATTTCCAATTGTATTACTGTGTGTATTAAACGTATACTTCACATGTGTAAACACACATTTATAAATAAACAGCCTTCCCTCAATTTCTCATATACTTTTATCGATGTACAATATCAAACTCAGTTATAGGTAATATATTGCAAATTTTCAATATATAGTTTTCCAATAATTATGTCTATTTTCATTCAGCTCCCTAATTGCTCCCTTGTGTATAGTATTTTTTGTATATTTACCCATCACAATCTACTTACACACAAAACATATGTCTACAGACCAATGAATAATAAAGACTAATTTTTTTGTATAATGGTACAGTATTTTTAAATTTTTTAATAATTCCCATTCCTTTACTCATTTTTTACGTATTTTATCTACTTGGTCATTCTAATTTAAATTATTTGTTAATATCATCCCCAGAAATTAAATTCTTTTGCTATCTCATTTTTTTTCTCATGCCAAATTTTATATTTAATAATTCGGTTTTATGTTTTAATTTTTGTTTGCAAAAACCATTAATTTTGTTTTATCTACATTTACCTTCATTTGATTTACCTGGACCATTCGACACAATTTCGAATTACTAAGACAAATTCGTATATTACTATAACGACTTATACGTATTCTATAGCACGTAGTAAGTCCTTGTAGAAATATACGAATCTGTCGCAGTAAGAAACGAATCTGTCATAGTAACATACGAATAAGGACGTATCCAGCGAGGAGGCAGTGGGGGCAAATGTCCCCTCCTAGAAAATTAACTATACACTAGACTAAATAACAAATTACACCAAAAACAAAAAGGATACTGATTTCTTTTCACCGCCCTTGCCGTAGCATTGTCCGAACGTTTGGGTAAATGTCTTGGTTGCAAGCTACAATGGCTTTCATAACTGATATGGTCTTTGCCTCCTTATTCTGCCACTATTACTTTCCACACCGCAACTTCTGCTGAGAAACATGTTGCTGAGTTTCTAATGTAGGGTTCAAATGGTTTGGTTAACTCTACCAGTTCAACTTGAATATCTTCTATATTGGTATTTATTAAAATGTCGGGTATCAGAAGCCTCAAGTCAAAACATCGTAAAGAATGTTCCGCGAGCCTGTTATTTAAATCGTGTATCAAGTTTTCCAGCAGAGGGATGTAGAGTGGTAGGCGGTAGTTCTCTTCAATAGATTGTACGTCATAATTCGGACGATTTATTTGTCTATTCACAAGGCGGAGAAGTTTTATATCCACCTCTAAAGCAACTGCCAACGTGTTCACTTTGTTAAAAATCTCTGTAAAATTTATACCGCACATCTTTCGATTTTCCGTTATGGACAGTTATTATATTTTTAAGTAAGTTCGATGCAACTTTTCTCTCCAGTGTTTCAGATTGGAGCGTCCGTCTGATTGGCAGCGTTATTTTGAGAGCTTCAATCAAGCAGAACAAAGAGAACAGTAATTCTGGGTTGCATATGGCAAAAATAATGAATGCAGCTTTTGATGCTGATGCACTCTGTCCATAATATTTTGTAGCGCCTCAAGGACGTGCGAAAGGCCATCCCAAAATTGAATAGCGACATCATGCATCTCCACCCAGCGCGTCTCACAACGGTCGGACAGCTTCCCATCAAGATGTCGTTTTAACACTAAGGTCCTTTTTGCTGATGGCCTAAAAAACTTTCTGGTTATTTGAATTGTACCTACTGCGTTTCGGACAGGGCCAATACTTGATGACTTTGAGAGAGAGAGTTGTTCATGGTTGTAGCATTGACACCTGCATGCATTTGGAGTAATCTTACGGATTTCTGATACAGCTCCTTGCTTTTACCATTACGCTGCAGTTGTTAGTTCCAATGCCAACGCAATACGTAAGGTCGAAGCCATGTTTAGTAATTTCTTTTCCTAAGATGTTACCCGTTAGTTTTGGCTCTTTGCACTCATTGTCATTCATATCTATGGCGTCGTAAGCCTCAACGAACCCTAAGAAACCTTCCAGGACCTTATTCTGGTCGAAATAGCCATTGCTCAAGGATATTTATTCTGCTTGAGGTATGTCTTGTCTATCGTTTTGTCAAAGATTAGGCGAACTTGCTCTTCTGAATTCTCTTTTGAATCGTATTTAAAATTTCTTCAGAGCAATATTGGATTATTTCGTTTCGTGAAATATGATTTGTGTATGTTGCTCAAGAAGTAGTAGTTACATCGAACTTACTTAAAAATGTAATCACTGTTTTAAAGAAAAATCGAAAGATATGCGATATCAATTTTACTGAGATTTTTAACAAAGTGAACACGTTAGCAGTTGCTTTAGAGGTGGGCATAAAACTTCCTCGCCTTGTAAATAGACAAATAAATCGTTCGAGTTATGGCGTACATTCTGTTGAAGAGAACTACCGCCTATTCCTCTACATCTCACTGCTGGACAATTTGATACATGGTTTAGATAACAGGCACCCTGGACATTCCTTACAATGTTTCGGCTTGAGGCTTCTAATACACGATATTATAATAAATACCAATATTGAAGATATTCAAGCTGAACTGGTAGAGTGAACTAAAACATCTGAACCCTTCTTGAGAAACTCAGCAACATGTTTCTCAGCAGAAGTTGCTTTGTGGAAAGTAAAATGGCAGAATAAGGAGGCAAAGTCCACATCAGTAATGGAGGCCATTGCAGCTTTCGACCAAGACATTTAGAGGAACTTCGGGTATTATGGAATACTAAGGTTTCTCTTTGGTAACGTGCTGCCTCAAATAGATAATGTCATAAACTACTTTAGAATGATCTCAAAGTGCCCATTAGAACGTATCGTTCATCTGCAGGCATCAGGGCGTGTACAAATGAATAAAAAATTGTTTTCTGTCTTTGCAAGATTTTAAGAGATAAGTTTTCAATACTGTTTATACATTATTAGAAGTGACATATTTATATTGAAACGGAGCATAAAGTTTTTCATGTAATTCTAGTTTTTGTGTTCACAACTCAGCCCAATAAACAGAGGATATTTTTTTCCCAAGATGACAGGTAAGGTTATATGGAATACCAGTATTTCATAATACCCGACATGAAATCATGCTGTTCCATATAACCCGACAAAATATTTACTACTGATTTTAATAGATTTCTATTTTATATAAAAAGTGACAACAAAACTGGGGTGGTATGTACCCGTTCTTTTGAACTTTTCAGTTGCGTCCTTATTATTTTCATGATGTTTATGAGGGTCTTATCGGGTTTGTATGCCAAGTGTTGATCATACAGAGAGCACAATATAAACACTGAATCATCACAACTTGGATGTGATCAATATAATAATTGCAATCATGTCGCTCTTGTTTGCTTACCACCCCACTTTTCACGTAAGTTTCAATCCTTTGATAAGTGTTTCATGAGTCCATCGAAATCTCCTTACAGTGAGGAAGCGAGAAACCTTTAAAGGCACGGCACACGACCCTTGAGTGTGTATGGCAACATGATGGAGCTGTTTGGCCGAGCTTACTTCAAAGTTCAAAGTGGCTACATAGAAGTTAATAGCTTTAAACCCACTGGAATATTCCCTCTAAATAGGAATGTCTTTTCCAGTGAAGATGTTTTTGCTTTCATAATAAACTGATCTGAACCTGTGATCCTGACGATCTCCAGAAGGCTGAGGAACCAAGACCTATTTCGGGCGAACCTGTTGCTTGGTCATCTAAAAGCATTCTAAGCAGTTTGGTTCAACGCTCACTCTCTCGGAAATATCGCCGCCATCATCGAAAAAGAAGACTTATAATAGGGGTAGAAGACGCGGGACATCCTGCGTTCTAACCCATTCTCTCTATGAAAAACAGTTGGAGGTCGAGCTCACCGCTAAGCAACAGCCAAAGGGGACCAAATATTTGAAAGGCAAGAACAAAAAACCAGACACCCCCACCGAAAAATACATTTTCTAAAAAATGAACAGAAATTCTAAGGATGACTCCAGAACTGATGAGAGAAATCATTTCGAAGGATCGTCTGAATTGGACTTCATGTCCTCTGCTATACCAGACGATACGGATGCAGAATGTTCGTTCTTCAATGGAAATTTTTCCGAAGACAACAGTGGAGAGATCTGGATAAAATATTTTGTTTGCTCTCTGTTGGCCCACCTTAATTGTTCTGGTGCAGAGACAGATCCATACATTTATGAGATGTGCAAATAAATTGAACTGTACTCTGATCGTGCTTCCTTTTGTACCAATAAATCTGTTGTTTTTTTCGTTTTCTTCATTTTTAACCCCTATTTCGTATTACCCGACTATCACAC
>QLNU02015360.1:295103671-295136486 GCA_006491805.2 Dysdera silvatica | reverse complement strand
GGGGAGTTAATTAAAGTAAAAAATTAAGTTCCAATTCCCACGTTTCTCGGTTCAAAATACAGCTCTTGGACTTTCTAAGAGTCAGGAAGGAGAAAACTCTCTTATGGTTCCAAGCGCTCTAGTCTGAACCGAAGCGCAGAATGACCTTTGTAGTCCTTGCGCCATAAAAATCCAACCAACTAGTCTGAATCGAAGAACATGGGTTTCCTGCGTTCTTGATTGCCTTGGTGAAATTGACCAGCGGAACTGAATTAATTTGTGAGTTGAAAGTGACAACATAAAGAGTTACTAAGGTACGTCAACTGTATGTCATTGGTCTGGAGGACAAATACGTCTGTAGTTTTACAGCACAAAAGCAACAAATTTCATGCTGCATCGAGACCTAAAGATTTCCGAGGAATCCGAACCTCTGCTGCCATGGGAAACAAACCCCGGATTTCGATGGACGGCACACGCTCAATGATGCCATTGGGAGTTGAATCCGGGTTGATGGTACGCTACCCTAATATCGTGTACTAACATCAGTGGCGTACAGTGGACTTTAAGTATAGGTGGGCTGAACAAATTAACAAAAATAATATGCAGAAACTCAATAGAGTAATGATAATCATTTTTTTTTAATTTTACTTCATTAAATATACCGGCATAACAAAAATGCAATTAAATTTTTAATTTTTAAGAACTGGATATATAAATTCACCAAATACAATAATCGTAATACGTTTTATTTTATTTATACATTAATTAAATTTTTCTCTTCTGGGACAAAAACTGATTTAACACACCGTCAAAAATTGAGTTGTTTTTCTTCAACTCCAGTAATTAATCTTTCTCTGTAGCAAGCAAACTAAGGCCACGCAATCTTTCTTGAATTTGCGTACCTCGGTAGCAAGCCTTAATACTTTCGTTTGCAGAAAATAAAATAAAAATAAATATTTAAATTAATATTCGCATGCTACTTTAAATTGCCTTTCAAACAGGAAGATGAATGCAATCATGAAAAATAATGTTACAGATTCATATACAAAAAAAAACAAAAACAAACAAAAAAAAAAACAGAGCGAAAACCAGATGATACAACAACGAGTTGTGCTTTAGTTTCATAGCACTCCTACCAGCTGTACAAAAACACTGGGGCAGGGATCTTCAACCTTTTTCAGTCCAAGGGCCAATTTTGCTTATTCTTGTAGGCCCGCGGGCCGCACTACTGTATCAGCAATATTAGGACTGAACAAAAGCGGCTCGAGAGGCGTCCTCCACCTCACTGAATCAGCCTTTATTGATATTTTTCCTTAGGTCTATATCACTGTAGTTTTGCGTGCCCACCCGAAAATATTTTCTGGATCTGCCTCTCAGACTGAATATATATACATTACAATGTAAAATACGTATGGAAGCAAAATACATTTACAATACTTTTAGCTAATATGTAAAGCGAAATCAAACCTTTTAGCGAGATTTTTGGCACTGCTTATTTTTAACAATCCTGTCAATATCCGGTCTTATTTTTGATATTACAATCCTAAAAGTGTTTCCAAGGTGGACGTCAGTTATTCTGGTCCTAACTTTTCATTTTATCAACTTCATTTTTGGAAACAGCTGTTTACGCGCAGGCGGGGAGGGGGATGGAGGTTGTAATTCCCACTGTAACGAAATTTTATGCATATACATATGAAAACATGGAGTTGTAGCTCTGTAACACCCCTCCCCCACTTTATGAACTTTCTATGTTAGCTTATGTGCAGATGTAAGTGCTCTGTAACAGTAACATTTTCAGAGCACGCATTTATATGGTTGGAGAGATGTTCTTATTAGCACATTTAGAATAAAATTTGATGAGTCCTAAGTTGATATTTTTTAAAATCACTGTTGCACTGCAAATCAATAGAACGACATCTAATACCCATATACGCTAGAAAACTAAAGTAAAACATGATTGAGCGTTTTATTTTGGTTTTATATTTATTACGAAATATGAAAATGCCAACAGAGTAAAATACATATATTTTAGACGGGGGGAGTAGTAACGTTATTTTTGTATGAAACAATCTGTATTTTTTCATGAGCTAGCGGGCCGCATAAAACATGTCGACGGGCCACATGTGGCCCGCGGGCTGCGGGTTGAAGACCCCTGCACTAGGGGAAACACAATTCTCCCATACGCGTATATCAGAAGACAACATCGTTTGAGCGAGTGGCGGCGATAGTGAGCGGTGGAATAAAATCTCGCCTCTGTGGTTGCTGTATTCAAGAAAGACAACCATTTTGGCGCGATTTTCGCTCCTCGTCCGGCGATTTGACAGAAGTGTTAAGCATTCATTTTATTGATTACGATAAAAATAAACGTATTTCGTTGAAATTCAGAAAATTCATGAAACTGACTTCAAAAAATTATATATTTGTATTTTATATTTCTTTAATAGCAATGGCGAATTCGAATACTTTGGAATTATTTACAAGGCGTGTTGTGGCCCTGCGGTGGCGCAGTGTGGTAACGCGTTCTCCTATTGCGCGGCTAATCCGGGTTCGACTCCCAGCAGTGCAAAAAGAACGCTTACTCAGAGATCTCATAAAGATCGCACTGCTCACTGTAGTCCGGGGTTTGGTTCCCTAGGCCTTAAGAGGTTCGGATTCCTCGGAAAACAGTAGGTCCCGGCGCAGCATGACCACTGTAGTCTTTGAGCCGTAAAACCAAAAAGGAAGCAAGCAAGACGCGTGTTGTGCACAACTAGCACATATTGAGTATACGCTCCTGACCTACATACTTTTCCGACGAATCCGAACTTTCTAAGAGACCTCCTAATGAACCAACACCGGACTACATTAAGCAGTTAGTCGGTAAGCGGCTTTTTCAATGGCACCCTTGGGAATCAAACCCAGGTTAACAGCACGCTATATGAACGCTTTACTACTGCACAATCTACAGGGCAAAACTATAACCAGGATTTAATTTCGGGGGGGGTGGGGTTCAAAAACATTCATCGATACAATCACAGCATGCAAATGCCGTAGCCAAGTTCCATTAAAAATTTAGTTTTGGGGGGACAGGCCCCTAAGGTCCACCCTCTGGATACGGGCATGCTGCAGGGTCTTCAGAAGGCTGATATCTAGGCATTAGTTTCAGGAAGTTTTCTAGGTCTTCGGTGGTCTCTTGGAATCCAGTTGAGAATTTGCGTTGTCTATCGTTGATCAGTTCTTCTTGCGATATGCCCAGCCCATCGCCATTTCAGTCTTTTTACTTTAACAATGATATCCTCTACTCCAGTTTGCTCTCTCACCCAAGTGTTTCTTTTTCGATCTCTCCTGAAGTTATTACAAGCATTATTGCCAATATATTATTATTATTATATAATTATTATATTCCAATATTATATATATATATATATATATACCAAAATTATATGTTTATAACGTGCAATACCTTCTATATATATACCTCGATGGGGCAACTGGGGAACAAGTATGGGGCAACTGAGGTCAAGCTCCTACTGGCCCCGTCTTGGCTACAGGCCTGGACCCTGACCAACTTAAAGCGTGGCACTTTTTCTTCGTTTCGGCTTTTATGAACCAGAGAACTCTAGTACGCGCCAACAATTATAGGTATCTGAACTTTGTGAATGCTCAAGTGAACCTTCAGTATTTAATGCTCTAGTCAAAAGTGATTATATACAGCATGTATCAAAATATGGATACAGTAATAAGCATGAATCAACTATTTAATATGATAAAAAGTTTCACAAAACCGTATGATCATTATTGTACACCACGTGACACAGTGTAGATCATTATTTTGCAGAATGTACGGTTAAATAAAAGTGCAAATAACTAATCCTAGAACATAAACCATAGAACCTTCTAAGAACATGTGCTGTAGGTCCATGACGTCACGTGGCACCGCTTGTGTACCCGCAATGCGCAGTTTCACGTCACTTTCGTGGGTGTTTGCATTTTTGCAGGGCAACGACAACGATTGTCATGCTGAGTTGAGACCTAGTTTCCTAAGAAATTTGAACCACCGATACCCTATGAACCAAACTCGGGATAACGATGGGCAGATAAGCGACACGCGTTCTACGGTACTGTACCGTTGGTATTTAGATCCAGGTTATCGACGTGGCAGACGAATACGTCACAACAGCGCCGCGGGAGGGTAGTGGACCTACGTTTTCCCGAGGAAGCTCTTTAGAACTAGGGAAATAATCCCCGGACTACGGGGAGCAGTAAGAATTTTTCTCACCAGACGAGCGTCACATTAAATGAACGCAATACTACTAGGCCACCGAAGGGCCAAAAGAGGACGAGACCACGGAAGCATAAACCGGAACCTTCGAAAGAAAAAGAGGCAGTGAAGGTGCATTAAAAATATTTTATAAATAATTTCGTA
The DNA here is from genome assembly GCA_006491805.2 of Dysdera silvatica. Lineage (NCBI taxonomy): Eukaryota > Metazoa > Arthropoda > Arachnida > Araneae > Dysderidae > Dysdera > Dysdera silvatica. The sequence continues at coordinate 295,132,102 of QLNU02015360.1, read as the reverse complement.
ATGTGTCTTTTAATTATTACTTATCAAAGGTAATAAATTATATTTTATTATAGTTTAGTGTACACAATGCAAAATGTATCCAAGTATTTATATGCGTATGTGCTCTTATATAAATTTGAATAATTTAGTTAGCTTGGCACATGTATCTTTCTGGAATACATGTTCAATTAGAAATTGATCTGCAATATGCATCCTGCTTTCGGGAACATATAAGGGGGACCCTTTTCTATTTATATAGCTATAATATTTTGTTTTTCCGCCTACAAAAGTCCATCTATGAGATTATAACAACATATAAGCATATATATCCTAAGGAGCACAATTTCAAGACTGACGTCGTAAAGACTCTATTATTCCTAGTTGTCAGGGCTATACAAACTCTTTTCAATGGTCAAAACGTCGTTTCTGAGACCAATAATATATATAAAAATAATTACCGTTTTAACCGAATAGTATATATAACTGGGTATACCTCCAGTTCTGAAAAATTATAATTAAAGATGCTTAGTTTAAACGTTTCCTAAAATTAAATGTCATGATTAAATGTTCGACATTTAAATCAGCCAAAACATTCGATGTTATACATACGAGATCCTACAATGACCAGGACTAGACTACGACGTCTGCAACCAACTTAATAATGCACTATATTTAAAATACTTTTTGCAAAAGATACATGTATTTATTAGCAGTTTTAATCTCAAAGGGTTTTGGTCAAAAATCAGTACGTATTGTGCAATAGATCAATGTTTGGAGGTAACTGATAGCTACAGGTTAAAAAAAACTGCTGGTTTAAAAACAGCTTTTCGTCTCTTTCTCTTCTCGTAATATCTCTCATATCTTGAAACTGACAGCCCAAAGTATAATTATTTAATCATGTTTGACAGCGCATCGAAACCAAAAATTGCTATGGCTGGGTTCCTGCCTTGTTGAAACATCGCGAAGATTAATTTTGTATTCACGTGTCGGAAGGACATTTACATATTCTTGTCGCGAAACTCAAGAACGTTCTCAATATTTCATGCTATAGTTGAAAACACATCTTTATACTTTTCGTACAATAATTTTTGCCACCCACGTACGTGGGTGGCTATCTTATTGTATAATAAATTCCCCCACGAAAACTCACAAAAATCTCGCCCCGGAGGCTTTTCTGTGTTGACCATATTTGGCAATTGTGTTATCCCTGTGAAGGGTAATAATACCTTAACATTTATACTTTTCATGAAACCGATCGAAGCCGTTTATAGGTCAGTTGCGTACGACCTAAAGCCCTTCGGCGACAGAGCGTTAACATATTTGGCTGTATATCAATAATCCAAGTTTAATTACAGTAGACACTCAGCAATTAGCCGCTTTTTTCCAACATCCATAGTCCGAGGTTTAATTTCCTTAGCGAAGGAGGTTCCTGTTCCTCGGGAAAATGTAGGTTCGGAAACAACATGACCTAAGCCGTCCTTAACCCAAAAAGTACAGGCAAATACTAAAAAAACTAAGAGAGGAATTCCAATTTCAACTATGTATAGTATCCTATGTCAATTTCGGTTTTACCTCATTTCAATCGGCGACATCATTTCAATCGCTTTATCTGTTTCCGAAATCTAATCCCGAAAATTTAAAATTAATTCTAAGAAAAAGTGATCAATTTCAAGCACATACATTTATTACTGATAATAATGGGTTTTATTCTTATGTGGAAAGTTACGAAATCATAGCATAGGAATATGCTATGTTTGCATTGAAATCACAAAATTTTTCATTTAAACTTCGGAGATCTACAAACTCCTGGAGAAGAGAATGAAATCTAAAACATGTCCTCTCTTTTTTTTTTAAATCTCGTAGTCATATTTTATTTTAAATTTTTATTTTTTATTTTAGAAGAGGGGCTCGAAATGGAAAATGAAAAAATAAAATATTTTTGCCATCGATTCTTTCGTTTATCTTTTCTTCGCGGTTTGTTATGAATAATTTATATTATGATAAAAACTACATCCCCACTATAGGAGTCCGGAATAGGAATAACATGGCTGTTCCTTACTCAACCTCCTAAAGTAATAAATATCTAGCACTGCAATTTCTTTTTATTCTGTTTTCAATGATCTCGTGTTTTTCTTTTTACGAAATATATATCACATTTGTCTTTCAATTTCTAAATTTTTTAAACACACTATTAGAAATCATCTGAGCCGTTTATAAAAAAATATATTGTATATATGTACACTGAGGGACAAATTATTATATGTACCTTTCTAGTCTTAGTTAGCTCAAATAACAGCAACTACAAGCAGTGGCAATGATTCATTCAGGTGTTGGAATTGAATTAGTGGTATTGCCTCCCAGTATTTCAGACGTATTTGGCGCAAAATACATCCGGAGCGTTTAGCGGTAGGTCACGAGCTCGAAGTGAGCATTTTAGTTGATTTCATGGGTTCTCAGTTGGATTGAGATCAGGCGATCTGGGTGGGGATGGGGGTCAATCGAATGGTGTGAATTCGCAAGAATGCTTTCTGTAGCCAGTTGTATGCTACTCTTGAGCGATGGGATGGTGCATTGCCTTGTTGGAAAACACCATCATCACCACCATCATCATCGAAAAAGAAATTCGTGATAAAGACTGTATATGAACAGCTAGGATGATAACATATCTTGAGCCAATGACAGAAGTCTCTAGGGATACGAGAGACGCTAAGATAACAGGGTACAAACTCCCATGCTATATATTAGTTTTAATAAACTCACTGGCTTAAATTTATGTGACGTACTGCGTAGAAAAATTACAGAGGGCGAGCAATCCCAACACAGTATTACAGTTAAAATGTTTTAGCACATTAATAGCTATAACAGTAACCACCTACCACTATCAGCAGAACCGTAGTGACTAGTGACATACTATACTAGTCGACGTTGCCATCTTTCCGGTCACAAATTCCTTGATTGGGAGATAGTATCGACTGGTAGCTGGTCATTAACTGTGATATCGGCATTGGTAAGGATGTGAAAGGTCTCCAAAAAATTGAGGTTTAATGTTGAAAATCCTTTATCAATTAGTTGTGTTTTAGAAAATAAGAATGTGTGACTAGCTTCTCATGAAGGTTTAGCCAAAGCGGATGTATGGAATTCCTGTTTCCGCACATATGCTTCATACTCTTTTAATCTTACACAAAGGGCTTGACGTGTTTGACCAATGGACACTCTGTCACATCGGCACGAGAAGGAGAATATTCTCCAACTGACGAAGTCTGAAATGGTATCTTTGAACTTGGCTACCAAAATAGTTATAGTAACGAATTAGAATTTTTTAATTGCGATAATTTACGATTGCTCTATGTATATTCAATGGCATCAATTTTCTCTATCATGGACAGGGTTACGAATGTTGGCCAGATCGAAAGAGCGGTCATATGAACAAAATATCTCAATTATAACAAATATCGATATGCGATCTCGAGTTCTCATAAGTGCAATGCGCTAAATTTTAACTGTGTTATTTGAACGGCTATGCATCCCTCGCTCCAGCATCCTATGTTCATATGTTTCTCTAAGGTCATCGAATTTTTGTAGCATTTTTTTAGCGGGTTTCAATAGATATTGAACCCGCTATTGGTTTAGTTTGTCTATCGACAATAAAAAGGGTTGTATTGCCATAGAGACGCCATATATTTTGAATTATATTTAGGGAACGCGTATATATTGCGTTATGCATAAAGAACCGTATAGATATTGAATTATGTATTATATTAACCGAATTTTTATGGGTCGAGGACAACGAGTGACATGATGCGCTAATAATATACCAGCGGCTGTTCACATATCGAATAATGCACTAAGATCTGGTCACATATTAAATAATATACTAAGGGCTGTTCACACATTGCATAATATACCAACGGCTTTTCACCTCCTGAATTATGTACTAGGGATCATTCATCTGTTGAATTATGCACCAGAGTCCGATCACATATTGCATAATATACTAAGGCTATTCACATATTGAATTATGTGCTATTTCACATATTGCATTTTGTATTAGGTATAGTGGAACCTGGTAAAGTGACCACTTTGGTAAATTGACCACATGAACAAAGTGCCTACTTTTTATAAGTGAGAACTGGTTGGGACTTAGTCTTGCCTATACCAAAGTCTGTCGTGTATTGTGGCCACCTGTCTATGGTGACCACTACAGTTCAGTCCCACTTTAGGCAGGTCTACTGTATATTGAATTAGATACTGGGGATCTCGTTTATATATTGCATTATGTACTAGGGGGCCGTTCACATATTGCATTTTGTAATGAGTATATTGAATTAGGTAGTGGGGATCGTTCCTATATTGCACAATATACTAAGGATAGTACACAAGTTGAATTATGTATTAAGGACAATTAATATATTGCATTTTGTACTAAGTATATAGAATTGGGTGTTGGGATCGTTCCCATATTGCATAATGTACTATCGACTGTTTGTACATTGAATTATGTTTAGGGATAATGCACATATTGCATTTTGTACTAGATATATTAACTTGGATACTGGCGATCGTTCCTATGTTGCATAGTATACTAGGGATTATATAGGAAATATAGGTGAATTATGTATTAAGGACCACTCACATATTGCATTTTGTACTGAGTATATGGTCTTGGGTATTGGGGAGCATTCCCATATTGCATTATGTACTGGGAATCATTCGCATATTGAATTTCGTACTAGATATATTGACTTGAATACTGGGGATCGTTCCCATATTATATACTAGGGACTGTTTGCACGTTGAATTATATACTAGAGCAGTGGTTCCCAACCTTTTTCAAGCCGCGACCCACTTTTATAGCCAAGCAATCCACGACACCCCTTTTTTTAGTAATCAAAAGACTTAAGACCCCACTGTTGACCGCCGCCACATTTTCATGATAAAAGCATTTTTAACAGAGTAAGGAAAACACATTAAATATAAAAATATATTACTTAATGTTATATATTATATTAATTATATATATTATAGATATAAAGTTAACAACCATTAGTAGAATATTGCAATGTGTGTAGCCATGTTGAAATATAAAAGCGTTGGAAACATTTGGTATGAAATTCCTTATAAAAATAATTGCAACTAAAAATAGTTTCGGCCATTCTCCAGAAACCTGTTCACGACCCCCAGGTTGGGAACCACTGTACTAGAGAGACCATTCACACTTTGCATTTTGTATTGAGTATATTGTCTTGGGTATTGTTTGCATTATGTACTGGGAATCATTCGCATATTGCATTTTGTATTAGATATATTGAATTAGGTACTGGGTAACGTTCCCATGTTGCATTATGCACTAGGGACAGTTTACACATTAAATTATGTACTAGAGATACCATTCACATATTGCATTTTGTACTAGATATATCAAATTAGATATTGGAGACCATTCACACACCGCATGTTGGGGCACTAGGGGCTGTTCACATATTGAATTATACACTATGGTGTGATCACATATTTCATAATATACTAGGGCGGTTTACATATTGAATTATGCACTAGGGTCTGAAAGATATTTCATAATATACTAAGGGCTGTTCATATACTAAATTACGTACTAGGAACTATTTACATACTGCATTTTTTACGAGGGACGGCATACTTATTACATTACAGTTTTAGAATCGCATGTGATTTTAATAATGCATGTCACATTCTTTACATAAATCTACATACATGCATACACGCATATAAATAAAAAAATAACAAGGTACCAGGGAGGAAATTACATAAAAAGGTTAAACACTGGTAAAATAGCAATGAAAAAGATCACTCAAGCTTTCGGACGCATCAGCAGCAGTCCTTCATCAGGAGTAATGACGATGTTATGTTTCTGTCTCTTTTTTATACTTGAAATTTCTGGAAAACCCTTCATCAGAGTAGTCCCGCAGAATGGGAAAACCCAATGAGAACCAATGGGAGGCCTCCAATAGAATCATGGAAGAACCCCAATAGGGACCAATGAGAAACCCACACTGCGGGTTACCTAATGTTGGGGATGTCCCATACATTTCAGAGTAAGAGTTGTTTATAAGTTTCTGGAAGTGGTTGTGATGTATTAATGGCTTTCCCGTGTAGTTTGTAAGTTTCCCAAGATTCTAAGAAGAGTCTACTATTCTTGTTTGTGATGTGACGGTGTAGTATTTTTGTTGAGTCCCAGTCGGGTTCGTGTCCGTGTTGTAAAGCGTGTTCTGCCAGACGTGAGGCTATGTCTCCTTTCGCGAGTGCTTGTTTGTGTTCTTTTTTTCTTGTTTTGATCATTCTTTTTGTTTGTCCTATGTAATGTTTGTTGCAGTCTTTGCATGGTATTTGGTATATGGCGCCTGTGAGATCTTCTGGTGGAACTGGGTCTTTAACTTTTGTAAGTTGTTTGCGAAGTGTTGTGACAGGGGAATAGAATGTTTTGATATTTGCCTCTTTAAGGATGCGAGAGATTGTTTCGGAAATGCCGTGAATATATGGAATAGATATGCGGGTGTGAGATGTATTGTTTAAAGATGTACTATTGGGTCTACAGTTTCTGAGAATGAATCGTTTAGGGTATCCATTATTTTTAAGTGCCGTGTGTATGTGTTTTGTTTCTGTGTTTGAAAGTGTTTCATTACTGCAGTGAGAATTCGCTCTAAGACTTAATGTTTTAACAACGGAAGCTTTGTGGCATGTTGGATGATGCGATTTAAAATCGAGATATCTGTCTGTATGTGTGGGTTTACGGTAAACTGAGGTGAAGATTGAGTTATCGTGAGATCTGTGTACAAGAACGTCTAGGAAAGGGAGTTTATTGTTCTGTTCTGTTTCGTATGTGAATTTTATATGTGAGTTTAAGTTATTAAGGTAATGGAAGAAGCTTTGGAGTGTATTAGTTTTAAGTACAACAAACGTGTCGTCGACGTATCTTTTCCAGAATTTAATGTTAAAATTCAGTGAAGACAAAGCAGTTTCCTCAAATGACTCCATAACCAAGTTAGCTACAACACTTGAGACCGGAGATCCCATGGCAGTGCCAAAAACTTGTCTATAGATAGAACCATTTGAGGAGAACACAGCAGAGTCCAGACAAAATTTCAACAATGTGCAGATGTCGTGAGGTGTTAGTGAAGTGACCATCCCGACAATTCCGTTAAGAGAAGTTTTGCTTTAATATGAAATAGGGTATATACTTTGAGGTTACTTAAAACTCTAAATGAATATTTTAAATAACTCTGAAATAATTAACCATGGCATTAAATATTGAGGATTTTCAATTTAGTTTTAAACTGTGAATGTTATTGCTCTTGTAACTTCTTCAGCTATATAATATTTTTACAGAAGCTATGTAACAGTTATTATAACATACAGTAATTCCTAGATTTAACGGACCCCAATTACACGAACATCTTCGGATTAAGCGGACAGATTTTCTCCGAAAAATCGTCGTGATGACAACTTTGCTTCAAAAATTCATATTAATATGGAATGTCAATATTCAGTAAATACGTTAAATGCATGAAGTCTGTCATATCATAGTATTAAATTACAGTGTCAGAAAATTAAAATATTATCATTTTAAAGCAGTGATAATTTAACGGACATCCGATTTAACAGCGTCCCCATAAACTTGATTCAAAGTATTCTTATCATATATTAAAATCAATGCAATATCAATAGTGAAAAAAGTTATTACAAGAGAGCCACGCACCGTATAGCTCATAAATGTTCCGGAATGCATTTTAATCCACGTACTCTTGGAGTGCCCTGCACAGTTACCGCGTTAAATTCGTGGTAATTTGTATTTTTGGCCAGCAGATAGTTACATACAAGGTTTACGCAGACTATTCTAGCAGTGTCTTTCTTTTATCACAAAGTAAGTTTTAACTTTATAATTATTTCCGAAAGGTTTTCTGAACTTCGCCAGTAGGTAGGTGAAATTTTATTGCATTAAACTGAAATAATGTATGTATAATTTAAAACTACACGTGGTATTTTTCAGGGAATTACATATTCACTTATTCGTATACCGAATAATTTTACAAGTCTTGCTTTGATAAATATCTTTTTTTAAGATTTAAAAAGTTACCAAGTTTTATCAGATCATGGTATAGTTTTTAATATCTTAAATAATTTAAATTAATATTCATCACCATCTGTTTATTGTATTCCAATAGGAACTTCGTGTTTTCCCATTAATTGCTTTCTACGTCCCCTTACGTTTCAATAAATCTTGGTTATGCGCATTCAGAGGTGAATCTTTCAATTATAATTCATCAGCATCTTTTATTCTCTGCCAATTGTTCCAATACTTTATTCATTTTCGATAGTTCCATTATAGGTAGTAAAATACACGCACGCTTATAAATATTGGACCACATCCAATATTCTTGCATTAAAACAGAAATGCAATTACTTTGGTTTTACTCACGAACCGAGATAGAAAACTGCTTAGCGTATGTTGAACATATAATTACTTTGCATTTATACATACATATATATATTAATTGAATTCAAAACAAATTCTTTTCAGAGTTTTGTAAAATTACGCATTATATATATATATATATATATATATATATATACTACCAATAATAATCATCCTCTTGCCTGCAGGCTCTATGAGATCCTGCCACACGAAACTGATTATAAATGCAACCAGTGCTTCTGAAATATTTGAACACCCTTAAATGGTTAGTTTTATGTGTTTAGCGGAATTTCTCGTGCATGAAATAGAGGCTATATATATATTTATAAGATCTAGGTAAGTTGTTTTCAAAAGACATTTAGCTGGAGGTGTGGATAGAGTAAAAGTCAGTTTTCTATAACCATAAATTTAGTCCTGAGTAACTTGGATGACCGAAAGAAGGGAACTACGAAGACTAATAATCAAATTCTGGCTTATAAATACCGTAATAAAATTATAAAAAATTAGTTGGAGATAAAGATTTTACTTCCTGAAAAGGGCTTATGCACCTCACTTATATATATATATATATCGAGCAGCGAGGCTTGTTGTTCAACTAACCCAGCGATACCAACTTCAAATAGTACAGGTATATGCACCAACATCAAGCCATACCGACGAAGAGGTTGAAGAATTTTATGAAGAAATCAAACAGCTACATACCAAGGGGAAACAACATATCAAGCTCATCATGGGGGATTTCAATGCAAGAATTGGACAACAGGAACAAGGAGAGACATCGGTTGGTAAATACGGATATGGGGAAAGGAATGAACGTGGCGATCAACTCATCGAATTTGCAGAAGCTGAAAACCTTAGCATCATGAATTCATTTTTTAAGAAGAAACCGCAAAGAAAATGGACATGGAAACACCCAAATGGGGGAACTAGTGAAATTGACTATATCCTGGCAAACAAGAAATCAATTATTGAAGATTGCAGTGTACTGAACAGATTTAATACTGGAAGTGATCATCGAATGGTGAGATGTAAAGTGCACTTAAATACTAAATTAGAACGACAGAAGCTCATTAGGAAACAAGTAAGTAAGAGGGTGGATTTAAAGAAATTAAAAGAAAATACCGAGGCATTCAAGTTGGAATTAAAAAATCGCTTTTCTGCACTGGAAGGACTTATTGATGAAAGTGATATCTCAGAAGCAAATGAAAACATTGTTAAGACAATAGTTGAAACTGCTGGGGAAATTGGTGGTGTAACCTGTAAAAAGCACAATAGCAAATTATCTGAGAAGACGAAACAGCTCATGAAAAGGCGAAGAGATATGAAGGTGGACAATCAAAATACCAGTCGCAAGATCGAGTATGTAGAACTTTGCAAAACTTTGCGCAAAAACATGAAAGAAGATATAAGAAAATTCAATTGTGAGTTAGTAAGGAAGGCCATTGAAAGCAACAAGAGCCTTAGGGTTGTTAAAGGGAGTTTGTCTATTGGGAAGAAACACATCATTGCATTAAAAGGAGAGGATGGCACCGTAACAAGAAATAGGGAAGAAATACTTAGAAGAGTTGAAGAATTCTACAAAAAACTATATGAAAGTAACAGTGGATTAAACGAAGACGCCGCAATAGTCGAAGGAATAGCTCCTAAAATCTTAAAAGAAGAAGTTTCATTTGCAATAAAAAATATGAAGAAAGGAAGAGCCCCTGGTGATGATGGTATTACATTAGATATCCTAAAAGAAGCTGGAGAATATGTAGAAGACATACTACAGAATTCTTTGCCAACGATCTTAACAGCGGTAACATACCAAACCAATGGGATTCTGCAACAGTAATTCTTTTGCATAAAAAAGGTGATAAAGAGGATTTAAAAAATTACCGACCAATTAGCTTGTTACCTGCTATTTATAAAATCTTCACAAAAGTTCTAACACATCGCCTGCAGAAAAAATTAGATGCAGCTCAACCAAGAGAACAAGCTGGATTTCGAAGTGGATTCAGTACAGTGGACCATATTCAAGTATTAAGAGAATTAATTGAAAGAACACATGAATATGAACTTCCATTGTGTGTTGCATTTATTGACTATGAGAAGGCCTTTGACTCTATAAAAACATCAGCAGTCATCAACTCTTTAAGATCAACAGACATTGAGGATGTGTACATTGACATATTGAAACGTGTGTATAAAAATGCAAGTGCAAAATTTCGGTTACATAAAGATACCAAAACTATCAAACTTGGCAAAGGGGTGAGGCAGGGAGATACCATTTCTCCAAAACTTTTTACTTCTGCTTTACAGATGATTTTTCAGCTGATAAATTGGAATAACAAGGGAATAAAAATAAATGGTGAATATTTAAATCATCTGCGGTTTGCTGATGACATTGTTATTTTTTCAACGGACCCATTAGAACTCCAAGACATGGTACAAGAGCTCTCAACTAGAAGTGAAGAAGTTGGACTCAAGATGAACCTACAAAAAACTAAGATCATGTTCAATAATTTTGTAGAGGAAACAAAAATACAAGTTGACAACATTGAGCTAGAAATTGCTGATTCATATATTTACCTTGGCCAGCTGATTTCAATGGATGGCAACATTATGAAAGAACTCAACAGACGTATTAAACTTGGCTGGAGTGCATTTGGAAGAAACAGTTTTATCCTGAAGGGGAAATTGCCTTTGTGTCTAAAAAGAAAGGTCTTCAACCAGTGTGTATTGCCAGTCCTCTCTTATGGATCAGAGACATGGAGTCTAACAGTTGGAGCAATACGAAAGTTACAGACAACGCAAAGGAGCATGGAGAGGTGCATGCTTGGAATAACTAGGAGAGATCGAAAAAGAAACACTTGGGTGAGAGAGCAAACTAGAGTAGAGGACATCATTGTTAAAGTAAAAGGGCTGAAATGGCGATGGGCTGGGCATATTGCAAGAAGAACTGATCAACGATGGACAACAGAAATTCTGAACTGGATTCCAAGAGACCACCGAAGACCTAGAAAACGTCCTCAAACTAGATGGGTGGATGAAATAAGAAAACAGGTTGGGGTGACGTGGAAGCGAATTGCTCAGGATAGACTTGTGTGGAAAGCATTTGGAGAGACCTTCATCCAGCAGTGGATAGATAATGGTTGAATATGATGATGATGATGATATATATATATATAAACGCCATAGATACATACAAGACTGTAGACAGGTTTTACTTTTGGGGGGGGGGTGTTAAAATTTTTACAGCATGTATCGATACAATCACAGCATGCAAGGCCGTAGCCAAGTCCCATTAAAAATTTAGTTTCGGTGGGGGATAGGCCTTTAAGATCCTCCACTCTGGACACGAGCATGTATATACGGTCCGAGGGTATAATTATTGTTAGCAACTCCACCAAAATAAGACTTCCACTTGCTGCGTATGGTTAGTAAAATGTGTGAAAAATAGACTATAACTGCTACTTTTCCAACTCACGTCTGCAGAATATTACCTAGTGTAGAGTACTGATTTATAACAAACAGTTATTTCGACACTGGCGTAAGGTTTAAAAACACGACGTTTCGGGAGCCAACTGCTCCCTTTGTCAAGTGAAGGCAGAATGAAGAGTTAGTGAAAGTCCTAAGCTTATATACCCGCATGTTGGGAATCCCCATCTGACTTTATCTGGTACGGGACAGTTCCGGCTGGGGAAAGTCCCCGCACCCGACGATGTCAGATGAACACCCCCAACTCGAGGTTTTGCAAAAATCCTGTAAGGTTCTGGTAGAGGTTTTGCGATGTTTATTGCACGACTCCTCAAACCGTAGGTTTCCCATGATTCCAGAAAAAGTCTACTCCCCAGATTCGTCACATTTTGATGTAATATTTTCATCGAATGCCAATCTGGTTCGTGACCCTCCCTGAAGACATGTTCAGCCAACTGGTTTGAATCGTCTCCCCTAGCTACCGCACGCACATGCTCCTTCCCTCGTAGACGTATTGATCTTCCCGTCTGTCCAACATACACCTTGTCACAGTCTCCACACGGTATTTGGTAAATAGCACCAGATTTTTTTATTAAATTACTTAAAATCATGTGAATGTTAAGACCTACTACAAACCTGTCTACACCCTGCGTGATCTATTACTTAAAGTTAAGGATCGCGTCCCTGAGGAGGAAAAATCTGGTGCTATTTACCAAATACCGTGTGGAGACTGTGACAAGGTGTATGTTGGACAGACGGGAAGATCGATACGTCTACGAGGGAAGGAGCATATGCGTGCGGTAGCTAGGGGAGACGATTCAAGCCAGTTGGCTGAACATGTCTTCAGGGAGGGTCACGAACCAGATTGGCATTCGATAAAAGTATTACATCAGAATGTGACGAATCTGGAGTGTAGACTTTTTCTGGAATCATGGGAAACCTACGGTTTGAGGAGTCGTGCAATAAACATCGCAAAACCTCTACCAGAACCTTACAGGATTTTTGCAAAACCTCGAGTTGGGGGTGTTCATCTGATGTCGTCGGGTGCGGGGGGCTTTCCCGGCGAGGGTTTCCCCAGCCGGAAATGCTCCGCACTAGATGACGTCAGATGGGGATTCCCAACATGCGGGTATATAAGCTTAGGACTTTCACGAACTCTTCATTCTGCCTTCACTTGACAAAGGGAGCAGTTGGCTCCCGAAACGTCGTGTTTTTAAACCTTACGCCAGTGTCGAAATAACTGTTTGTTATGGAATCTCCTGGTGAAACTCTGTATTGTTTCGTTAGTATTGATTTATATACGATACAACTAGTATACAATACTGATAATTCATACATACATAATACTACTTAAATTACTTGATGGTATACTGGAACAATCTATTTTCTTGCGTGACGGCCAAGTGAAAAAACAACAACCCTGTGTTCACACTCAGTTCCGCCTTTTTTTATAAATAACTCAGCCTGTGATGATTTCAAAATTTCTGGAATCACGAATTTCTAAGACAATTTTAGAAATTTGGAACGATGAATCTCAAACCAGATTAATTTGATTTCATTTTTGGAGTATCCCACTTCTTCGTTAACGCGCACAATTGGTGATAAGAACGGTTGAGAAAATCAGTAATCAATGTATATATGTGTTTCTCCGTTGCAGCATAGTACATAAACGACGCCAAACGCTCATACTGCATTGCCTACTTACCTTCAAGGATATGTTTTAATCGAAACATGCAATCACGCTATGTCAGTGTGATTGACGTACAGATGGCGTTTTCATTTCTTTATAACTTCAGGATGTTTAATAGAAGCCAAAGTTTAATATGGCCAAAAATGGGTCGTCAATAGTTTTATTTGCTTCAATGACTATGAATTGTTTCTATACGGGGCATTTACTGCTGAAGGCATGTCCGTATTGCATTATATTATTATGATTCAAATGATGTGGTAGTAAAAAAATGATTTTGCATTAGGGAGCCACATTATGTGTTATCGCGAACACAGTCCCCTTTTTTATAACCTCAACTCTAGTCTTACCCATATAATTGACAGCTTAATGTATGCATCATGCATTTAAGAGGATTTTATTTGGAAAAACATGGTTTTAATTTTTAAACTCCTAAGCACACTGTATATTTAACATTTATACTATCTATTTTAACAATGATTAGCATGATCCAAAACTACATTTATTTTTATGCAAATTTTAAATGGAGTATACATATGCTATTTTCTAAAGATGAGATTGCTATGTTTGAAGTACTACTCGTTGCTTGCAAAGAAACCATTTGTCTCGAAAACACTTGGTATCGGGAATCCTATATTTGACGAAGCTCTTGTATTTTAACAGCTGTTAATCAACCTGCTAATTATCCTGAAAACTAAAGAGTTGCCTGCGAAAATATTGGAAGAATGGAATCATTTAAATTAAGTGAACTTTCTGCACTTCAAGTACTATTTATTAGCACCGCCATCAGTGTTCGGATAGTCTGCGTTGAGCAGATTAGATAGCAACATCTATTTATTAAACGATAGTTATGTATTTTAGTTTAGTGATCAATAGCAGACTGAAACTCTATAGGTAGTATGCAGGAGATGGGACATCAAGTAGCATTTTGCCTAAATGTTTTGTAAATTATATTTATCGGCATAATTTGTGCAAATTATAGTTGGTTTGGGATTGCGCAACTGAAATATATAACTCGCCAGATGAAATTGCTGGAGAAAATTTTATTTCTCGATTAAGCAGGCTAATATCTGTTGCAGTCTCCTTCTTCGAAAGCGACCATATGATTAACAGCAACTGTATTGCACATTTGCAAGAAGCTCCGAACGCAAAAGTCGAAAACTGCATGCGTGTACTTAAAATAATGAAGTTCAAAATATCATTATCCTCTTTTCATTTGTATACTAGATTCGTAATGCTAAGACAAGATGAAGTTTTATCTGCTTGCCAATTTAATCCGCTTTTGCAACATAACTGCAGAGATAACATTTGTTTTCGGAAATTGACGATAGAACCTCATGTCACTGCCTAACTTAGCTTATTCGTCATATTGAAAGAAACAACGCATATCATTTTTTTTTCTTTGACGCCCATCATTGGTATCGTAATCATATTGGAGCCTGGCAGTTCTATATTGTCAGCTGAAGACGAAACGTTTGCTGTCGTTTCTCTACAGGGACCCCATAGAGGTAACTGACATCACACCACGGTAACACCAAGCTAACTTGGGAGTTGAACTCAAACTCAACGAGACAGAAGGCGGTGGTTATACGAATGAGGTTTTTTTTTTTCCTTTTGAGGTTATACAAATGAGGTTTAATTCAATGAGATGCACATAAACATTATATATAAACACCATTATCAAAATAATGGAGAGTAGAACTCTATCAGTTTTGTTTCGTATCGCAAGTACATTTCAATTATTACAGTCATAATACACAAAAAAAAATCAATTTTCTCTTTCATTCAGTTATTTACTAAGTTCACTTGGTGAAGATCGTTTCATACGTTAAGAAATATCAACATATTTTCATGACGAGGTCTTGTCCGTTACATTCCTTATAGTGTTGTTAATGGACGGAGGCGGGGCCCATTAAGGGCTTTGTAAAATTAGAAGCAGGGCGAGTCCTTAACTAGAATACCCGTTTTTTTTGTTTTTTTGCAGGTCCGTAAAGTATAGACATATGCACAACGGGCAGGCCTGTAGCCAAGCCGAGGCCAGCAAGGGCTTGGCCCCAGTTGCCACATTGAGCTATTTATATATAGAGAGAGAGCAATCCCAGGGTTCCCCTGTGCCCCATATGTCCTTTACTTTGCCCCAGTTGCCCCTTAATCCTGGCTACAGGTCTGACAACGGGGAGCCTGTTTTTGGAGTTCAATGAATAACTCAGAGAAAGAATAGTGAGATCTCGCCTAGAAAGATAGTGTAGGCATTGAAAATACTGTAGGGACACATCCGCCCTTCCAAACCTCAGAGTTCCTTGTGCTAAGGAAGTGAAGACCCATCCTCCGAGGTTTGGTGCAAAGTTGAGAGGTGAACAGGTGACTAGATGATGAAGGAAAGAAAGACATTGAGAAGGATATTTAAAGGGAAGTACGAGAAGGATGAGGCAATCTGGTTTTGAGTAGTCCAATGCGAAGAAGGCCTGGGAGACGGGAGCTGTTGCGCCGATCTGCACCTGATGAGCTATTACTCTTTTTAACCCATGGTGTTTTTTGATTAAATCTATTAATATTAAAACAGGGAGGGAATCCTCCTGGATCTAATCTAGCTATTACCGATGTTGCCTTTTTGCATAATTAGTACATACTGTGATATAGATATTTACTACGTGTGTTAAATAAAATACCGAAAATGTAACTGCTTAATTGAGATTAGTTGAGTTTCTATTTAAGGTTGCAACGTTGCTAATTGGGGTACACAACATTGTACTTTACTCCGTTATATTGCCATGTGCCAAACTAAT
The DNA here is from genome assembly GCA_006491805.2 of Dysdera silvatica. NCBI lineage: Eukaryota > Metazoa > Arthropoda > Arachnida > Araneae > Dysderidae > Dysdera > Dysdera silvatica. The sequence continues at coordinate 295,115,742 of QLNU02015360.1, read as the reverse complement.
CTGTTAAGCAGCTTTTGACACCCTGCAATAGCTCGTTACAGTATACGAAAGGTTTGAACAAATGCATAATGAAAAAAAAAATTGAAAAATTAACATATTTCTCTGACACAACCAAATACGATGGAACTTCGATAGCTTGAACCTTGATAACACGAAATACTCGGTAAACCGAAATTATACTCATTCCCCTTGAACCTCGATAAAGTGAAACGTGGATAATTCGAAACAAAGTTCCTTCCATTTGAATTTAGAGTTACTGGAAATGCACTGTACATGAATTAATCCTTTTTCTTTCAGGGAAAAAGAAGAGACTTGCATTAGATCATCCCCTTTCAAATTAATGCTGTTTTAATGCATGAGTTTTAGATGTTTACAGAGATTATAATACTCATTAATTAAACTTTATAAGGAGTTAATTATCGTTTGACGTGATAAACTGGAACCTGAAGCTATCCTGATTTAATGGTAATAATTTGTAAATTTATCAGAAAAACAAACTTTAAGGACACTCAATTAGGCTGAATTTAATTTATTGCTTTACAGGGGGTTGCGATAATAAATATACATAAATCTCGTTTACAAACCACATGCAAGTAAATTTATGATTTTTTAAAATACTCAGTTTATAGCAGATTTTAATAAAATATTGTGACTTCATAAACGTCCTATTAAATCTTATTAAAAGGCGCAATAAATCCTAACTTTATAAATCTTTCAAAAAAGGTCACTTGCGCGCCCCCTGAAAATTACCCTATTCCAGGGGTCATATATATATTTATATACGTCATTCATGAAATAGAACATTGATCTATTTTTGTGATTTTGAAACTTGAGTTAATTTGTCAGTTCCGAAAGTTGTTCCTGAAAAAAAAAAAAATTTCCATTGCATCCACAATTTGAATGCATTGTCAATCGAACAACTGCCTCGGAGTTTTATAATGGGCATGTTTACTAAAAGCAAATACATTCATTGGCAAATAAAATAACGCACTAAGAAATATTTGTTGGAATTTAATGAAATATTACAGGTATGAAGATCACGTTTACATGTGTAAGAGATTACAATATTAGAGCAAAAAGGTAAATTTATTGGAGAAAACTGTACAATTCAAAGGCTAGTCCAGTACCTTGTTGGGTTGCCTCTAGCCTGGATACAAGATGTGGTCGAGCATCTAGGCATACAAGTTCCATATGGTATCCAGCGGCATATTTATCCACAGATGTTGCAACTGGATCTCTCAATCTTACACATACGTAGGCTGCTGGAGCTGGCATCCAAGCTGGTCACATAAATGGTCGGCGATAAATTTAGCGAAAGCAAGGACACAGAATTGTATCAACCTGGTGGAGATATTCCGGCGAAACCCTTGCTGTATGATGGTGGGTATTATCCTGCTAAAAATACCTCTTGGAAGCCTTTCCATAAGGGGCAACATATGTAGCAGTAAAATATCCTCCACATATTGTTGAGCTGTTAGTGTTCCTCGTAATCTAGTTCCTAGGGATGACAGGCTGTCCTTTGTGGTGGCTCCCCAGATCATTATTCTAGCAGTAGAGGCAGTGTGATGCTCCACAACAAAGGTAGGATTGAAGCGCTGGTACATGTGCCCTTCATACTCAAACAAGACCGTCGTCCGAACCCAAAGAGAAATTGGATTCGGTGCTGAAGGCGCTAAGGGTTCAGTCCGTAGCAGTTCTGGTTTCTCGTTCACGGCACCACTGCAAATGAAGGCAATGGAGACTGGCTATTAATGGTCGCACACGTAATGGGCGCCGTGACACCAAACGTCCTTCTACTCAGTGTCTGGAAATGATTCGAGCAAACAAAGGAGTCTATAATAGAGATGTCACCTGTCTATGGATGGTGAACAACCAAACTGTTGGAGATGTTTGTGCTTGTTGGCAGATCAAGCGATCCTCTCTACTGGTGGTCTGTCTTTTTCGTCTGAAGCCTGTTCGCCATGTGTTCGTGTCTCAATTTAAACATTGCTCTCAACACCTCCTACAGCTAGGACAGAACGGCTTACGTGGCGGGCAATTCTTCGCAACGTCCATCCAGTTTCGCTCAGTCCAATGATGCCCTTTGAAAGTTTTTTACTTGGCCAAAATGTCTGACTTCGTTGTAGAGGCATGCCTAGTAATCACCGACCTCTGGTGGCAAAATTAAGTGTCCAATCGTACCATAATTCTAATCATTTACAAATATGCTTAAAATAGAACTACATGCCTATTTTACAGCAATCCGATATTTCCATCTGTGTGTGTGGATACGTTGTTCATTTTTTTTTATTTATTTTTTAACAATGAGTGTAAATTAAGAGCCTTGCAATATCAAGGCACAATAAGCCTTGCATGATCAAGACGTAATAAATTTCTGATAATTGTTTGCGCAATATGCATCTAAATAGACGGTTTAGAGCGGTGTTTCCTAACGTGGGGCCCACGCCCCACAGGGGCAATTTGATTGTTAAGGGGGCAATTCGAAAATGGACTCCACTGTACATAACTAATGCAATATATATAACTAATATAATGTACATAATTAATGTATATATATATATGTATAAGCGAGAGTGGCAGTAGTTAAAAATAGTGACCATAGTGTGTATATAAAATTTATTGCGCTACTAACTCTATGAATACTACCTAAACATCGTATTACTATTAATACTATTTAAATATCATATTACTAGTAATATTATCTTAAACACCATATTGCTAACTATTAATGGCATTTAAAATATTGTATTTCTACTTAAAATCAGAAACCCGAATTTTTCATTTTCGTGGATCAAAATAGTAAGCTTTTTTTAATATGCCATCATAACCACGAAAAAATGCCATAAATCATAAAATAACTTTCTTAAAAAAAGGAGGAAAAAAGGAATAACCAAAATTTTTCTTTCAGATTTCCTCCAAAAGCTTGCGGAGCACCCAAAAATTAAATTTCTTACATTAATAAAACATCCATTAACATATATCTTTATGGAAATGAAATTTATTTTGCGTACTTTACAGAAGCTGCATTACATCTTCACAAAAAGAATTCGCTGCAGAAAATTGATGCTCTCATAAATATGCAAAAGAAACCTAATGGCACGAGACTCCGAAAAGAAGGAAACTTAATATATGTAGTTTACGATGTTCACAAAATTGTTTATTAACTTCATAGCGAGTTTAGAGTAAACTCTAAAATACTTCGTAACCTATTAGGCTTATGCGAGGAAGTTTGTTTTTAACTATATTCAAGGGATTATCGTAATTATTCAATTCTACTTCGATATATCAAGAGATTTTGCTCAAACTGCAGCTTCTCAAATAGCAGTGGTATTCTGTTCAACTCACGCAGTGGTCATTATTAAAGTGTAGAGTTACGAGTAAACACATTAGAAGTGGGGTTGAAAAACCTGTCATCTCCTAAAACGAAACTAGGACGTTAAAGTAGTGAATTATTTATGCTAAACAGACGTGAGAGTCACGTAATACAGAAGTATATTGGTTAACTAATTTTAAAAGAACATTTCTGAGATAGAGAAAAATTTTAACATGGAATCTTACGCGGTTATTTTTCAGTTTGCATATAGCCATTGTAGAATAATATCCTATAACTTCGCATATGCATAGACGGATGCCCCCCCCTCCCTCCAAAGTCCACTAGTTTTGAGTTACCTAACTGCATCGGTGTCTTATGACCGTTTGGACCGAAAGATGAAGGCGGACATGTGTTAGTCGTTGAGGCACAATGGTAGGCTACTGAAGTTATTCCACGAGACTTTTACATCCAACCAATTTTAGAGTCGAATTCAAATCTAGTGGGCTTGAAAACAATGGGGGAAAAAAACGCTTGGGAGTTGGGGGGGGGGGACACAGATAAAAATTAATAACAGTATTTAAAAAAATAAGAAAAATTCGTCGTTGTGTTTTCGATACAAGTATAGGCGTGAGGGGGGGTAAATCCATAAAGGGGGTTATAGGCTTAATGGGAGAGGGTCACGGAGCTATAACTCCGTATATTCATATGTACATATACAAAATTTCATCAGAATAGGTCTTACAACCCCCATCAACACCCCCTGCGTACGCCAGTGGATACGGGTATGTGTGTTCGGGCATTACTACAGCCGTTTCATTGTAAATTATATTTATTTATTAAATTATAATGCATTGCAATAGGCAGTTGGTCTGACTATGGGTATAGAGAGTTAAATTAATATTTTTACTTAGTCCATATAAATAGTGAAGAAGATGACTGATAATTTATCATATTATACTTGGCGTTTTTAAATATACTTATTTTTCATTTTTATCGCATTTAAGCTTTATTGTGTAGTTTATTTCTATTAAATTATCCAATTTTCTTCCATTATATGACTTGATTATTTTTTATTACATCACGTAATTAATTTTAAATGCGATGTTGATGAAAGAATCCACGGTAGAGCTATAAAGAAGTCTAAGTACCAAAATAAAAAATTCTACTGAAAGTGTAAGATTTGAGAAATAAAAAAAAAAACAGTTTCAATTTATTAGTAATTAAAATTTTTACAATACTCAATATCGTTAAAATCATCCTCAGTGCTTAATTGAAACAGTTGTATAAAATCACACAATAAAATGAAATAACAATGTTAAAAGAAAAGTCCCTATCACTTCTATGTGGTGTTTGGTTCTTTCCGAGTTTTGTAGATTCAAAAAGTTAAAATATTCATGAACTCACTGAAAATGACAGCTGTATTTTATTGGACTGAATGCTTGAACACAGTTTCACCGTTCAAAATCGTTGAATGCCTTTGAAGTATAAACGGTTAACAATAAATTCAGAGCACTTCAATCGGAAAGGCTGCAAAAGTCAACGTTTTAACCGTGTTATTTAGAAACAGGTCTATGATTTTTTACCTTTTTTAAATTTTAATCCATAGCCAGATTGATTCCTTTAACAATCCCTTTCCCTTCTCATGGAGAAGGCACCTCGTGCGGGATAAAAACAAATTATCAAAATTTCCATTCCATCCTGTCTTAGGTATTCTCTCTGGCCATGGTAAGTTCCCCGTTTCCAACTCTCTGAAAAAGATAACCTTTCTTTTTCTCAAACAATACCGCCAGAATTTTTAAAATTTTAACGTAGTTCTGTATGACTATTCAAGTTGTTAATCTCGGTTCATTTGTTGCTTAAGTCAGTATTTTGCATATCATACTGGATTTTTTTTAGATCCCATGGTATATATAAAACTATCGTCTGTTACCTGAATATACAGTCTTTTTCAAAAAAAAGCACCGTGAAGAAATTATTTGTTTTTATGGAAATTAAATGTACATCCAGCACATATACAGGTAAGGAAACGATAGAAAATTAAAGCTCTTAGGACCCATCAATTTCCAGGAATTGTACGTTGAATGTTCAAATCAATATTTGATGAAGTTCCCCTGAGACGGAGGTGATGCATTCGTCTACCATATGGGGAAACTAGGACATGAATCTCATTAGTACGGAATTATATTGTCGTTGTTCACACATATCCACATTGCGATGTTTGATTGCTTATAGTAGGTCCCGTGGTGTTAGCGGTTTTTCTGGCGTACCATTAGTCTTGGTTAAACTCCCAACAGTGAAATACAGATGCTTGCCAACGAACTGCATTCCGTGATAACTGAGAGGTTCGGATTTCTCCGAAAAATGGAAGTTCGATGACATAGCTGTAATATATTTCTTTATTATGTCATAAACCAGGATACGCCTCCCAATGTACAGGTACCATGAAACAAGTGCAGTTTTCCTGCCCATCGAAGTTCGGGGTTTAATTTCATTGGCAGAAAAAGTTCCAGAAAGTGTAGGTTTCGTCATAAAACTAGGCCATGTTTAGGAAAGAAGTGAAATGAAACTTCACGCATATGTATAAATAAATAACTCTTGCGTTTTAATGCCCCAGTTTTTTATGTTGCCGTATATAGGCATATGTATCAGCGTTTTGTGTGGAAAACGTTTTTAGTTGAGGAGTAATTTGCTAATTATAAAATTTCCTCCACTATAAACTGAATTCGTGTGCATGGTTTCAGAAGTTTGGAGAAGTGAGAGAGAGATACGTGCTGGTAACGCTTTTGTAGGAGTACTGCAAGTCTCAAAATTAAACGCTGAGTAATTATTCTTCTCCGTAAGGCGCTAAAATTATACTTTAATTCAAGGCACTAATCAGCGAAGGCAAGCGTTTTATGATTAATAGACTATGGGGCGCCGATTATCTTAGCTGCGCCTCAAGTACCGCTGGTATTAATCCGGTTCGAAAGTGATTTCAGCTTAAAACTGATGCAATCGGAGTGCCCTGTGTTAATCAAAACTTCGTGCATTTTGTCTGCTAAAGACTAAACGAATTTAAGAAGGGCCAAAATAACTACCAGAACCAAATAATACTTCATTGAATTGAAGAATCGGTAAAGTTAAACCATTTTATTGGATATTGCTTCGTTTATCCAGAGTAGTTGTGGATCTTCGGCATTCTGAAGCTTAAGAATCTGAAAAGTTTTCGAAAATTGGAAACACGTCAAGCAGATTACACCAGAGAAGTTTATTCAAGTTAATCTGATTTAAGGAAGATTTCTTTCTCCCACAAATAGCGCTTCCAATACAATGCACAGCTATTCAAAAATTATTTGGGCTCCCGGGAATGTTCAGAGAATTTTTCAAAAATTTTAAAGATAAACAGTTATACACGAAAAGATAAACATGTGCAAGCGACAGTGGCATAATTCTATAAAAGAAATAAACCAGTGCATTCATAGAGAATATATAAATCTTGCTTGCATTTCAAAGTGAAAATTGATCGTCTCTCCCTCTCTCCCTCTCTCTCTTCTCAATCGATGTATTCAAGCTACAAACAGAGCATTCTTAAAGCATGAACGTAAGCATACCTTTGTTGAATATAAATCCATTTATCATGTATAAACAGCCCCTCTACAATTAAACCATGGATTTAAAGCAGTATATGTAGAACGTAATTAGGCGTTTTCATAATAATATTAATAATATTTTATTAACGAAATAGAAAGACAATTCCGGTCGCATTTTTATAAATAGATTGAAATCGTACAAAATTTGATTTTTTGTTATTTATTCAGAAGAAATTTGCGTCAAATAAATAAAATTAGGAACATTTTGTAACAATTCGGAAACAAACAGACAAGGAAAAAAGTAAGTAGAAGACAAAAGTAGAATGAAGTTTAAGGATAAGAGAGAGTTAAGGGGAAAATAAAATTATAAAGTGAGGATAACGGAAAATTAGGGAGAGGAAAATGGTAAATAAATCTAAAGAGAAAAGTATGAGAAAATAAAAATTAAAAAATGTGAAAAATAGAATTCCAAAATTATTAGAATAGAAGAATTATAAGAATAAGAAGAATAGAATTGTATAAAGATTAGCAAACTTTCGAGATATAACTGTTCCCTTTATCAAGTAAAGTGCCAAGAAAATGTAAGTATCCAGAACTTTTCGATGATTTTTGTAATTCCTCAATTTTAGGCTTTCCATAAAGTGAATTCTACAATCGGCACCTCCCCCCCAGATAATCATGAAAACATCCCTCCTGTGGCTAAATTACAGGTTTTCTCCAAATTTTCTCATCCTAGATTTTTACTTAATTCTTGAAAAAAAATTCTGCAAAAATGAAGCATTAGTTTCGTAATATCCATGGTCCGACTGCGCATTCGGAAGATCGTTTAAAGTTCAAAAAAATTCTGCGAAAAGTGACATTAGTCACTTCAAATTTGTTGCATCTTTAAAAAACTTTAAACTTCATCTAAGAAAGTTTTCCTGCGGCAAATTAATCGTGTATTCGTTGAAAAATAATATTTTCGAATTCCTCTGTAGTGCCTTTATGAAGTTATTGTAGTTTGCAGGAAAATAAGTAAAAAATGTATATTACGTGCCCATTTTGTTATATTAAAGGGATATATCACACTATTTTTCATTAATTCTTTAATTATCTTTTATTATGGGACGTAAAGTAATGTATAACAAATGAGGATTCAATAATCGTGGAAAATTGACTCCAATTAAATATCGGGCTGTAGTTCTTCACAACTAGTCCAATATTCGTTGTTTTTGAAGGAGAAAAACAATGCAGTTATTCCTCTCAGTTAATGGCATTTCTACTCCTTAGTCAGTTATTAAAGGAATAAGAATGTTTTTAAGTGGGACCTTCACCTTTTTCAGGTATTAAATGAGTAAGAACGTTTATCAGGGTCCCTTCCCACTCATTTTAAGTTATTAAAAAAGGTGAATGTATTTCGCAAATGTTATTCACTATGTCCACATCAATCCATCACCTAAAAATTATTAATTTGCTTTTGCATTCTAAAGTTTTTCATAGGGACCTCTTTGCAATGGGATCCACTGCTTTTCGTGAACTACTTCCCGCCCAGGGACCGATTTTCTTAGCAGAAGATTCCAAGCTAAGATGTCGGTTTCCACCCTAAATTACAAGAAAGACAGAATTTTCGAAACCTGTCCAAGAAATTCACGAGTCAGTATAAATTTATGATTTGTTTAGTCAGTCATATTTTAAGTTAAACGGAGAACCGATTCCAGATAATAAATGAGCCTTGAAAGGTAATTTAAAAATTTAAAGCCCGTTTTTAAAATATGCGACATGGCCATCCCACGACCACTACTCACTTAAAATTTATTTAATTATCCGTTGTTTTCTCCGCAATAAAGAGTGATAATAAATTTTCCAAGGTGCCTAAATTTCCATAATTTTGGGAACACAGACTTTAATATATGGTTTTCGACCTTTGTGTTTTCAAACAATAAGGTTTTAAACAAAGACTGCGAGTCAAACTAAAACGGTAAATCTTGCCCTTATTATATTTAGGGCTTTAAAAAGAGGAAACGCGCAATAAACGCAGATGCAAAAAATAAATAGTAATCAAATCACGCTTTAAAGGAAAAAAAAAACACGATTCTGAACTACGTTTCATGTAAATTAAAACGTTTTATCCCCACTGCTTCCTCCATAACAGGGAAAGAAAACGAAGAGGCCTCAGAGATCGTTGACACCAACATTAGATGCTTTGATTAGATTCTAGGGGGAAGAACGCGTCTGAACATATTTTATTACTGGCGTTTTAATTTTATCTTTTGCCTTGAGCCAAAATTCATTTAAATGAGACGCATAGAACACAGCATATAACTCGCCTAAAACAGATGAGAAAGCAAAAAAAAAACGACAAAAGCTCTTCAATTTCTATTTACTAATGCCTTGTTAAGAGTATGCAAATTTAATAAGTTACGGATCGCGAAGTTTTCTTCTGTTCTTGTAAATACTTCTTCTTGAATAACTTGTATAATACGATGAATCGTTTACTTCAGGATAAATAGTCAAAATAATTTTGTTTTGTTTTGACTAAATATTAATTAGTACTTAACCAGTTCGAGAAATATACAAAGCAATCTTTAAGGAATCAGAAGGGGATAGTGTGTCAAAATATTACTACAGAGTCCTATCTGAGCACACTGAAAAATGATGTCTGCCACTACTACATGACACTTTGGACATGAAATTGTATCTAGATTAAGTGTCTTCAAACTTTACGTAGCGACATTGACTAACATTTTATATGAAAATATAATACGTGTTTTGAACACTTAGAAGCCATCTCCTACTTCTGAGAGGTGAAAGTTGTCAAATAAGTTTGAAAACCCCCTGCAATATAGGGACGTATACTTCCATTTTAATGGCCATCAAATTGCCAGCTGTTAAATACCTCGCTCCACTATTTTACTTTATCACTGTTCACACATAATAGTATTTCTTGTATTTGGGGAATAGATTCATTTGGCAGGGCCAAACTATTTAAAAAAAGACGATCGCAATCCCAGAATCAAACTCGCAACCCTGTAACGTGACGAAGAGCCACTTCCATTATTAATGACAAGCTGCCAGATATTTCAAGCCTCGTTCCCTTATTTTAGTTTCTTCAATTAATACACATTCTGTTTCATTTGACAGGGCAAAATAAAAATAAAAAAAAGGGACGGCATTCGCAATCCTGGGGTCGAATTCGGAACCCTATATAACATGGTCTTTTCAATACGGTGACGTGCGTCGCAATGCCGACTAACATTATTCGTGAAATGTTATGCAAAAATATTTTAAATATGTGTTTTGCACATCCTTGTACGTTTGGGAGCCGTTGATAATTTGCGAGTCAAAGAAAGTTTTAAAACACTGAGCTAAACATATTGATATTTCTTTAAGCAAATACAGGAAAATCGTCTGTTTTACGCATATTAAACCCAGGGCCTCCGAGAGGGGGGTTAGCGGGGCCATTTGGCCCGGGCCTCGCTTTATCGGAGGACCTCAAATTTTGTCTTTATAAAAATGGACTGTTTCGTTATTAAAAAAAAATGTATAGCCTATTTCCTATATAAAATTAAAATTTACCAAAACCCCTTGTATATTCGCGTACAAAAACACATAAACGTGTCAAAAGAAGATGTCACTAACCAGTTTTCATGCCCAGAGCCAATTACTAGTTGCCTACTACTTGCACATGTTGTTTGCTGTGTATTTTTTTTTCTTGTTAATTTTCATGGTTTATTATTCTGTTATTTATACTTTTTATAAAACTGAAATCGTTCTTCGTTTTTTCAAAGTTAGATTTAATTATTAATTTTTTCTCATTTTTGCCTCAAAAGCAGGCCAATGGAAAGGGGGTAATGCCCAGGGGCCCTATATCATAAGAGGCCCAGCGAAAACTTTTTAGTTTTCCTTTTTTAAATGTATTATTATATTAAATGCATCTAAACGCAATACGAAAAGTTATCTTGGAGAAAATGGACAGGGTTTGGGGAGGGCGGAGGATTCGATCTGCTAAACCATCCAGGGGTCTATAATTCTTGTCCGCGGCCCTGTCAATGGTGGGGGGGCCTCGCAAAGGAAAGTGGTCCGGGCCTCTCTCATCTTCTTCGGAAGACCTAATTGAACCCAACGTTTGACATCATGTTATAATGGTAAATTGATTAATTATGTACGAAATTCGTAAAAGCTCAAATTAGACATGCAGAAGGGGACGGGGTTGAATAGATATGCAGAAGGTAGATAGGGAATTTAAACCTGTCGTCAATTCCCCATTGCTGGCCATATAATGTATGTAATTTTTAGTTAAATATGGTACTTTTTCATTACGGAAGAAATATATTCTTTTTGATCAGTTTCACCAAACATATTACAAATTCCAAATCTGTCCCTAAATACTTTTTTTGGCAAGATTCTTGCCTTCTTACTACGAAAAAAATAAAGAATGAAATATATTTCAGTAAACAGAAAATAGACAAATTATTCAAAAAAGTGAAGATATAGAAATTCGAATTAAGAGCTAAAGAGAAAACAATGACCAAAAACAAACTGAAATATATGCTTGAAGGGTTCCATCTTAAATTTCTACCATTCAGAGGATTCGTCGGAGGCGAGCGAAATTTCGAATCCTGATTTATAATAGAAATATTTGATTTTTACAGCATTAACATAATATTAATGTAATAACTTTTAATGCCAAAAGTTTATAACAGTAATTTTAGTTTGAGTGCAGAAATTTAATTTTCTTCTCCTTAGTGTTTTAACAACTTTTTTGGGAAGAAACAAAAATTTTACAGCTTAAAACTTCTTTTTCGTTTCACGGTGCAACGTATGCTAATTTGAGCCAAAGTAATGAATAATTCATTGTTTTAATTACATGATAATTAATGGCAGCTGCGTGTGGGCTTTGGGTGACCAAAAGCCCCCTTTAAATTACATTGAAAAAACCGCGAAAACGATTGAAAATCCGCGTCGTTTGAAAAGCACCGACCGTAGTTAACCCTTGTGCCCATGTGAAAACCACGGCTTCCGCCTCGTGATTAATTTGCATTAGATGCAAACAATCCTTAATTTGCCTTGTAATCCAGATAAAATGAAAATGGAGGTAAATGCCCGAGTTTTTTAATTCCTTATAGAAAAATCTGTTAGATTAAATCCTTAGTTAGATTAAATGCTTATAGAAAAATCTGAGTCATAGAAGCCATTTAAACGAATAAGTG
>QLNU02015360.1:295084361-295094689 GCA_006491805.2 Dysdera silvatica | reverse complement strand
CTATTATATTTTATTTAACGTTTGTTTTCCTGGATTTAATGATAACTTTTCGTCATTAGCCTGTAGCTGCAAGTAGAATTTCAGTTGGAAAATTAGCTGTAGAAGAAAATCAACTTCAATTGAGTTTACTCAATTGAAGCAGATACTGGTTACAGTCTGTAAAGAATATATTAATTAATAGAATTATTAAGAATATATGTCCTATATTCAAGGGGGAAATCTAGAAAATATTTTCGGAATGGAGTACAAAGCTTGAAAAGCAATACTTAAACCTATAATAAGTGTATATATTTCTTACTCTCGGGAGGGGAATTCGGGAAGCGCCAACTGAATTCGCTCTTGTCTATGTTTATACAATTTTCGCAAATCTTAGTTTCAATTTTGTTCTTTTAACTAACTGATGACATAACCAATGCTGTCTCTGTAACACAAGATGTCGAAACGGGCGTCTGTCTATGAGTTCTGTGTCATTACGTGCCGCAAACCGCATTGTAGCACGGGTGCTGTGGTAAACGGTTTGAGCACAGCTCTTCTCAGAGGAAAACGATCCTTACGTGATGTGGTGCGCCTGGGAACTTCACTACCTGTTATTCGCATTGTGTTTCATCCTTTATCATGAACCCCGTAATACAAGCACCAAGGAAAGAACTATTAATAACATACCATCCATTTATATTCGTTCACATTTTGTTCTATGAATGTTAGTATAATAGCACAGTAAAATTTAAAACAGCAGCAGTTTAGTCAACGAGCATTTAATACACTGTCAACACCTACATGACATTACTCACACTTCAACATAACTTACATTATATTACTTACACTTGCAATACTGTTAACGCTAATTAAATGCCGTATGGTAGCGTAGGGAAAACTGGTATTTATTTACGGTGCTTGAAATCTGGGTTTCAATCAAGCTTGTATGGAGTTCTTGTTGTTTTTTTCTACAAATCCGCATACTAGCGTTTTGTTTCCCAGTATATATAGGTTTAGATTCCTCGAAAAATTATAGGTCCTGATGCAGCATGAACTTAGATGTCATTCTGATGATGAAATCCAAATAAATATTACTTTAATAGTCATAAAAAACTTTAGTTTACGGGCAGATATTTTTGCTGTTAATTTGATGAATGGTCTTAATGGATTAATAACATTTTCCTAATGTTGAGTTTTATCCCAATAAAAATTTATTTCTTTGGCTGGAGCACAGTTTAACAAGTACATTAAAACTATGTTCAGCTAGCTATGATATCGGGAATACATGTAAGAGTTCCTTGATCACAGTTCATAGTAGTGAATATCTGTTAAAAAAATTCTGCCGCCAAAGTTTACCACATGAAGTATTTTTACCCTTTTTTTTTTTAAAATTTCAACTTCACCCCAGTCATATTTTGAAGCAAAAGAGTTAATTAAACGGAATGTACACAAAACTAACACGATTAAAACATTTATTAAATCATTCACAATTGTTTTGACATATACCTACCAGTCTGTTTTACTTTAAACGTGTTCGCAAATGAGTATCACGCCGAACTGTAATCTCTAAACAAGCACCTCTATCTACTGGAACTAAAAGGAAATAATATAATATTTTACTGGCGGTAGAGCGAACAAGTTGTTTAAAACTTTCAAAAAAAACCAAAAAAACAACAACCCATTTTTACATGGGTCATACGTATCATCTTTGTCATTAATGAATATGTGGAACACATGCTTCCAACACGATTGAGATCGGAATAAAAATTAGACTTTTTTGATAAGCTTTACATTGAAAAGGGGGGAGCATGTGATTAAAATGCTAAAAATATTTTCCTGTCGGTGATTGTTGTCCGCGAACAAGATTTTTACGTTCTTTGAGTTTAAACCGAAATGTGTTCTCTTCGTGTCAGATCAATATAACATTTTTCGTATTCGCAATGAATATTATAAACACCATAATTTTCTGAATTTGGAACGGTGTCTTTTAAGTTTAAGCTGCCAATTTTATTAACCGATTTGAACACGATGCGGAAATTGAATTTTTGAAGATAGCATTGTCGCACTCAATCATTTGTTTCCAATACTAAATGTAAGACCAGTCTGTCTTCTCGTGATGTACAGAACTACAAGTAAATCTCATTAATGCAAGAAAGAAATTAGGTAAGTGGAAACTACATCAAAATACGTGAATTTGTGTAACTGTATAGAGTAGAAATACCAGGTAATAGATTATTGAAACTCATTCAAGACTTGAATTTTCATGTCAAAACAATTTAATTTTTGGCTCCTCATAAAAGTACTTTTGGTTTGGTTGCATGTTTTTTGTCTTTTGTTTTTTAAGGAAAATAATTGTCATCGTAGTTTTTGTTTTTGTGATAATATGAAGATTCAGTAGGCCATTAAAAAAGTAAACCTGGAAGGCCGTAGGTTTCCCACCTCTGGTCTAGGATGCCATCATTTCTCTTTTCTAACTACTTTTAAGCAATCAAAAGAAATTTCAATTTGAGCCGTAAATCGTGGATGCAATGAAAATTACATTCTATTTATTTTCTCTACAGCTTTCCATTTAATAAAAAAAAGGAAACGTTCTGATAGCAAAATATTTTGTTAGATTACCATTTAATTATTTTTTAAGTGTTGCAAAAATACGATTATCAAAGACAACATTGTATAAGATTCTTTTCAGAAGATTAAACCAACATCAAGTTATGAAAAGCAACGTTAATATATAATTATTCCTTTATAATCGATTGACCTTCTTTCTAATTATTACCTACTTTTCTATACCGACATAATCGATATTAAAAAAAGAATGCCTTGCAGTAACGCGAAATTTCAAATGATCGTTATAAGTCCCAAGAGAAATCAAGGAATCTCATTTACTGATAGTGAATATCTATTGCCAATATTCCTTCCAAATAATATTTAATCTACCCAAACTAACTAACCAATACACATATTTCTGAGAAAAAAGCGAAGAGCTTTTTAAAACAATTTAATGGCTACTAGTAACTTAAAACTTCTAGATAGAAAATCCTTCAATCCGATTTTCTCCAATGTGAGCTATAACCTGCCAGATTTGCTCTTGATTCGGATTTTGGGGTTAATCCACTGAATTCCATATCCTCTTAAATCTGAAACTTTGACTATAAAAAAAATAAACTCCATCTCCTTTTTCCAAATCTTGGGTACATATTTTTAAAATAGCGGTAATACAAAGGAAATGAACATTCCCTTTAAAGCGAATGAAGAAAAAATTAGTTTATAAAGTTATGAATTTTTTAAATAAATTTAATTGTATTTATTTTTATCGATATGTGTTTTCAAAAATAATTCACAGCACCTTAGAATCTTGGTTATGCCCGTTAAATATTAAAATGTTCAAATCGTTTAATAATTTTTATTTATATTTACCTAAAAAACGAACAACTTTGGTGAAAAGCTATAAAATAGAAAATCATGAGTATATTTTCTTTGTTTCACAAGATGACTTCGTAGGACTAGCTAATTGATTTAAATAGGTAGATAAAAGATTTGTCATTTTTAAGTTACACATTTTAACAAAAACATTGATAATTTGTTAAAGAGAATTTGATGGTTCAGAATAAAAATTTCCTCGTAATAGAGATCATTATAAAATTTAAAAATCCAAGCATTAATTTCCTGTTAAATTTTTTTAATATAAACCTTTTATTTCATTTAATTTAGATCTAAAAAATGTTGAATCTTTATAAAAATGCAAATTTTAAACCAATCAATAGGCAGGATAATAGTCCTTTAAATCTGAAATACTCAAGGCATTTTAATCATTGGGAATAAATCTAAATAATGTGTTAAGTAAATATCAGCGGTTGTGAATTTACATACGCAAGCAACATGTATTATATAATAACTATTACATTGTAATAAAATGTGCGGATATATATAAAATATTTTGCTTTCATTTTAATTTTTTTAAAAGCAAAGTAAATTATGTGACTAAAGTTTTGGGAAACACCCATGACCTCATGATGATTGCATACTGAACTAGAGTAAATAGTGAGATATAGAGTCTTATTCCTCCCTAGAAGGAATTTGGACTTCTTTAGAAAAATGAAAATTACAAACTAATGCTACGAGATATATGTGGAATATTTGGGTTATGCTATATGTACCAGTATTTCTGCACAGCAGGGACGCGAGATGTTCTCCTGGAATTTGACATTTTAGTTTTCTAAGTGTTTTTCACAATTAAAGATTTCAGAAAGAAAATATTCTGAAGAGAAAAATATTCTTGAATATGTTGAAAAACTCAGATCCAGAACGCCCAACGACATTTGTGTAGCAAACGTCAGTGACAAAGCCCCTTATTTTTAAACATGGAATACGTGTATGATCGGGAATTTTCAGTCATTGAAGTCTTTCGAAATGTTGATGAAAATCAGTAAAAATTAGATTTAATGATGATCCGTATAGGCAATTTTGACTGACAACCTTTGCATGCATCGTGTCGTCGCAAAATTTGTTCTGAGGATACTTACTTACAAGGGAACCACTTTTGCAGAAGCTCGCACTTTGAGACAAGACATATCACAAATGATAGTCCCTAAGCTTCTTATTAAGAATATGGAATCAGTTTTTTGTGAATATCATACATAAATTTTTATTAATATTCAAAATCTAAAAATCGCACTTTTTAAGCGATGTTTAATGTTTTTCATTTACATTGGACAGGATAATAACTTTGGACTCAATTCAAATAAAGAGGGTGGGAAAATTTAAGGGATAAAATTATAAAATTACACGAAAGGTCATTCAGAGTATTTTAAAAAATTATATAAAAACTAAGCTTTTTAATACTAATATTTGGAGCCTTTTTTGCTATAGCTTAAAAGAATTGGCGATATCGGCATGAAGTATTTATTATTCAATTACGCTCATATTTCTACCGTCATTGGCATTATTTTCAGGAAATATAATGGCATAATAAAAAGGAAAAAATTCTAAATTTTATGGCCGTAACATCAAAATATTTTACGTAATTTTTTAATAAAGAAAAATGTTTTTAGTGCAGCTTGCATTTCATATTCTTAATAAGGAACTTATGTACTATCATTTGTGGTATGTCTTGTCTCAAAGTGCGAGCTTCCACAAAAGTGGTTCCCTTGTTAGTACCAGAAAGAAAAACGTCTGCAAGCTGAGCGTAACCTACTCGATTGTACCAACGCGGATTCTAATTTTATAAAAAAAAAATCGCTGTAATAAAGCAAAGTAATAAACTCCGGTTATATTTGGGGACCATGGCTCCCCGGCCCTAGCCTAGAACCGCCACTGGGCTTCAGAAACCCCAAACGTTATTCAGCAAATTCCCCTACATTCGCCGAAAATTACTGTATGGTGTGTTTTCACATCAACTTCCCTTTTTTGAGTCATGTTTTTTTGAGAAATCATAGCCAACAGGTACGACAACGTGTTCTATGTATTACAGTGCAAAGGTATCTTCACATGCTTCTTAGCTTCGTAATTTCCCAATTCTAGGAAAGAAACTACTCCGATAAGATTATTTTCATGCAAGGTAAGGCTTTTCTTCATATTGCACGACCAGTGCAGCAGCTATTATGACAATATTTCTCTGAGGAAAGAGTGATTAGTCACTGTTTTCCCATGGCATGGCCACCACGGTCTCCTGATCTTACGCAATGCGATTTTTGGCTGTGGCGTCACCTCAAAGCCAATATTTATCGAGGAAATGTCCCTAACTTGGCTGCTTTAAAGGAAAACGTAATGTATTCCATGTGCAGCACATTTCTCTAGAGATGTTGCAGTTTCCAGTTGAGCATACAGTGTATCGAATGTAATTTCTGGTCCAAAGCAACGGCAATCATATTGAAGCTTAACTTCAAAATCAGTGCATTTGCAACAACGTAACTTAAGGTTGAATAAGTTGTGAAACCATTTCCGTGACAATTTATGTAGGTTTCTTTTAATTTTTACAAAGAGTTAACTTAAAATATTGAAAATTCGTTTTAAATTTGTCTTAATTATCCATTTTTTGTGCTTTTTCAACGTTTTTCCCATTTTAGAGAGGCATAGTTTAAAATTTTGGAACTAAATTTTTTTTAATTTAATCCTTCTTCCCATCACTTGAGTAGCACGTGTACAAAATTTGGTGTCATTCCTTTTATTAGTTCGGCTACAGAAAGCCCTAAACAAAGAGACTTTAATTTTAACCACCCTGTATATTAAAAAACGGTTCTATATTGACAGATAGGACTATTTAGAATTCTGTCTAATTTATCATGACAAAATTACTGGCACCAATTGATTAATGGATAAAAATTATGAAACCATAACATCATTTTAAAAAAACTTAGGCTTCCGTAACGATATTAAAATTCATTAACTATGCAAGAACTGATCAAAAAGTATCCGACCTTAAACCAGAAAAAAAATCTTTCTAACATATTTAGGTCAAATATTAATCTCCATCAGAATAGGACCCTTTTGAGTTCACTCAGTGGTGTTGCCACCGCTAAAAGCGTTTTTAAAAGTCTTGTTTGAGATGTTTATGAGATGTGTCGTCGCATTTCTTTTGCTGTTTTCTGTACTTCGAACGCTGGCCTTTGAATGGCATCTTGAGTCTCAGAAATAGCCAAAAGTCGGGCGGGGCCATATCTGGGGAGTGGAGAGGCAGTTGAAGCTGTGTTTCTCTAGAAATCTCTGGATGAGGTGCAATGCGTGGACTGGAGCATTATTATGATGAAGCAATCATTCGGCACTCTGTCAGAGTTGGTCTTTTGCACCTAACGCCGTCTCGTAATTTGAGGAGTACAGACAGGTAGTAACTCCATGTTGATCGTCTGTCCTTGTGGAGCGTACATATGATGTACTACACCCCAGTGGCGCCAATATAAGTAGTTATAGGGGGGACTGAGAAAATTCATTACCTCCTACAAGGCTTTAAGTATTGCTTTTCAAGCTTTGTACCCCATTCCGAAAATATTTTCTAGATCCTCCCTTGAATATAGGTATCTTTGTGCTCGAAACCTTGGCATTTTCGCAAGTTAGGAATTTAGTTTTCATGGTTTGCAGTTTCTTAAACTTTAATATTTTCATATAGTACATGTTTACAATTATTGCTTATGGAATCGTGGCATGGTAGACAGAAAATTTCACTGCCAAAATTCGCTTAAATTATTATGCATTATATTTGTGCCATTATGTTAATTCTTAAAAATGCAGGCTCCGAAATAAATTACAAATTATCATGCACCACCCAAAGCCTTCGCGTTTGAGGTTGTTAATGTTTGTCATAAATATTTAGGGAGAAAATAGTTATAATTATCGTAAACAAGACTAATTAATGATTAACAGATAATAGCCTCGAGACTTAAACTATGATTTGAGAAAAACGAAAGTTTGAGAGGTACTCCACCTAGTGAAATATCGAGTTATTGCTAATTTTGCTCTCTACGGCTTCAGATAAGGATAACTAATGGAGAAAATATTCAAAAGAGGGATATCCACATTCGCATTTATTACTATTGCTGTATTCTTGACTTTGTAGTTTAACAACTCAAACATTTCATTACTTTACCACCTTTTACTCCGGCATTTTAATAGTGAAGCTAAAAAAATATCTTCGGATATGAAAGGATATATTTAATTGCGTAAAAATTATCATAACTTTGAAATATAAATGTAGCATTGAACATTCCTTTAACAGAGAAAGAAAATGTCACAGGAATAAGTAAACATAAACATATTTTAAAGATGTGTATGTGGTATATAAATTAGAGATATTCTTCCATGTACATACTTTGAAGAAATTGTCGTTTTTATATAAAATCTAGCAAGATGTTAATTTATTGGCTTCGCATATATTATTACCATCAATTTTATAGATAATTTTACAAATTGCGCAAATATTTCTACCTATAATATTTGCATATGCTATTTATTGAACGGTTTTTGTTATTTTTACATAAGGGGGGTTTACATATTAAAGGTTAAACACTGGTAAAATAGCAATGAAAAAGGTCACTCAAGTTTCCGGATGGGTCATTAGCAGTTCCTCATTAGGAGTAATTACTTCTGATGAAGGATTGCTGCTGACGTGTCCATAAATTCGTGCAATCTTTCTTATTTGTTATTTTACCAGTGTTTAACCTTTTTATGTAATTTTCCTCTCTTCTTATTTCTAAAATAAGAAGGGTTTTTGTAGTTTTGCAGGTCATATTTAAACTCATGTAAAGTGAACTGCGCAAATATTCTTTTGGCATTTTATTTTGTCAGAATTTATTTTATAGAAAAATAATAAGAGAAAAGGATTAAAATACAAAATTTATGGGCGACATTTTGTTCAAGTTATTTTTCGCTTCTAAACTTATTAAATTTGAATAGTTAAGGTCAATTTAAATTTATGAATAACAGTCTATTGCATTTTCAATTGATGAATTTTAAATCCACATTCATGATTGAAGGGTAAAAATATTAAGGAAAGGGAGATAAGGGGTGATGGAAATAATGTTATTTATATCAACGAACAGTTATGTCCTTTTAGGAAAATATTGTTTAATGAATTATTAAGAGTGAAAAGAGAAAATGGACGGCGATTTCTGTGGACCGTAAATGCAAGAATTAAGATGTGAAAAGAGGAGAGAAGTGAAGTGATTGTAATTAATAATTAAAACGACTTACAAGAGATTCAATAACTTGTAACTGGAAGAAATGACAACATAGATAATGCTGATGCTGAGTGTAAGTATGTAAATAATCAACAAAGAAAAAATAGTAAAAGTGTAAATAATGATATTAATAGTCATTATGAAAATAATTGTGTATTTAAGGAACATATCGACTTCATAAAAAGTGGTAATATTCAAATAATGAATGATATTTTACATGTAAAAAATGATACTAATTTGGAAAGTATTGATGTTGACATATTTCGAAAGGTAAAAAGCAATAAGACAGCTAATAAACATATTGGATTGGAATATTTAGATGATGTTATCACAGATAATAACTGGAATGCTGGAAAATGAGTATGATAATATTAGTAATAATTCGAATATGGATTCTCGTGAGGTAAGAGGAAAATGTCTGTAATGACGAAGTAGATTATATATATTCGACGAAAAATAGTTGGACCAAGAAAAATGTTACTACAGATAGGATAATATATTTAAATGCAAGGAGTATAAATACTAAAATAGAAGAAATAGAAATATTATTAAACGACGACCAATTGCAGATGGATTTTCTGATGGTGGCGGAAACTTGGATGAAAGAACATGACTTGAATTATTTCGAGGGATTCTATGGTTACCATAGGTTCAGGAATAACAAAAGAGGAGGTGGTGTATCAGTTTATATTAGGGATAAAATGGAGGGATATTTGCTATGGGAAGAAGTAATCAATATGAGTGATAACTACGAAATAATAGGAATAAAATAACAAAATGAAATATCAATAGTTTTAGTATATAGACACCCGAAAGTTATTTGAATGGAACTATTAAATTGGCTAAATAAGGCTCTAGAAGAAAGTACTATTAAAAAATATTTATAATTGGCGATTTCAATATCAACATAGAAAAAGAGAGTAGTAATAGTAATCTATTAATAAATAACATGAAATCAATGGGTTTGAAAAATTTAGTAAAAGAAAACACTCGTATTGCATCACAATCTTCAACTTTAATCGACTTGTGCTTCACAAATACTAATGAGGTGGTTATTGAAGTTAATGACTATCAATTAAGTGATCACAAAATGATAATAGTTGACTTTGAGAGGGAAGAGAGAAAGGAAGTATGAAAAAAGATAAGAATTAGAAATTAATGCACAAGAAACATGAGCGAATTTAAAAATAAATTAAAATTGATTAAAGTAAAGATAAAAAGAAATATTACATTTTTATAACATTGATACAGAAAATAATAAATGAAATATTTCCATGGATAGAAATTAAAGAAAAATGTTACAATAAGGGTTGGACACAAAAAAAAATGTTAAACGAAATAAAAAGAAGCAGCAGGTTATATTCCAGATTTATTAGAACGAAGAAACTTGTTTATTTGAGTAAATATAGAGAAATGAGAAACAAAATAAATAAGTTAATACTAACAAGGAAACAGGAATACTACAAAAACTGTTATAGGGATATAGATGCTAAGAATAAATGAAAAATATTAAATAAATTAATAGGAAAATCAAAGGCAAGAAAAGAAAATTTAGAAGGACTAATGAATGAGGGTACCTTAATAATAGACGATCGTCAAATGGTTTGCTTGCTTGCTTTTTGGTTTTACGGCTCAAAGACTACAGTGGTCATGCTGCGCCGGGACCTACTGTTTTCCGAGGAA
>QLNU02015360.1:295042664-295084261 GCA_006491805.2 Dysdera silvatica | reverse complement strand
ACTGCCCAATTGTTTTAGGTGAAGTGCCGCTTCACTCGCGTCACCCGACAAGCCGCCACTGATACTTGCTCCAACTTGTAAAAGACTTTAGAAAAATGCACCCAAACCGTAATACGCAAGTCTTAAATATTTCTTCGAATTTCATTACTTTTGTACAATTTTTGTGTTCATAATTGGCGTAGTCATTTGGTATTATAAGCCAAATGTGTAGTCTATTATTAATCAAAACATATATTAACCCCATACTATAAATACTCGTAATATACTCGCCCATACTGTACATGCATACTGTAAAGGTGGTAGCAACCCCTAAAAATGTTTCGAGATTTATAAAAAATTTAGAAAAATATTTTTTTGATAAATCAGACACATTTATGGGTTGGGAGGAAACAATTTAAAAAAAAAATTTTTTTTTTGTGGCCGCATACGGTTACCCTACGATGATGCTTCGCAGCAAAGCATCATACTACGATAGGTGCTTTGCTGCATTGATTGGCTAACTAGTTATGGCAAATGAACTGAAAGCGTTTTACTGTGAGTCACTTATATCCATGTAACTTTCAACATTAGGGGGTTTAAATAACTTTTCCTGTACCCGTGGATCGAATACACCCTTTGGTTCCTGATGGATGAGCAGAAATTGCAGCAATAATTGTCCAGCAGCAGAAATGATAGGTCGGATTATTACGGAATGGGATATGGCGTGAGAAGATTGAATGGTATTCGGAGTGTGTGTTTTCCCCTTTAATCGGCGGAGTGCACGTAGATGTCAATTCTTTAATGAATCCGCTCTGGTCAGTGTTTAAAACTCATCAAAGGAATAGTTGCTCACTCCATCTGTAACCACGAGAAGGAATTCTATAGCTTTATTTTCCAAAGCCGTTGTGTTCATAGTACGTTCCTGCGTAACGAACTTAGTGATTCTTCCACTTGTTATGTCACGCCCATTTTTAAATTTTAATAGAAAAACATCACTTGCTATGAAGTTTGTAAGATTTTCTCTCATTGCAATGTGCAGAAACCATAATTTTAAAATCGGAATTGTGAACTGTTAGTAAAGTGTGTTGCCGGGCATTTTTAAACTTCTCAAATACTTCGGCTTTCATCCGTAACAGCTTTTCACATGTTGTACCCTGGGAAGCAACATAATCCCGAAAGCGATAAATTTGTCGACGTGAAAGCGTGTTGTCTTTAAAGCGATGCTGTATGCTTTTCAAGGAACGTAGTTTTCCTGACCCACTCCATGGAAATTCTTTTCATGTCTTCTAATGTGTAAGTTACGCGTGACGGCAAATTAGTTGTTGCATCTTATTCATCATCATTTATTTCATTACCCTGTATTGCATCATATTTCATTCCACTTAAACAAATATCAAGTGTATTCTCGTCACTCATTTTGTACGTTAATCCGCTTATCAAAGTTTCAGTAAATGTAAATATTTCTTTCGCAATATCCAGCTCATAATCGGATACAAAATCAGCTGACTTCCCATATTTTGCATAAACAATGTGAAAAAAAAATTTGCTACGGTGGAAAAGCAACATATAATTACAAATATGACTCGAAATTGCAATTTCCAAGAAAAAATTAAAAAGGTCAAAGGTGATGAAAGCACAGGCAAGTGATGATTGCTTCTGATTTGAAAATTGAAGGATCGGGCTTAATTTATACAAGATTGGTTTATGCACTAGATTACTTTTTCGCATTCTTCGCCAAAAATGAAATTTGTCAGTTATGCAAACGTAAGGTAAAACTTTAAATATTTTTCACTTTTCCATTAGCATACAAAATGTATAATTATTTCAGGTACAACTAAAATGACTATTATAAATATGTGCTATATTTTGTTCATATTCATTACTTTTTCTACGAAAGCTTTTGCTTAATGTTTGCCAAGCACACCAAAACGCTGTTTTCACCTGTTATGCAGCAAAGCATCTATCGTAGGATGATGTTTTGTTGCGAAGCATTATCATAGGTGGCGCAGTATAGCCCAGATGCTCTTGCGCCATAAAAAACCAAACAAACAAACAAACAAGCATTATCATAGGGGTGAGATCTATTTTAAGTGGAGCGTAGCTCTGTTCCCAGGTCGAATATGCCAAATTTGATTTTAAATCCTTCATCTACTCGGTCGTATTGGCCTATAAACCAAAATCAAGAAAAATCGAACTTTGACAATTAGTTCTCTTGTGAGTAGCTCTGATTTTATAAAGAACGTTTTTTCGTGTTAGGTGGAAGAAATTTTCCAATGGTCATTGATTATCCGTCCGTTGTAAATGGTATTTTGTCTTACCGTGTTCCTGTTAAAGAAAAATAACATGGGGATTCCTATATAATTTGATGGGACTTCAAAGAACTTTTCGCCCTGCGGTGGTAACGCGTTCGCATAGTGAACCCGGGTTCGACTCCCAACGGTGCAAAGAACGCTTACTCAGAGATCTCATAAAGATCGCACTGCTCACTGTAGTCCGGGGTTTAGTTCCCTAAGCCTTAAGAGGTTCGTTCCCAAGGTGCTTGAGTTCAGGGTTCCGGATTCCTCGGAAAAGAGTAGGTCCCAGTGCAGCATGAGCATTCTAGTCCTTGAGCCGTAAAACCACAAACAAACAAAAAAAAAACTCTTTGTATTAAAAATAATTCGTCTTAAGAGTGTTCGTTTTAACGAAATTCGACAGTACTTCTATTTTTTAATAAATTCAAGGATCTCCCATAGAAGTTATTATGCAATAAAATGTGGATAAAAATTACATGTATTTAAAAAACAGAGATTTTTCTGGTATTTTTCGATATCTTAGTAAGTTAAATCTAATCTCAGTTAATCCGAATCAAATCTGATTTCACTATCACTGCACAAAAAGCAAATTAGATTGGCCCTACGGTGGTGCCGTGGTAAAACTGTCACCTTTGTGAGGTTATACCGGGTTTGGCTCTAAACTGCGCAACAGAATGAGAACGCTTACTGACTAACTGCTTACCATAGTCCAGGATTTAGTTCTCTAGGCCTTAAGAAGTTCGGATTCTTCGGAAAAACTCTAGGTCTCGGCGCAACATGATTCTTCCGCCGTGAAACTTCAACAATCCTTGAGGTGTAAATTAGTGACAAAATTACTTCACGTTAAATAAGATGCGTAAAATATTTGAAAGAAACCATAAAGCTATTATGGGAATTGTTTTCTAAAATAGGAATTACAATGAGTAAGTTTTTTCAATTGATATAAATGTTTCCTGGTTCCACAGATAAAATTAGGAAACAAAAAAACATTTCCCGATCACCTTGTTACTTACAAAAACTTGAATTTTGACAACATTTTATAATATTTCAAGGTACGACTATTAACTGGAATAAATATGTATATTCATCTATATTACGAATTTCATATTTTATTTTGTTAGTTAGCTAAAAATCAATTTAAATGCTGATTTTCTTTCTAAAAAAGCACACGTGCATGATTTTAAATTTTAGTTTTCAGATTTAGATTACATAACCAAGAAGTTATTTTTATAAAATTCGGATATATATTAGATAAGCCAAGGAGCTATTTTTGCATAAAGTGTTTTTATTGAAAGCAGGATAAATGAATTTAATAAAAATTAAATACAGTGTATTCCGGAAGTAAAATTTTTGAACTTGATGTCATAATTATAATAATATTAGGAACTGAAAAATAACCTAAAGTGTCTTTATATTATCTGGCTTATTATAAAATTGTTGAACTTGAACACATCTATTTTGTTTATTCATGACATCTTTAAAGTGGAGTTTGCACCTCATAATCGATAGGGCTGATTCTTGGAAATATTGGCGTTCACAATTATCATTTCTAGTTATAGGAAAATGTTGTAAAATTACCATAAAATTATTGTCGAAAAGGCGGATTTGAGAATGTCAGGTTATAGGAACATTTTTCAACATATCAATTTCATGGAAAAAAAAATCTTGTGTTTAAATGAAGTTTATAGGGATTTGATATAACGGAAACTTAAAACATATGTGGTTAATTAAAGCTCAAAGTATTTATTAACTGTGTACTTATTAAATTTGTATACACACACACGACATATTTCCAAAGCTTCTATTTGGAAATAAAATGTTTAAACCATAGCCACAAAATTGATAAAAAAGAAAAAACTGGTGTTTGTTGCGGGAAATCTAATTCTACTTGAATAATCCTGTTAGAGTTTATGAGAAAAATTGCGGTCGTAATAGAAGATTATAATGCTTGAAGTTGAGAATTGAGTTAGAGAATAAAAACAGATTTGTAGCTTCGATATGATAGTTTTTGCTTAGTAATTCATAATGCGATGAATGATAATAGAATAATAAATTCCGAAACAATGCCGCGGATTTTATTATGGTTTTAAACTAAAGTTTTTTTAACCGCAGACACGTTTTCGTAGATATTAAAAGCTTGTGGGAGGACTTTTATCCATTAAAGGACTATCAGATTATTTATTGTTTAGAGGCGGAAGAATATCCCTCAAATCGTCTACCACATTGAATAAGGTGTTGTTGCTTTAGCACTTTTGATTTTGATCCCATAGAATACCAACGATTTTTTCTAGTCTAGGAATCCTGGTTGCCATGACAATTACACGTCGTCAAGTTGTAGGTTTTAGGGTGTTAGGGCAAGTGAAATTTTGCTTAAACTAGGTAAATATATGTTTTAAGAACACGTTTAGTTTTGAAAATGTGAGGTGTTTGCGAATGTCTTTGATTAAAGTGCGATGTTTTTCAATATATTTTAAATATAAAAAACAAATCAAATCGCCAAAATACGTTAATAAGTGTGTAGCTATGGGCTAATGTGGACTTAAGTTTACTTTATTTACTTGTTATTAGCGTGTTCTTCTGAAGATATCCGTGTACGGGTACCTACGGGTTTTTAGTTTCCGGGTTGTCTTCATCCCCATCAACAAAATTGGAATTTCCCAGCTTAAAGATCCCATTCCGGATTTTAACAACTCCGGTATTTACAAGATTGTTTGTCAAGACTGCATAAAATGCTACGTGAGCCAGACACGAATGGTATTGCGATTTAGCGTCAAGAAACACGAAAATTATGTACGAAAACAAGAATTGCTTAAATCTTCTATCACCCAGCACTGTTGGAATCAAAACCATTGTTTCTCCTTCCAAGATGCCCGAATAATTGAACGCATTCACTTTCCGTCAGACCTTAATTTCTTCGAAGCCTCCCACATATTTCAAATGGGCAATGGAGCTATCAACGATCCTAGTGAAAGCATATTTTTTGCGGAATGCTACAAAAAACTGTTGCCCCATTAACTGTATTTAAAATCCTCATCAGTTTAATTTTGACTACTTTTCTGAACATTTCCGCCGTCTCGTGGATCGGCGTTGTATCCAGAGATGTTTCTCCTATCCCAGTGAAAAACGGTTATTTTTCTCCGAAGCATTACTTGTAACTCGTATAATGAAAACCGTGACCATCATTACCAATCAACAGTTTGTTTGGTTTGTAAATGTATTTCGTTTGAAAAAAGTATCAAGAAGCTACTGAAACAGCTGTCACGACATTAAATTATGCAATTTCCAACTGCAAAAGTATTATGTTTTATTTATCTACTATTTTTACGCAGTGTATCACATCAATCGCAATATCCGTGTATATTGCGAAAGTATGACAAAGTTCATTTAAATGGTAATGTTCTTTTAACATGACTAGTTTAACTACAAAGGTACGTCAAAAAATAAATAACGAAGACAATAAATTGACTACTGGCCAATAATTCAAAGAACGTAAGGTGGAGTGCAGATAGTGATGATAGTGACGGCGTTCGTTATTCATCGTTTCTTTATACCGTCAGAACCACAGTGCCGGTGATGTGTCGTCAAATTTCTCTGAAGTGGAATTTACATAATCTCTTATACTTCTGCAGGATTCCCCCTCTAGCCCGGAAGACGATTAACACAAAACACAAAAACAAAACTGCAGGGAGAAAAAAGTTAGTTAACAATAAAACTCAGAGTTCTATCATAACGTGTTACATATTTTTTGTCTCGGTGTTTTAATATTGGTTTAGGTTCAGTAAGTTCTTTATCGAGAGCGATATTGTCCAGTGTATATATAACGTATACACATGTTTAAGTCTATCCAATGAGACACTGTCTTTTCATGCGCTCAAACCAACCTGAAAAAACGTTTCACCTTTTCACACAATATCGTGAGTGAAATTCTTTAAATCTGGATGGACAAAGATATCTTTAGTACCGTATGTACTCCAACCGGTCGTAATGTTCGCATATGAGCACGCAGTCTTTGGGCAAAATCGCTACTAGGTATAGAAATTGAAACAGAGTTCCTAAAAAACTCGCATGGAAATTTTAATGAAGTGCCGTATACTAATTCGGCGGCTATACTCTTCAAATCTCCCTTTAAGGCTTAACGAATACCTAGAAGAGCTATGGGCAAAATACTGTACCAATTCCTGTTTCCGTAACACATCACTTCAGCCTTTAGTTGACGGTGAAATCTTTCAACAACGCCATTACTACAAGGATAATACGATGTGGTGCAGAGCCGTGCTTAGGGGGTGCGAGCTAGGCGGCCGCCCAGGACCGCCAAAAAAGTGTGGTGCAAGTACCAAGAAATCAGATTTTAGCGGCCCCATATACTTTCGACAGAGTATTTGGTCAACTCACCTTTTGTGTGTGTGACGTCATACTTCTCATAATGCAGCTTCTAAATGGTGGTCAAAATAAATACGTGTTGTGTTATTAGTCAAATGTCTAATAAAAAGGATCTGTAGTCTATGTAGGTTATCATTTTTATTGGGGTGGTCATATGACTGGAGATGTAAAAAAACCCGGGAATTTTGGACACATTGGAAACTTTGATGGGAAGAAACCAAGATAGCTAGAATAAAGGAGGTAGTCTTGTCCGCACCTTTCTTCCTATTGGTTGATTGCGTCAAAAGAACTTTTTCATCTTTCCAATCAGGATCATGTTCTGCAGAATATTAGACATTTCACTTTTTTCGACAGTACGAAGATTCTCGATTTTCCTCTTACAAACATTCTTTCCCATCTCTCCCATATACACTTTCTCACAGACCCTACACGGTATCTGGTAAATATCTTCGGTCGATTATTTCTCTGAAACTCAGTTTTTCACTCTTACTAACAAATTACGTAAAGTAGCAGCTAGCTTGTAGAAAGTCCTAATATCAGCTTTCATCAACAAATGTGCAATCCCCTATCATACCGCATAGGGAAAAATCATAGTTCCTCTAGTCCGTCTCTGCTACACAGGTCCTCTGTCACTAACATCACATCTTCTTCTTCGAGCGATGAAATTGCTCGAGTATCCATTTTCCATAAGTACATCCTTGATTATTCTTAATTCACCATCCTTCAACCTGACATTGCTACTGTGCTTGAGGGTTCGACGAGTCAAAGCTCGCACGACAGAAGCTTTATGACAAGTTGGGTGATGTAAGGGGAAGTCCAAGTATCGGTTCGTGTGCGTTGACTTCCGATATACCGAAGTTGGTAAGTTTTCCGCGATAACTTCATCTTGGTCCCATGCTTCTCTTTGAAATTTTCCCAACAAAGCTAAAGCAAGTCGTCACTTAAATAGTTGACATTCAATGCCGCTATTACAGAGCGAAACATTGTTTCCTCCATCTTAATACTCGCAATAAGGAATTGAGATTTAATCTGACCGAACCAAAGATGTGGGTCATTTTCCCAAAATGGAGGCTGCCGAAATGACACTTTAAATACCTCTGTATAACAAAGGTCAAACTCTACCCTGTTCCGCAAATCAAAAACTATTACCAAAAAGTATTCACTAGACACAAAATTCAGCAGGAGGGAAAAAAATTAAACTCACCCTTATCAGCATAAATTGTTGAAAATTTCAATGCCCAGAAAACAGCACCAGGGCCACAAACAACATCAGGTTAAGCCAAGTTCCGTCACGTCGAACCGAAAGTAACGCTCTAATCACTATCGACCACCGCAAACCATGCTCTGCTATCCCGCTATACCGAACACTCGTTAGAAACTTCGTCGCCACCAAAAACACAGTCCGAACATCTAATTCACCAGCAGTGGACGGTTTGATGTGCCGCGCTGAATTTTGAAAAACCTATACTAACTAGAACGAATCTTTTAAATATATAAATGTCAGCTTTCGTAGCAGGATAAATCCACTATTAATTCGTAAAATGCGGAACAATTCACTGAAGTCACCAATATAGCTTATGTGTTACTGTGGGTTTAAGTTTACTACACACACTCGTTGTTAGCGCGTTCTTCCGAAGACTTCCGTATACACAGGGTGGAAAATTTTTTTAAATGTTAGTGCACAGTGGCTCGATGAGTGTAATTGCGCATGCGTGATAAACCTTGATCGTCTGCCGGCACACTGCCAAAAGTTGGACGGATTTTCTAAACCAACTCAAACGATACGGCCATTTATTACAGAAGTAAAATTCTTTGATGTTGTATTATTGAGAAGCAACAAAGGGGTGTAATTAAATTTAATGCAAAACTTGGTAAAAGCGCCTCGCAAACGTACCAATTGATGAAATAAGTTTACGGTGAGTTTCACTTAAGTGGATCAAATGTTTTTCTATGGTACAAACGTTTTTTGGACGGAAGAGATACGCTAGAAGATGATAAGCATACTGGAAGACCAAGTTCATCCAGGACACCTGAAATTATTGAAAAGTGCATGATTTTGTGGTACGCAATCGCTGTGCGTCACTAAGAATGATGGCAGAGTTTTTAAACATCAACAAAGAAACGATTCGAACCATCCTGCATGAAGGTTTGGCCAAAACAAAAGTATATGCTAAATTTGTTCCACACACTTTAACCAACGAACAAAAAGCAAGGAGAAGTGCACATTGCAGATATCATTTCAGCCGCTGAAAATGATCCAAACTTCTTAAAAACCAATGTTACAGGCGATGAAACATGGTGTTTTCAGTCCTGAAACGAAGCGTCAAAGTGCGGAATGGAAGGCAAAAAATTCACCACTAACCAAAAAAACAATAAAAGTTCCATCAAAAATCAAACCAACGCTCATTACATTCTTCGATGGTCAGGGTATTATCCATAAAGAATTTGTTCCAACTGGACAAACAATTACTAGTGAGTATTATTAATGTTTTGAAGCGTTTGTTGGCCAGAATTCGTCGCATTCGTCTAGAATATCGGGATGAAGACAGTTGGTGTTTATTGCATGATAATGCACCCAGTTACATCCCACTGATGGTTCGTCTATTTATGGCAAAAAATAAAAGCTATGTGTTGAATCATCCACCATATTCGCCTGATTTAGCACCCTGCGACTTCTCTTTATTCCCAAAACTTAAAATGAAGTTAAAAGTTTGTTATTTGATGATATTTCAACCATACAAACAGCTTTGACACGTACTTTGGAGTCGATTCCGCAAAATGAACTGAAACAGGCATTCGATTCATTATTAAATCGCTGTAACAAGTGTATTGAAGCCAGAGAGGCTTACTTAGAATAAAAAAAAACATAATTTCTTGTTTCAATTTCATTTTATAGACCTAGCCTTAAAATTTTTTTGCCATTCTGTGTATATTGCGAAAGCACGATAAAGTTCATTTAAATAGTAACATCTTTTTAATATGACTATTTTAACTACAGACGTACGTCAAAAATTAAATAACGAAAATACTAAATTGACTGCTGGCCAATTATTCAAAGAACGTAAGATGGAGTGTAGATAGTGATGATAATGACAGCGTTTGTTGTTCACCGTTTATTTGTACCGTCGGAACTACATTGCCAGTATTGTGACGTCATATTGAAACCTCAGGTGAAGTGGAATCTGCATAATCTCGTATACTTCTGCATAATGTAAGCAGAAGATGTCATGCTACAAGAGAATGTAAAGACAGTTCAGGGTTTATCATAAACCATAAACTTTCTCTGTTCGAAAAATTGTAAGGCAATACGAAGGGAAGTAGTAAAAGAGAGAAAAAAGGCAGAAAAAAGATGGAAAACAAAATGAAATAAATTTATAGAGAAAAACATTTGAAATATTTAAAGGAAACAAGATATTGAAAAAGAAACAGTTGTTATTGTAAGGAACGTTTTATATTGTTTCAAAAGCTATTATTTTGTTCAAAAATGGAAATTATTTACATTTTCTCATATTCAAGTTCATTTTCTTATATTCTATTTCTTTTTAATTTCTATATTATTCACTTCTGATTCATCTTTTTAAAACCACATTTTTTTCCAACGCCTATTAATTTTGGTTTTCTAACTATTTCGATGTTTGGACAGTTTGGGCTTCCAAGTAAGGGCAGATATTTGTCAGTAGTTCGGCATTGAGGCACTATGATAGGTAACTGATACCAACCCACGATATACAGTATTTACATCTAACCAAGCTTAGTTTAAGAGTTAAACCCAAATCCACATCGAGAGAGAGAGAGAAAGCAACTGAAAGCGGCGTATACGATCACCTTTTTAATTTTTTTTCATTTTTTTTCTTATGTCTGTATTGTGTGCTTTTTAGGGTTACCTATAAGGACATTCTCGGTATTACTATTTCTGTTGCATGGATCATTTTCTCCTCCCTTATTTTTAATGCCCAGCACTCACATTTATATATCATACAAGGTCTGATAACCTGTTTGCATATTCTGCTTATAAGTGTCTTTGTGATGTCATGGTTTGTTGGGATATAAGTGAATTAGAAATTAAAAATATTCCTGCGAATGTGTAACACGGATTCTGCGTTTTGATTATTAGGCAAAGATGTAATCATTACAAAACACGAATGCGCGTTGCTCGAGCTATCATAAATTATATATTTCATGAATAAATATTACTACTCTTGAATTTTACTGGTTCTATTAATAATGCATTTAGCAATATTGATGAAAAAATTACAGTTATGCGTCTCAGTAACTTCGTCGTTGTTGCCTTGGAAACGCAATTTTCTACGACCATATTTTCCTTAATGAAACTTCATCCTTGTGTATCCCTTCCCCTTAAGAAAGTTCTATTACTTAGAGTTTCTTTATTAATTTTACTCATTTGCCTACTGCATAGATCATCTTGTATGAAACTGCCACTAAAACATATGTTAATTTCTCGAAACTTCTTACGATGCGAGTTTAATTAGTATGAAGTTTAGTATAAATTACGGTAGAGTTGTTTTTTCTAAAATAAATAAAAGTTCAGATTACTTTTTTTAAAGTGAAAATGCCTTTCTATTTTATTTCAGATTTGCCTAAGCCAGATACTGGCGCGAATTATATATTTTTTTGTTTATTCCAAAACTATTGAAGAATTCTATAAAATTTTATAAATAGTTAGAGCTATGGTACTAGTTCTTACATTATGCTTACTACTATTTATATAGGCTTTCATCAAGAGCACAATATACTTTAATAGAATCAAGAGTTATGTCGGCATAACAGATATAGTCTAGAAGCGTTATTAACTGCATTTAGCTGAATCTACACACGCTAGTACAATGCTCTTAATCCTAACGTAAATAACTTAATCTATCTCCGTTGACAGACGCCTTCCGAGTAAACATTGGGCCTAGATGGTGATGTAATCTCCCGTATAAATTCAGGTGAGAAATGCTTTTAGACCCGTCGTGAATAACTGAGTCATTACTGTTCGATTTGAAGGCGAGGGTTGATATAGCCGTTATGGCTTTAGGAAGTTATTAATTTTTCTTATTGCGTACTTATCATTACTTATTTTTCTGTATGAAGTTTCAGTTTTCTTTAGAAGTCAATTTTCCAATTTGTTTTCTGATGGTTGTTTTTTCCGGTTATATGCTTATGGAAACGTAAGTGGGAAGTAAAATAGCTTTCTAAACGAAAGTAGAACTTTCTGTAATATTTTGTTGAGAGATATTTTAAAAGAAAGCAGATGACAGTGAGACGGCTAGGGCATTCATGAATTGATGCACAATGTCATGATGCTACTCACTCAAGTGAAAGAGTCAGATTTTCTCACTATCTAAAATGCAAGAAAGCTCTAGAAGGGTGAAAATAAAGTATCTGGCAACTACGAAAGTAATGAAAGGAATTACCACAAAACTCGTATACGGTTTTGAAGTATATTTGGATTTTCATACAGTCTTAGAGAAAAAAAAAACTTTATAAAGTATTCTGACATAAACAGTCTATAACTTAACATCTAATTTTATTAACAAACAGTTTTTTGCGAGATGTTTACAAAATAAAAGTTTTTTTTTACAGTGAATGTGAAATTTTCAAAATTAATTCTGCGGCGGTCCATTCTCACGGCCATCGTCGTTACTGCGCGTTCCCTCCAAAACTGCTCTAAACATTTTCCCCCAGGAAGGGCATACCGACGTGCTTAAAATTCCTAGAAACGATAGCTGCAAAAGAGCTGCTTATTCTTAATAAACTGACGATCATCATTTGGGGAGGCTCACTAGACCAAATTGATTCTATACTCCCTATAGTTAACTTAGTCAATAAACATCTTGAATTCTCGCTAGAAGTTGAGAATAACAACTCCTAGCCTTTTCTCGCCGTTTTTATTAAAAAAAGAAGGGCGCCAGTTGACAAAATGTGTTTATCGGTTGGTACCAGTGGTAGCATCATTCGGGCCTCATGCAAAATCTTGTCACCCACACCAGCAAAAAATTGCGGCGTTCTACACATACGTAAATAGGCTTTCTAAATTTTCTATTACATTATTAGAAAATTTAGTACACTCATCAGCAATTTAACACAGGGAGATTATCTTTGAGTTTGGAGGATTGAATTTTAATAAGCAGGGGGGGAAAAATTACCTTAATGTTGGCGTTACGAAGTATTTTAGCGACGGCGACACATTTTTTGGGAAAATAGGGGAGGACGGCAGTACCGGAGAATTCAATTTCATGATGAGTTGAAAGTGTGGTTCAAAAAGTAGGTTTAGAAATTTTCAAACAGCTAAATGTTCATGATATTTGGGTATATACCTCTATCAAAAGTGACTGATTTCAAGAAGGTGAGTTCTTGAGAGAGAGCTATGGTTGAAGAAATTTTTTGGAGCCCTATTTACGCATGTGTAGAACGCCGCAATTTTTTGCTGGTGTGGGTGACAAGATTTTGCATGAGGCGCGAATGATGCTGCCACTGGTATTGAAAGGCTCTGAAAGAGGAATTTACTTCAAACCTTTTTTCAAAATTTGTGATGCCTTTCGGCACTTGGCATGACTTGCCTTATATGTTTATTGTGTACTAAAGCCATGTGTTTAAATGGCGAAGAGGTGGGTTAACGATAAGATGTTGATGGAAAATGGTTTAAGATATCGAAGGAAATGTGGATTGCATTCTTAAACACCAAAAATTATTGTCTACAACGAATATGTGTCTCAGGAAACATAACATTTAAGTTGGTGTTCTGAAATCCTTGCGGGAGGCAATAAGGTATCCCTAATCTGATTTCTAGGTATCTGAGCAATGATTCTTATTGCATGACAAGGTAATACAACAAACTGCTCTTTCGGTCCATAAATTTCAAGAAAAATGCCAAATAACAGCTCTTTTAGATTCTTCATATTCTCATGGGATTTCATCCTGTTTACATGGCTGAAATAAACGCTGACAGGAAGGTGGCATAGGAGCCTTGCAGCTCTCTCTTGATGGCCGCGACGGACGAACGGAAAAGAATGCCAAAAGAAGCTTCCTCAGGCTGCTACCTAAACATTCTGAAATGTTGGCAATAGCATATCAATTCCGAAAGGGACCACTTTGAAGGTAATAAGTAGTATTAGAGATAGTTTTTTTCCTTGTAGTGCCGGTCATTTTATGACGAAGATAGTATTTTGAAAATTAACGAGAGAAACAATTTGAAAAAGTCCATAGGAAATTTCCAAAACAAAAATTTTTTCTAAAAATGGCTTCTATACAAATATGAGATAATCATATCTAAAAAAAAAAAACCTATATAATCCACAGTCTTAGAGTTATCCATGACCATCCTCAAAATGCTCTTCTGATGTCCTGATTAGGTATATCCTGGCCGTTAAAATCCTAAAATCGGCCAAAACGTGTCCTAAATAGTCTACTTATACGTTGTCGTTGTCAAAATTTGTTTAAAATTCTTAAATGGGACAAACAAACAAATTATTTTATGTGAACTACCTAAAAATTCTCAAGGTGCTAGCAATTTGGGTCATCTTATAAAATTACAGAATTTCACTTTATTGTCTATTGAAGATAGAAAATAGATACAGAATTACGGATGAAGTTACAGTTATGTCTTAAATCCCACTCGTTCTGAAAGCATGTCTTCAAAATACCTTGACGACTACTGTTGATATATGAGTTTTTAATACATTCATCTTTCGTATTCGTAATAGTGGGGGGGGGGGATTGTTCAGTTCCACTATCCATTGTTAATTTTCTAGTTGGCGACTTTGGTGTAATTCGAAAATCTTTTTCGTTATCATAGAAATTTTTCCATTTATAGAATTAAGTAAATAATTCGTTTATTATTACCGATTTTGTCACTTTAATATATAAATAAAGTTTTTATACTTAGTTTTCCATAATCTTCCAAAAAAACCTACACAGGAAATTTGAAACATTAACAAATGAAAGTGACCTTAAAGCAAATGTATCTAAAAGCATCTATTATGTGCATGTATTAACGTATTATATTTGAGAATGTGGTAGCTATACCATACTTAAGTTATTAAAGCTTAATACGTTACCTTGGGATGTAATTATGGTCATACACACAGTGCATGAAGTTGATGTAATTAAATAAATACTAAACTGGTTTACATACTTGTAGGGACTCACGAATCAACGGTCATTGATACATGAACCCACATTTCCAAAAGGTTTAATCATGATTTAATGTTCACCATTTTGTTTCCCCGCACATACGCTTTTCCCATCCAGAATCCAGATGGACCGACTCATCAGCGGTTCGCTCTGTTCCCGGCGACGGAAAAGATATTAGCTGCAGGCGACGATTGAGTTTAGTGTACAACACGGTACGGCGCAAAAATAACTTAATTGTATTTCTTCAAACTCCTTGACAGACATTTCCTGCTTATAAGTACCCCTACTGGACATGATGATTACGACCCTCCGAGTGTGACACCACGAACCCTTGAGTGGAACAGCAAATCATCAATTAGTGTTAAAGGGGTAACCAATGAACATTTGCGTATGAAAAGGGTGAACAGCCAATAAGATCATTGCGAGTGTAGAGACGATGAGGCGAACACCAATAAAAGACATTCTTTCGGTAGGACTCTTAGCGAGATGGTCACGCTGCCCATGATGTACATTCATAATGTCTTATAATAATAATGTCAATTCTTAATCGTAACAATTTAAGTTATTTTGCTATGTGATTGTAAATAAATTGTTTAACCCAGAGACATGCTGTCTACATGGTTCATCTGTATCTTGGTATTTCTGACTCAATTTCGATAAGGTTCCAGGGTAACAATCCACGTGAGTTGACGCACGTGCTAAAACCCTTCTGATATAACTTATAAGCTATCGGTGATATTATGGAGTCTATCACCGCTCCATCGTTCTGCAATCCGTCATAGAACGATAACCAAATCTATAAATGTAGAAACCGCAATTGGTAACCCTACTACTAAAAAGTTACTATTATTATTAGTCTTTACGCATCAAAATATTAAATAAAAGTGGTAGTTCTCTGAACATAAAACTTCAGAAGTCAACAAAACTTAAGATAAAATCAATTGAATTATGAAAAACGCTTGAGAATAAAGCCAGAACGATACGAAAATTATGTTTTAACCTCCCTCATACACCTAAGAGCAAGAGATGGGCTTCTTTCCAAAAAACCTACCTTGGATGAGATCAGCGCTTGTTTTTATACTCGATGTTAAATACGTTCACAGTGCTGTTAGATAAAGACGTGATCTCAGCATTCTCTTTCAAATACATAACTAGTATTACTAGAAGATCTCGAGGAACATGCGGCCTATTGGGAAAACTAGGCAATGTAGTCGTTTTCAACTCAATCAGTTCTTGAGTGCAACTAGGGACTTCTTTTACTAGACTGTAAAAATCCTACAGCAATCTATGCATTAAGAAATGGTCACCAACAATAATCCCAGCAATGAAACTTTGCATTGTTTTGTAAATTATCTCATGGTTTTCCATTATTTTCTCTTTTTTGTCAAACGTTATTTCATTTCCAAAAACGTTAAAAACTTTTACAAAAAGATCGTCAAGTCTAGTCAAGCACCTTTTTCATCAAAATTTCCGTTACAAATTAAATAATATGTGCCTGAACACGTACGCCTACCCACATGTTCGTGGCATTCGAGAAGCTGAAAAAATTTGGCCGTAAAATATAAATTAATCATAACTTTTGCTAAAATGCAATTTTGGAGAACATTATTGTAAAGGAAGGTGATGCACATGCAGTGCTATAATCTTGGGTATGTGTGTGATATACATTGAAATCTGTTTATAAGTGTACTCAAGGGACCGGGAAAAGGTATGTTTATAGGTCATTTATCATTATAGGGAAGGTTGAATGTAACGATCTCTTTATCTGTCAGTACGGGGGAAAATATCG
The DNA here is from genome assembly GCA_006491805.2 of Dysdera silvatica. NCBI lineage: Eukaryota > Metazoa > Arthropoda > Arachnida > Araneae > Dysderidae > Dysdera > Dysdera silvatica. Next base: position 295,067,683 of record QLNU02015360.1, on the reverse strand, counting down.
CTTTATCATCATCATCATATTCAACCATTATCTATCCACTGCTGGATGAAGGTCTCTCCAAATGCTTTCCACACAAGTCTATCCTGAGCAATTCGCTTCCACGTCACCCCAACCTGTTTTCTTATTTCATCCACCCATCTAGTTTGAGGACGTTTTCTAGGTCTTCGGTGGTCTCTTGGAATCCAGTTGAGAATTTCTGTTGTCCATCGTTGATCAGTTCTTCTTGCAATATGCCCAGCCCATCGCCATTTCAGTCCTTTTACTTTAACAATGATGTCCTCTACTCTAGTTTGCTCTCTCACCCAAGTGTTTCTTTTTCGATCTCTCTTAGTTATTCCAAGCATGCACCTCTCCATACTCCTTTGGGTTGCCTGTAACTTCCGCATTACTTCAACTGTTAGATTCTATGTCTCTGATCGATAAGAAGGACTGGCAATACACACACTGGTTGAGGACCTTTCTTTTTAGACACAAAGGCAATGTCCCCTTCAGGATAAAACTGTTTCTTCCAAATGCACTCCAGCCAAGTTTAATACGTCTGTTGAGTTCTTTCATAATGTTGCCATCCATTGAAATCAGCTGGCCAAGGTAAATATATGAATCAGCAATTTCTAGCTCAATGTTGTCAACTTGTATTTTTTGGTTAAAAAAATGCATTAAAATCCCCCATGATGAGCTTGATATGTTGTTTCCCTTTGGTGTGTAACTCTTTGATTTCTTCATAAAATTCTTCAACCTCTTCGTCGGTATGGCTTGATGTTGGTGCATATACCTGTACTATCTGAAGTTGGTATCGCTGGGTTAGTTGAACAACGAGCCTCGCTGCTCGATCTGACGTGCTTTCGACTTCAAGAAGGTAGTCTTTAATTCTTTTGTTGATTAAGAAGCCAACACCACTTGTTCTTCCAGTTTCCGTTCCTCTATAATAAAACAAATGTCCACTTTTAAGTTCCACCAACTCTTCACCTTTTCTTCTAACTTCACTGAGTCCTACAATGTCCCATTTGATCTTGTCAAGTTCTTCTTCCAATTCCTGAAGTTTTGCTTCAGAAGCAAGGGATCGTCCATTAAACGTAGCCAAGGTCAATAACAAACGGCAGCCTGGGCCATTCCAGTGATTCTTAGCACCCCCTGCTTTCATGCCACACTGACCGCTGCCTTGATCAGGAGCACTCCAGCACCTGGAGACTAGGGGCCATGGTTTCTGGTGTGTCAACATAATGGAGGAATTAGCCATAATTTCACCACGCTGGCTAGACGGGTTGGTGAATTAGCCCTCCCCTTCCGCCTTTCTATCCGTGTAGCAAATATTAATTTGCCACATAAATAGAAAGCTCAGCCTGCACCACTTGAAGGCGGGGTAGGACACTAGGTTACTGGCCTGGCCGGTTCCACACATCGTCACATACGTTCAGCGTGTGGGTCTCCTTCCAGTTAGATACCAGCAACCCTTTTGCAGGCCACATTTAGAGAATCATCATATTAGATAATGGTTGAATATGATTATGATGATATATATATATCATCATCATCATCATCATCATATTCAACCATTATCTATCCACTGCTGGATGAAGGTCTCTCCAAATGCTTTCCACACAAGTCTATCCTGGGCCATTCGTTTCCACGTCACCCCAACCTGTTTTCTTATTTCATCCACCCATCTAGTTTGAGGACGTTTTCTAGGTCTTCGGTGGTCTCTTGGAATCCAGTTCAGAATTTCTGTTGTCCATCGTTGATCAGTTCTTCTTGCAATATGCCCAGCCCATCGCCATTTCAGCCCTTTTACTTTAACAATGATGTCCTCTACTCTAGTTTGCTCTCTCACCCAAGTGTTTCTTTTTCGATCTCTCCTAGTTATTCCAAGCATGCACCTCTCCATGCTCCTTTGCGTTGTCTGTAACTTTCGTATTGCTCCAACTGTTAGACTCCATGTCTCTGATCCATAAGAGAGGACTGGCAATACACACTGGTTGAAGACCTTTCTTTTTAGACACAAAGGCAATTTCCCCTTCAGGATAAAACTGTTTCTTCCAAATGCACTCCAGCCAAGTTTAATACGTCTGTTGAGTTCTTTCATAATGTTGCCATCCATTGAAATCAGCTGGCCAAGGTAAATATATGAATCAGCAATTTCTAGCTCAATGTTGTCAACTTGTATTTTTGTTTCCTCTACGAAATTATTGAACATGATCTTAGTTTTTTGTAGGTTCATCTTGAGTCCAACTTCTTTACTTCTAGTTGAGAGCTCCTGTACCATGTCTTGGAGTTCTAATGGGTTCGTTGAAAAAATAACAATGTCATCAGCAAACCGCAAATGATTTAAATATTCACCATTTATTTTTATTCCCTTGTTATTCCAATTTATCTGCTGAAAAATCATCTGTAAAGCTGAAGTAAAAAGTTTTGGAGAAATGGTATCTCCCTGCCTCACCCCTTTGCCAAGTTTGATAGTTTTGGTATCTTTATGTAACCGAAATTTTGCACTTGCATTTTTATACACACGTTTCACCATGTCAATGTACACATCCTCAATGTCTGTTGATCTTAAAGAGTTGATGACTGCTGATGTTTTAATAGAGTCAAAGGCCTTCTCATAGTCAATAAATGCCACACACAATGGAAGTTCATATTCATGTGTTCTTTCAATTAATTCTCTTAATACTTGAATATGGTCCACTGTACTGAATCCACTTCGAAATCCAGCTTGTTCTCTTGGTTGAGCTGCATCTAATTTTTTCTGCAGGCGATGTGTTAGCACTTTTGTGAAGATTTTATAAATAGCAGGTAACAAGCTAATTGGTCGGTAATTTTTCAAATCCTCTTTATCACCTTTTTTATGCAAAAGAATTACTGTTGCAGAATCCCATTGGTTTGGTATGTTACCGCTGTTAAGACATTTGGTAAAGAATTTTGCAAGTATGTCTTCTACATATTCTCCAGCTTCTTTTAGGATATCTAATGTAATACCATCATCACCAGGGGCTCTTCCTTTCTTCATACTTTTTATTGCAAATGAAACTTCTTCTTTTAAGATTTTAGGAGCTGTTCCTTCGACTATTTCAATGTCTTCGTTTAATCCACTGTTACTTTCATACAGCTTTCTGTAGAATTCTTCAACTCTTCTAAGTATTTCTTCCCTATTTCTTGTTACGGTGCCATCCTCTCCTTTTAATGCAATGATGTGTTTCTTCCCAACAGATAAACTTCCTTTAACAACCCTAAGGCTCTTGTTATTTTCAATGGCTTTCCTTACTAGCTCACAGTTGAATTTTCTTATGTCTTCTTTCATGCTTTTGCGCAGAGTTTTACAAAGTTCTATGTACTCAATCCTGGAACTGGTATTTTGATTGTCCACCTTCATATCTCTTCGCCTTTTCATGAGCTGTTTCGTCTTCTCAGATAATTTGCTATTGTGCTTTTTACAGGTTACACCACCAATTTCCCCAGCAGTTTCAACTATTGTCTTAACAATGTTTTCATTTGCTTCTGAGATATCACTTTCATCAATAAGTCCTTCCAGTGCAGAAAAGCGATTTTTTAATTCCAACTTGAATGCCTCGGTATTTTCTTTTAATTTCTTTAAATCCACCCTCTTACTTACTTGTTTCCTAATGAGCTTCTGCCTTTCTAGTTTAGTATTTAAGTGCACTTTACATCTCACACAATGTTTATGCATACATCATTGGAATAATTTTTAGCCTTAATTATAAAACCTGCGAAAAGTTTACTTTTAAAAATATGGTTCAAAAATCAAAGTTAGTTGAAGCATGTGGTGATTTTTTTTAAGCTGTACATATTTAGCATGATTTGAAATCAACTAGCGAATACTGAAATAAAAAAAGGCTCTAAAGAGCAAAAAACTGCAAATGCGCTAAAGGATTTATGATGTTATATTTTTATTTTATAGTTTTTATTCACGTTTTTGTTTTAGTTATCGAAAAGACGTTATTTTTAAAATAATATGCAATAAAATTGCAAATAGACGTATAAAATAATTTTTAATGGATGATGTTTGCGATTAAGTTAACTGCTGATTTAATCACAGTATGAATAGTATATGTTTCTGCAACAAGATAATGACGGACTTCAATGTCAAACTATTATTTTCCAATTTTAGTAAAAATTTTGATTTTGGGACTCAGCTATTTAATAACCAAAATATTGCTTTCAAAGCTATTATCTGGCATAAAGGGGACTCTTTAATCACGACCCACATACAACGAATTTTACTAAGAAGAAAAGCAATATTCAGTTCTTAAACATTTGTCCATATAATAAAATGAGAATTACCGATGAGCGACTATTTAAAATGCAGAAAAAAGCAAGCAAGCAGCAGCCAGTACGTTCTGGCATTTTAAGTTCCTATTACCTCTTTTTCTATAGCGAAATCTCTTTTGCACGTTTAGAAATACTAAGAATGCAGAAATTTTAAGTTATGTAATTTAATGCGTCCGTTTAACACTCCGTTTAAAAAACGCAAATATATTAATGATTACATAAAGTAAGTAACTGAAAAAATACCAATATAATTTAAAATAAACGAATAACTTATTGTACCACGTGGTTTGGTAAAAAGATTTTAATGAAGTAAAGAATTGGGGAAGGTCAAATTTTCTTCAGTTTATGTAAGATCGCAAACATTTTCTGACAAATAATATCGATTAAGGCATGCGTTAGTATAAGTAACCAGAGTAATAAAACACGTGCCAATAAATGAGTATTTGCAAGTAAAACTTTAACTCAAAATTAACGTTAACCAAGTTAACCACCAGCCAATCATGTTTTAAAAAGTATATAAATGCTCTTAAACAAGCAAAGAAAAGGAAAAAAAGAATTATCAATATTGAGACTGAAAATTTTAAAAAGTTTCAATACGAATTACCAAAAAAAAAAAAAAATGCCATGTACAACACCAAGCACGCTAATTGAAATCTTACATCGGATGAATAATATTTTCTACTTTTATATGTGCCGTTTCTGCAATAAATATGCTTTTTTAACTTTAAGGTTGCTCATGTTATTCACCGTATTTTATAACCGCAATTCTTATATAACCGTCTTCAGAAGCCACTTATCCTTAGTCTTTAGATTTGGTTAAGGTAGGGGTTAGGAAATACAAAAGAATTACGATATTAATAAGATAATACATCGGTTCTTATACCAAATATGAATGTGTGTTTCTAGTTTTAAGAAAAGCTTAGCTAGAGTTTTAAAAGTGTGCAAAAAATTTAAGTATCTAATAATTGCTTTAACAGCAATGCACTTCGTCTTTCTCTCGCAATTCAGATAATACAAAATTAAATGCAGTTGTATATTTAAGTCAAGCTCGTCTTTTTTTGACAGTTGTAGTTTTGGCATAGAGCATTGGGGTAGGGGACGATATCCGTAATTAGTTTGCAAAGAATATTTTGCCTACTTGTAATTATTTTTCTACAAATTAATTGAGGTTCATATTTAGCTCCAAGTTACCCCAAGATTCTCCGAAGGAAGTTCATATATTGACGTTATATAAAGAAATTCATATGTTAATTTTATATAGAAATATACAAGTCAAGGTTTTAAGCCCACTATAATATCATCTATTTCAAGAATAAATCCAGGAAGAATGTTTCTAGTTGGTTGTCTCTAAATGCAAGGCCTTGTAACCAGAAATAGAAATAAAATTTGCGTTTAAAGGCCTTTATGGAATTAAGTCTTCTGCCCCATTTTATGATTATCCTGAGTATGAACGAGTTACACTTTACATTAGCATAAAACTGTAATTAAGCTCGGGTGCACTGCATGCATTTTTCGTGCTAATGACACTCTACTGCAGACTCGAAAGGCCACACAAGCTTTAGTTAAAGATTCTACAACGTTTAAGATTTGACTCTTCCTACAACAACGCTCGGATTTGTGGATATTTTGAAAGGTTCATTAACTTCAATTTATGTCTTTAGGATGCGGAAGATGTTACGTTTAAAGCTTGCAATGGCTTGGTATGACCACCTTACAAACACATTTCCTTTATTAGACTGTGTTTCAGGTTTTATCCCTTTAATATCATCGTCTTTTGTTATAGTGTTAGAGGAACACCGGATATTTAACTTCAATACAACGAGCTGTCATTATGTTTTAATGTATTTTATTGGAAGATGTTTAGGTGAATGCAATCTGATTGTTCTCTTTAGATATTGAATGAAAATAATCTAAGTTCAATAAATAATACGAACCTTTTCAATTACTTTGCTAAGAAATTGAGGCTAAAGGAATAATATTAAAATGGCATATGTATATATACTGGTGGTATTGCAACCACTGAATCCCAAATCGCCATTTGTAAAGCACACATAATAGCCAGTGACGGATTTCCTCCAACAAAACTCTTCATTTCTTGTCCCAGTCACACCAAAGCACTCCAGCAACAAGGAAACTTTTAAATACTATACGCAAATATGTTTCTTCCAAAACAAAATTGTTATAATCAAAGGATAACGCTTCACCACATTTGTGTTTTTCTTCCTCATTTACTAACGGCAAAAGAGAACATATCTGTAAATTATAAGCACTAACTTATTAAAAGCATGCCAAAACCATATTGCAATTTCATAAATAAAAAAAGTTATTGTGTCTACAGTCTATTACAATTTCTATTTGAATTAAAATACATAGCGTCAATCCAAGCTTCATCCTATCCGTTATCACAGTTTTTCAAATGAGGCCATTAATTAACATAAAATTAATGTTTTCTCCACCATTAAATTTGTAAAAATACGTCACTAATATATATAGAAGCAACAAAATTGTAAAACTACATACGTATGTGATATGTTACCCATATGGAGGAGAGCCATGCACCAAGCTATAGCTTTCTGCCCTCCACCGTTTCTTACCTAATCGCCAATTAACAATTTTTACCTAAAAAGTCAAATAACAGATCAATCACAATAAACTGTACATAGGCTGAATGAAATTATTCTATTCTGGCACATTCTCGATTGAGTTCAAATCTAAAAAGTTTAAAAGCTATTCGAGAGCAATTAGGATCTTTTTCTAGACAATATGCTGTCCCTTTGAACTAGCAGTGAGACTTATTATTTGAAAAAATGCGGTTATTTCATAAAAAAGGGATAGCCATTAACTAGTAAACCAGGCAAGGATAGCCATCAACAAATAAACCAGGCAACTATTCACGTTAACATAACCTTGATCTAGGATGGAGTTCTTAGGAAACATGAGGGGAGCCAAGGTAACCAGCGTAACATACTCCATAAAATTTTATACTGCTTTCACATGTGTGCAATACTCAAACTTAGAAAGACGGGGTCTGTAGTTTCATGTGGTCTGTGTCACAAACATACCCTCTTGTTAGCCTGTTAAAATTAAAGTGCGACCTGGCTGAGTACATCACGCGTTTTCAATCCCGTTGCAACATTTCTTTGCCCACTGCAGTTTCATTTTCCAATGCTTTACGTTTATAACTGTATTACATCAAATAACTGTGGTTATTTGATGAGGGCTGCCACAGCATATTCGAGGATCATCGTTCACCGAATTCCCCCACCACCCACAAAAGTTTGCAGACGTTAATTTATTGAGTACCGTTGTTATTCACCATAGCCTTCCCATCAGTCGATACAATATGAGAAAGTCGTCTTCAGTCATTGCCAATTTAAAGTTATGTTCTATCGATTGGCTGAAGATTTTTATAACTTTCGTGAAAGCTTGGTACATGCCCTGTGTCAGTCATTAACAGTCACATGTGGAAATTCCTCAAATTTTGTAGTCACTAGATGGAAAAAAGCCGCCACATATCGACCTACGATCAAATCGCTATCTCTATCAATCATATTCTTTCCCAATTGCCCAAGCATTTACAATGTACCACTACCTCACCTACTTGTAGTTACCGATTAGTTTCACCTTGGCACATTATTTGGCGTTGCATTGCTATTTAGTAGTTGGTTACTAAGGCATACATAGTCACTTTGGTGTATTGTATATAAATAAAAAAAAATAAGCTTAAGTATTTTATCGCCATATTTGAACGTTACTTGTGAAATTCAAAGAATTTTCCCATGTTTGTAATATGAAATGGATTCTTGCATATCCGATTTTATTCATTAGAAATATTCAGAAACATGTAATTTTATGATTTTTATTTACATTCACATTTAGGTCAAACAGACAACAACGTAAGAATCAATTAAGAAAATGAACCATTTTACAATTGTTAATTTTATCATTGCTACAGTAGGATTAACAACATAACTAAATTATAATTATTATGAATTAAATCATTAGTATTATTCATTAAATCGCGCTTATTATTAATTCGTAGTTATTATTACTTAAATCTTAATTACTATTAATTAATCATAATTTACAATATAAATCGAGAAAGACATTTTAACAAGAAAACATTAAGTTTTATTACTATGAATACAATTGAAGTTTTTTTTTTTCGCATAAATCCGAGACACATTTTAAAAAAATACGCTTTTAAATAATTGATAAAATCGAATAAAATGTCATAATAAAAAAGTCGCAGAGCATTACAGAAAATGAAAAACTAAGACACTTTATTGTATAGTACTGGTTGTGACAGATCATTATACTGAAAAATGAAGACTAAAGTATAATTTACATATGTGAAGTTCGTAAATTTAGGAATAAAAAAACTAGATAGGTCATATTGCAAAGAAAAAACGTATCTCAAAAAATGGCAATATTTTGCTCTTTATGCAGTGAAACTTCCATATATCGAAGTTTCAAATCCTCGTAATCATGACATGGAAAAACGTTTTCTCTATATCAATTTTTTTAAGACAAATATTATTTTGTTCCTTGAACGTTCTAAAACGGCATGTGTTTCTAATCTGTCGAAAATGTTCCTGACGATGTATTTCAAAGACTTAATAAATATTAACTCTTTTACAATGAATTATTATTGAAATTTTTGTGTTGAAAGACATCAGAAAGTTTATTACACAAATACAAGTATAAATACTACATAAATATGAATGTTTACAGGCAATATTTAGCCCAATTTTTCTTGTGAATTTTTGTTTTTAATTATTTATAGGAACATAAGGTATATAATATGATTCATATTCATTTGTGTTTACAAAGAAGAGAGTATTAATTTGGAAATGTATCTCTAAATAAAATATATTATATATATGTATAGAAAAGATCTTTTCGGTATACCGAAATTTTTTGTGGAGCCATTGACTTCGATATATGGAGGTTCTACCGTAACAAAAAATAAAGATTCAGAAAACAGGATCACCGATACTTTATTAAACAATACTTCAAAAAATCAATTGATGGATCGATGTTGACATAAATGACTCATTCTTTGAACTTTCTCTAGTAATTTTACTTAATTTTAGCAAATATTGGCACTAGTTCTATAGATATATATACGTATGTTTATATTTTCTTCATATATGATTTGTGTTTTTTGGAATGCAAGCTTTCCTTTAAAGTTAAAGAAAGTAATTTTTCACATTTAAAATATAAATGCCATAATTTGTAACAACACCCCATTTATTATTATTGGTAGTTAATTTATTTGCGATAAATATTTAATAGTAAGTCTATTGACCCTGATGCATATTTCACAACAATAAAACACTACACGTTAAGTATCACTGATAGTCTACAATAATAAATATATACTATTTGAGCCGGTCCTGGTTTGTTCTTTCTCAATGAAAAAAAAGGCATGACAACGAAGTCATTAATAATACCTTTCATAACTTGCATGGTTTCGCACGCGATGCTTATAAGGGATATCTTGCGGACTGTCAGAGCTCGATTTTTCTAAATTTTGATTTCTAGGCCAATACGGACGAGCAGATGAAGGATCCAAAATCAAATTTGGCCAAATCGACCTGGGGGTCGAGCTACGGCCCACTGAAAATAGAGCTCACCTTCCAATGATGCTTCTCATTAACGCATCATCCTACGATAGGTGCTTTGCTGCATGACGGGTGACAGTGTTTTGACATGCTCGGCAAACACTAAGCGCCAAAGTTTTCGTAGAAAAAGTAATAAATATGAACAAAATGTAACACATACTTATAATATTCATTTTAGTTGGGCCTGATATAAATATACATTATGTATACTGGTGTAAAAGTAAAAAATATTTGAAGTTTTTATCTTACTTTTGCGTAACTGACAAACTTTGAGATAATTTTTGGCGAAGAACTCGAAAAAGCCGCCTGGTACGTAAACGAGCCTGCTTTTACCTTGTATAAATTAGGCGCGATACTCCAATTTTAAAATCAGTAGCAATTCTCACTTGCCTGTACTTTCATCATGTTTGACCTTTTTAATTTTTTTCTTGGAAAGCGCAAATTCAAGCCTTATTTGTTCTTATGTCTTGCTTTTCCACCGTAGTAAAATCCTTTTTTCACATTGCTTGTGCAAAATAAGGAAAGCCAGCTGATTTTGTATCAGATTATAAGATGGATATTGAGAAAGAAATATTTACATTTGCCAAAACTTTGATAAGTGGGTTAACATACCCAATATTCGTTTGTTTGTTTTGTGGTTTTACGGCTCAAAGACTACAATGGTCATGCTGCGCCGGGACCTACTGTTTTCCGAGGAATCCTACAAGGAACGAACCTCTTATGGCCTAGGGAACCAAACCCCGGACTACAGTGAGCAGTGCGATCTTTATGAGATCTCTGAGTAAGCGTTCTTTCACAACTGGGAGTCGAACCTGGTTTAATGGTGCACTAGGCGAACGCGTTACCAAACTGCGCCACAACAGGGTTTAATATATGAAATAAGTGAAGAGAATACACTTGATATTTGTTTAAATGACGATAAATGGAATGAACCAACTAATTTTCAGTCACGCGTAACTTACACACATTAGGATGCATGAAAAGAGTAGTTGCGTTTGCGTGGAGTGAGTCAGGAAAACTACTTTCGTTGAAAAGCATACAGTATCGCTGCTTTAAAAACAACAAGATTTCACATCCACAGATTTACAGCTGTCAGGATTATGTTGCTTTCCGAGATACAACATGTGAAAAGCTGTTGGGCACGAAAGCTGAAATATTTGAGAAGTTTAAAAACGCCGGGAATATGCTTTATTAACAGTTCACGATTCCGATTTAAAGTTATGGTTTCTGAACATTGCAATGAGAGAAAATCTCACAAACTTTATAGCACACACAAGCGACGCTTTTCTATTAAAATTTATACATGAGCACGGCATAACAAGCAGAAGAATCACCAAGTTTGTTACGCATGAACGTATTATGAACCCATGGGCTTTGGAAAATAAAGCTGCAGAATTCGTTCTCATGGTTACAGATGCAATGAGCAACTATCCTTTTGATGACGTTTTAAACACTGACCACAGCGGATTCACTAAAGAATGGATATCTACACGCACTCCGTCGATTGACAGGGGCACACTCTGAGTACCATGCAATCTTCTCACACCGTATCTCATTCCATGACAATTCAACCTATCATTCCTGCAGCTGGACAATTATTGCCAAAATTTTCGCTCATCCATCGGGAATCAAAGTGTGTCTTCTGTCCACGTGTACAGGAAAAGTCATTTAAATCCCCTAATAGTTTTCTGGAGTGTTCCAAAAGTGGCAAGTCCTCTACCGAAATATATAAGATGTTCCTCAGCGAAGTACTCAAACCGAACATCAAAAGTTCTATTAATTATGGATTCGTGGACGAGTCAAATGGACGAAAATATATTTGATATGCAGTTAGTCAAGCCAGTCTTTCAGAGCAATCGAAATTGATGATTACACCACCTGGAGGGATAGCACTCATACAGTCATACGACGTATATTTTTTTCTTCAATGGAAATATTTCGCTAAACGCTTAACACGGTTTTGTCTTTTGAATTATTATGATCTAACAAGCTTATCAGAAAGGAATAACATCATAAAATTGCATTCGCTCATTTGTAAGCAGTTATCGTCCCTAAAATTCCGAAATATGATAATCTATGCTTGGTGGAAATCAATGTACCCGATACCAAAGCCTGAAAAATTCTTCAATGTGCAAGAAATTTGTTTTAATTTCACGGACCAAGTGTGTCACGAAATGGACTGTGATGTCAGTTCATTCATTTGTTGCAGTCATTGCTCAAAGTTATTATGCTTTTCATATTTTTTCATTGACTTTCATTTCCATTAAAAGCGTTTTAGGTTCATAACAACCAAGAGCGCAGTTATAACTCTGGGAACCCCCACAGTTAGGTAACTCAAAATTTTTTTTTTCATATCTACATAAATTCATTTTCATACATGAATACTCCATATGTATAATTCAAATCATTTTCATATGTAAATACTGCAGTGGTAAATAATTTTAATTGATTTTGGAAAGTGCCTCTAAAATTATTTACAAAGGACCCTCAGCTTTTCCTTTGCGGTAGTACCTCATTTCTGCAAAATGCGAAAAGCTAAACTTCTAACATGAGTAAAAGTAACTCACAGTAAAACGCTTTCAGTTCATTTGTTATTACTAGTTATTCAATCCTCATGCCGAAAAGCACAATCCTACCATCCATAGGGCAACCTCTATTTTCAGTGGGCCGTAGCTCGATCCCCAGGTCGATTGGGCCAAATTTGATTTTGGATCTTTTATTTACTCGGTCATATTGGCCTATAAACCGAAAGTCAGAAAAATCGAGCTCAGACAGTTCTCGAGGTTCGCTTAATGGAGATTAGATATATAGAGTTATATAAATACTCCTTTGCTCATATACAGGTATATATATATATATATATTTTTTTTAATAGTGAAAATTTCCAACATTTTATAAAGAAATGATATACAAAAATTGTAATCAGACGATCAGACGATACATGGTTTTCGAGGATCATAGAAATGAGGATTTGTGTTGCAGTCAATGGTTTCTCTTCATTGGATTATAAAAAAATACATGGTAATGCTAAACTTTACATTGTTTTCACGTTTCAAAGCTTGAAATTTATGATTAAGAGAATGTTAAATATTTCCGATCATCTGATTTTTCACATAGTTCGTTCGTTCCATCCATCCATCCATCCATCCATCCATCCATATGCGTGTGTGTCTGCTGCTGCTGCATCGAAAATGCGCTTACATTATTATTATGCATCTGAATATCATAAACCACATTATAACCTAATCTTAAATTTCTCAATGAGGCAACTTCAAGGTGACCTTACATTTTTTGGAAATGTTTCTTGAATCCAAGTTTAAATTAGTTTTAATCATTATACCATCCTTTAAATATGAAATAGAATCATTATTTTATTTATAAATACTTAGTATAATAACTCAGTCTTGAAAATTGTATATCAAGTAGTTCATAGTGGCTTATAACAATATCACAAACGTGGCACACACACACACACACACACACACACACACACACACACACACACACACACACACACATAGACGTAATCTGGCGGGGGCAAGGGGGCACTTGCTCCCCAGTTCTTTAGAAAAAGGTATCCTACTTTTCCCCATACAATGTTAGGTTTCTTTTGCCCACCCCCAGTTTACACTTATATTTAAACCCCTAAGTTACTCTTATATATATCAGTTCATTGCCTGAAAAATTATGAACAAAAATAACATAAAGAGAGAACCACGCAATTAAATTATTTAATATTAGAAAAATATCTTGAAGTTTATTTTTTATTGTATGAGTTAGGTTTCATTTATTGACTTACTTTCAGGGTGTTGTTTTTTAGTTTTTGTCCATTTATGAATAAAATCGAATGAAATTAATACGAATTCCTTACATGTTGAAACTCAATTTAATTTTAAATGACAAACTGATGTCAATGAATCATCCATAGCAAATTAAGCACCTTTTCAGATTTTTTTCTCAATTTGCAATTTCTTCGAACACGAATTCAAAGAAATTGCACCAGACTGCGCTTAAAGCACAATCACGTTATCAGATCAGTACCAAATTTATATATTGATCGAGTAGACCTAGATCTGGGCGCCGCGATTTCGGGGCCCTCGAAGAGGTCTTGGAGGGACCTGGTTCTATTTAAATTTAAGCGTGATTTTAGTCTCGTTTATTTACAAGAGTAATTTTCGTTATTTATACACCTGTATACCGAAGGTAGTGAACTTCATAGAAAAACTCATAATTTATTGACTAAATAACAAGAGGGCTGCATTCTCTTTAGGGGCCCATTTCATTTCTCTAGCCTAGGGCTCACAGAAACGTTAATCCTGAACTGTATCGGATAATTATATTTATTAGTAGAAGTTATGGTTAGTTATGAAATGATTAGTTATTACCAATTTATAAATTATCTTCATATTTATAAATTAATAAGTATAGTTTAGAGACTATTAGTAATAATTTAGCATAGTAATTTAGATATTTCTCAACAGTGATTTTCCTTTAACAAATGAGTCTTACTTCTTTTGCTTAATGAATAATGATCTGAATAAAACCCATAAATGCTTAAAAATGGTTTCTGTAATTTCCTATTTTATATCACAACAAACAAAACGCTAATTGCGTGAGGAAATTTACAAATTATGATAAAATTTAGTTTAGTAATGAGTTATTTATGTGAAACGTAGTATGAGTTGTGTTGAAAGTTTATTATGGATCAATATACAGGGTTCCTAAGAAAGTCGGAATGCTGTCAATAACTTTTGAACCAAGACAGATATTGCAACCAAAGTTAGGTATTAGTTAATAAAATGACTATGCACTATCAGATGAGATGAATAGCAGCGTGCCTGGTGGCGAATTGAGGAAGTTAAAAATTTTATTTCGAAAAATAATGAAGATGAGGAAATATTTTCAATTAGAAAGTTGTAGAGCATCCTTCAGTTAGTAAGAAAAGATATACGGCTCACATACAATATGTACACGTACTGCCACAAAGTGAGGTGTTCCAGAAGTTTCAAGGCAATACTTTCAGTTAATTTTTTCTGGTGTTTTAAAGTTGAGTGAAACTCTTATGGGAAGAAATCATGGTATTTCTTTCTATAGGCTTTCGTCAGCTTTAAACTCCAAGCTTACCTGAAAGGTGCGGTACAGCCATGAAACACCAGGAACACTTCATTGTATGACAGAATGTGCACATATTGCGTCTGATAAATATAGCACTGAATAAACACGCTTTACAACTTTCTGGTTATCTTCCTCGTTACTAGAAATAAAATTTAACTCCCAATTCACTGCACCAAAATGCCCATCATCTAATGGCGCTGTTTGCTGCCATCATCTAACTTTAATTGCAAAAGATCTGTCTTGTTCCGAAAGTTATTGACGGCAGTCTGTTTCTAAAGCTCTAATATCCTACAGGGTGTGAGTTCGATCCAGCACTTAGGAAACATTTTTGAAATAGTCATCTGTTCACTGATTGGACTAGTTTCACCAATAGGCGCTAACGAGTAACAACTGTGTTGTTTATTTTTCCGAGATAACCTTTTCATTGGTTCTATACTATCAGAAAAAGGGTAAGCCCAATTTGGCGACTTTGCAAAACTATCTTCACCGTGTTATGAACAACGAAAATAAAATTTACAATATTCTTACGCGCAAGGGTGGAAAAGTTTGTCAGAATTGGCGGTCTGTCATTATTTCTTAAATCTCTTTTTAATTAATAAACAATAGCATGTCTCAAACAGCTTTTGAGCTTTATGCAATAGGGAACTTTTAGATACCGCTATTGACCATTATTTGGCAATTGTGTTATCCCTGTGAAGGGTAATAATATCTTACAAATTAATCAATGGTTCCGAAGCTCATCAATTAATTTTATTTTTTTTGTGGGTAGAGGGTAGGCAAGCTATGCTCCAATCAGAGACTTTTGTAAAATTATTACAAAGTTGTAAAGTAAGTTCATGCGCACTTTTCGTACAACCTATCAGTAGTAATATTTTTACCTTTTTGTGTTTAAAAACTGCTTGGGTTGTTGGGGGGCTCGGTAGGTCATAACCCCATTGACCTTTTGTTTTCCTGTATACAATTAAATTTTGGTTGCCGAAACTCTCCCCACCTCTTAGTACATCCATAACCCCTTATAAAATGTTTGCTTACGTTACTGAAACATTGTATTTTCTTTCACTTTATCCAATAGATACACTGAACATAAGACACGTTACGAGTTCCACTGGCACAAAGTCAAGATTCCTCTTTTTCTCGTACAAAAATACGTTGCCTATTAATTATTTGTGGTGGGGGCCTGGACTTCACCCTATGTTGCCCCCTCCTATACTTCGGTCTTTATAAGAAGGCTAAATTTGAATATAATATTCAATTTTTGTTGCTTTTCTCCAATCATTACAGGACCTGGGAACTTGTGGGGGAGGGGGGCGTGTAAACATTGGTCTCCTTGGAGAGGAAGAGAGAGAGAGAGAGGGAGGAGAGGGGACTGGGCCTTATTGGAGGAATTTTGAAGAGATTGGATTGGATCGTATTTGCATTACAGAGTGATAAAATCAGGAAAACTTGGTCCAGCCATCCCACCAGAATAATGGGATGAGCTCACTAACTGACTACTCGTTTTTTTTTGCGGTTTTTCACGGAACAGCTACGATTCTAACTTAAGTCAGCACTCAATAATGCACTGATAAATTCAAAGAGGACACCCACTTTTTTCTAAACGTGCCTAGCAGTGCCAAACTTCAGTGTTCTGAATTAGAACAGGTGCATGAAAGGCGAATTCGCTTTGCTTTTTACAAAATATCCTAAAGGTAAATCCCAAATTCCGTAATTCAATTATTTTATTCTACTTTTTAAATCCCAACGACTCGTTGGTTTGATAGTTTTACGTCCCATAGATATACCATGGTCTATCTGAGACAGGACAGTCGGCTTTATGCCACCTCCGAACCACGAGACACTTCTTCGAGACCACACAAAGAAAAACAACTATGACATACAAGGGATTCGAATCTCCACCTAGTGAGTTGCCAGATTGACGCTTTAGTCAACTACGCCACTGGGATGCTACAGAATCAAATGAATAGAACTATGTTATCCAAAATATTTATTAAATCTTAAGAATACGAGGCAAGAATTTGATCTTAATACGTAGCTAATAGGTCAGTGATGAAATTCCTAAAAAAGTGTGCTTCGTGTACTGAGAAATGAACAGTCGAAAGTACTGGTCCTAGAACACCCTTCAAATTGGAAATTACCAAAATTTGTCTGGTTTCCCTAAATACATTACTATGTTGATGTCTTCGATTTGGGTGTCGTTGGGTATATGCTCGAGCTGAAGCACTGGCATTTTCATAACATTTTCCTAATGCCAATAGTATATTAACCTACTCCGAATTTGAGTAACTAATTTTTTTACAATCCCACGCGTGAATGTTTTCGTGAAATAATTTCAGCCATTGTAGTATATTTGCCTTGGGAAATTGTATATAAGATTTTCTTGGCGAGGTTCCTTGGTGAATGCTGAAGATAACACTTTTATCACAATCAACTTCATCGAATTTATAATCGCGTAATTAGTTTCTATCCAAACTACGAAATCATTCAGTTCCAGTCTATTCCGCGTTGAATAGTCATAAAACCAATAATTAAACCTTTTTTTCCGTCATAAAATATTTTGCCGTAATACATCTTATACTAATTTGGCTGAACATGTCGAATGTCTCGTCAAATGGGCGTGTAATCTTGAAAAGAAGGTTGGCCTCCCCTAACCCATGATTGGCTGAATCAACAAACATGGTCCGCTCGAAAAAATTGAAAAACATATAAAATTCCATTTTCGACCCAACAATGATTTGCAAATATGATAACAATGATACAGGGGTTTCAAAAATGTATCGGGAGTGCGTTGGATTAAACTCACCCTGTATATATATATACAATTTTTATAAAAAACGAAGCACCCCTAAAAAAATAATCCGATCACCTTGAAATTTCGCATGCAAATCCCTTTAGCCCTCTCATGCATTAAAACCTCATATGAGGTTTTCAGAGAAAAAGCGTAAAAATAAATGTTATTTCTATTGATTTGGACATTCAGTTGCATAGTAGCCTCATATAATGTCAAAAGAAGCTTCTAAACAGTATCAAGCTTTGACAGTACTAGTCTTTCATTTTGTTTGTATGGGTTACAACTTTCATTGTGCTCAACCGTCAGATGTGTTAAAATAACGAATTTTTTAAAGTGTTTCCCGCCATCCAGATGAGCATATCAAGTAAGTAAAATATGTTATTGTTTCTCGCATCATTTTGATTATAAAAAGAAAAAAAAAGTGGGATTTAAATATTTTATCAGCTGAATTAAGGCTGTTTTGGTTTGGGACCTCAAATGTGGTTCCCATGTGGTTATAGCTCTTGCAACTCTCTCTGCATGCAAACTTTATTTGAGGCTGTTAATGATATGATGCAACTTCCAAAAATATAAAACCATAAAAAAAAGCAATGCAAGCGATTTTTATAGATGTAATTAATGAAGAGTGATGAAGAGGAAATAAATATTGGAGCTTATACGTCAACAGGCATAACACATTCACATAACAGGGAAGTCATTAGCAAAAGTGATATGGATAATAACAGTCATCCTACCTCTAAGACACCGGTTACAGGAACCAGTGTGACCAGAGAAAGACATTGGCGCGTTATTAAAAATGACGATTTTTCTAAAGAACCCCCAATTTTTCAACTTGAAAAGGAATTAGAATTTTCTGGCGAAACTCCTTTAGCTTATTTTGATAAGCTTATTCTAGAATGTTAGTTAGAAAACATATGTTTTCAAAGCAACCCCTATGCTTCGCAACGAAGTGAGGAAAATTTGAACATTTCTGTTCCAGAACTGAAAATTTTTTTAGAAATGAATTTTGTAACGACCTATATACGTTACGCCAGACTTCATCAATGTTGGTCTACAAGTGGTGGCTTACACCTGAACATTATAGCTGATTCTATGTCTATAAATAGGTTCGAATTAACAAAACATTATCTTCACTTCCAGGATAACATGAGCATTCCTGAGGATAATACAGAGCGCTTGTTAAGATTAAGACCGTTTTCAGATCTTTTTCATAAGACATTTCATGAAGCTAGAAAGCCAGAAGAATCACAATCGATTGATGATGGTGCCTTTCAAAGGTAGGTCTTCCCTTAAATAATATATAAAATCAAAACCTAAGCCATGGGGCTTCAAAATACGGTTTCGTGCTGGAGATTCTGACTATGTTAATCGTTTCAAAATATTTCAGGGAGCAAATGGTGGGAGAATGCTACAGCCAAGAGAATATGGCGCAGCTGGTGATGTTGTGTTAAGCTTGTGCCATGATATAGATAAAAAGATCATAAACTATATTGTGATAATTTAATTATTTCCATTCCGCTCATTGAGAAATTAAAAAACCAAAAAATTTATTTTGTTGGAACCATTCGAGTTAACAGAATGAAGAGCGCCGAGAAAAATCTGAAGGATATTAAATCTCTCATGAAAGGTGGAAGGGGCTCAGTTTATGTAATTACTTAAGAGAACATAAGAGTGACTCGGTGGGTGGTGCCATCTTTTACTGGAGTTCAACCAATGGACAAAGCAAAACTTTTTTGTCATTCAACTAAGTCCGTTGTTGAAATAGATACGTCACACTCAGTGCAAATATATAAACTTCATATGGAAGGCGTGGACTCAATGAACTTAATTAACTGTAGACTCAATGAACTTGTGTCACTCTATCGTCATTCCCAAAAAAATAAACGGTGGTATATGCGAATTTTCTTTCATCTTTTAAATGTTGTTGTTGTCAATGCCTTGCTTCTCTGGAGAAAAAATGGAAGAACAGCTAATGATTCAGTTGTGATGATACAGTTCAAAAGTAGCATATCATCAAATCTAATATACGAGGGCGAATCAGAAAGTCTTTGCCCCTATTTTTTATTAACCAAAATAAGGTACCTACAGGTAATTACAAATATACGTACTATTCTACGTACCTTACACTATTTTTCCACATAGTCCCCACACCGGTTCAGACATTTGTCCCATCGCAGCACTAAATTTGAGATGCCCCTGTGGTAGAATTCGTCCGGCTGACTGTGGAACCACCGTCGGACTGCTGTCTTGGCTTCATCGTTGCACGTGAATCGCTGTCCTGCCAGGAACTTCTTCAGCGGACCGAAAACGTGGAAATCACTAGGGGCGAGGTCCGGACTGTATGGTGGGTGGTCCAGACTCTCCCAGTGAAATGACCGGAGCTTGTCGGCGGTTCTGATTGCATACAGTCCGGACCTCGCCCCCTAGTGATTTCCACGTTTTCGGTCCGCTGAAGAAGTTTCTGGCAGGACAGCAATTCACGTGCAACGATGAAGCCAAGACAGCAGTCCGACTGTGGTTCCACAGTCAGCCGGACGAATTCTACCACAGGGGCATCTCAAATTTAGTGCTGCGATGGGACAAATGTCTGAACCGGTGTGGGGACTATGTGGAAAAATAGTGTAAGGTACGTAAAATAGTACTTATATTTGTAATTACCTGTATGTACCTTATTTTGGCTAATAAAAAATAGGGGCAAAGACTTTCTGATTTTCCCTCGTATTTAAAAATACACGGTTTGGTCATCGGCAGTTGCTGTACAGATGTTATTTAAACATTCCGGGTCCGAGATTTTCGACGCATTCGCGACTGTTTTTCTCCTCAGAATATTTCTACGATAAAAAATGTATTCATTAAAAATGTTTAGAAAACTGGAATAAAATATTCTAGGAGAATTTTCTATGGCATGGTATAATTGATGCCAGAGTCTGGTACAGTGTCGCGACCCAGTATAATTTATATCAGGGCCCGGTACCAGGTCGCGATCCAGCGGTTGAAAAACACTAATGTAGAGGGCCAAGAGTAAACACCTGAATATAGTGTAACCTCCCGTAAGGGACACCTCCGAATAAGGGGCCCCTCTAGTTAAGGGACGATTCCTTTGGTCCTCAGTATATGTATGTATCAACACATGTACCTCCGAAGAAAGGACACCTTTATGTAAAGGACAAAATGTCCAGTCCCACGGATTTCTCTTATTGGGAAATAACACTGTAAATACATTAGTCGACGAAAGGTGCTGCGTGTACCACAGCTACACTAAGTACAAAAATCCGCGAAATTATACATGACTAAAAAAAAATCTGGGATAGAAAGGGAAACTAGATTCTACAATATTACCTCCCAAGAAGAGACCACCCATGAAACCGGACATTTTGTCCTTTTTTCTCAACAACTTCGTTTTGTGTGGAAGATGAACAGTTGATGAAATATATCATATATACAGAAGTACATGTGTTGATACCTACATATACTAGGAACCAGAAGCATCGTCGTAAATAGAGAAGTCCCTTACGGGAGATAATGTTGTGTTTTCTGATGTAATGAAATGTAATTTGGAAACCAAAAGCCAGATGGATATTTGCATTGTGTGATTTTCTTGGAGACAAATTAATCTCTTCAGTCATCAATATTATGGAGGATAAAGAATAATGTATGCAGCCTTAAGCACTAAAGGGGGGAAAACATCTATTATCTTTGAAAAGCGTCATTTAAATTCTTAAAGTTGATGTGCTTTTCCAAAATGAGATTTAACCTCCTTCTGAAGAGGTTTGGGAGGTCAAAAACGCATTTTGGAGTGAAATTGTGCTACCTTGCTTAAACGTTAGTTTAATTCCATGCTTCATCCAAAAGAGAAGCTTGGTGGGATAATCGCAGAATAACGTAATTAAGAGGGGTAATAATTGCAAGGTAATGTATTTACAAGTGAGATAATTAAAAGATAGTGGAATTTCAAACAGAATAATTACAACATCATGGAATTGCAGGTAGGATAATTAGAAGTTTGTGGAATTGTACATGTGATAATTACAAAATAATAAAATTGTAAGTGAAATGATTACAATAAAATAGTATTTGACGTGGAAGAATTACAACATTGTGTAATTGTAAGTGGGATAATTACAAGACTATAGGATCTTCTCTGGAAATCATAAGCTCAGAAATATATTATAGTTTGTTGAAACCTGTCTTTGGAGTACCAGATCATTGGCGTACGCAATGGGGTTGATGTAGTTGTGACCCCACCATTGTGATGAAATTTTGCATATATATATATACCCATAAATGTATGTTCTAGCTCTCTAACACCTCATTGTAAACATATAACCCCCATATCAACTTTTTGCGTACGCCTGTAGATCAGATATATGTAATCCTAATTGCTAATTCCTCCATAATCATCTCAAGTTACTTAATCCCTCCTTTGATAACTGTCTTTATCGTTTTAAGGTTTTAAATCTTTAATTTTCTTGTTTGTTTGTTTTTTAGGCAAGGCGGTTCCGTTCGTGGAAATGACAGCGGCTCACGGCTCTATTCTCACCATCCTGGCCATCAGCTTTGAGAGGTACTATGCTATCTGCGAGCCACTGAAGGCAGGATACACCTGCACACAAATGAGAGCCGTGGCCATCATAGTGATCATTTGGTTCGTGGCTCTAGTCATCACGTGTCCAATGTTATTGATGGTGGACTACCAAGAAGTCGAGTACATCGATGGCTCGATGGTCCCAGGCTGCTTGACTATGGTGGACAGGAGATGGCAACAATTCTATTATCTAGCAATCTTAGTTCTGCTATTTCTGGTACCGTTCCTGGTTCTGCTTATTGTTTATAGCTACATTGCCAGGCATCTCATGTTGGGCAGCCGTGTGCTGACATCATCTCCAGAAGAATACCAGATGAGAGCCAGGAAGCAGGTAGTTTTTATGCTGGTCGCAGTCGTTGTGTGCTTCTTCTTCTGTCTTCTACCATTCAGGATTTTCACACTTTGGATCATGGTGGCTTCTGAAGAGAGTCTGCAGTCTCTAGGCATGGAATCATACTACAATCTGCTGTATTTCTGCAGGCTCTTACTCTACATGAATTCCGCATTGAATCCAGTATTGTACAATGTTATATCGTCCAAATTCAGGAACTCTCTGCTGAAGCTGTTGAAATGCTCCGCGCCGAAGCGCTTCAAGCGCCAAATCACCAAAGGCACAACTACATCGTCCAGCACAGCGACTACGTCCGGAAGCATCAAAACAGCACTCCATAATTGCAATCTTTCTTCTACTAAAACTGTTCCCACAGTAGCAATCCTCAGTTCCGCCAGTAATAAAATGCCAAAACCACAGTTGGTTTAGAATAAAGACCCATACTAGCGTGCTTTTTATTGCCCAATGGCAAATTTTATGATTCTCATTGGAAGATAATAGGAGAATTTTAACGAATGGGGACTATGTGATGTAATATTTTATAGCTGCAGAAGGTATTTGCTCGAATCTTTCTTTTTCTATTGATTTTGTACCAGCCACTGGAGTCATGGATGACGAAAGTCACGTTCAATAAAACGTATTGTAAAAAGCAGTGACTAATTCTTCTTAGCGTTCTTCATCTTGCATTTCAGGAAGACATCAAGATAACGTATTGGGCTGTTAAATAAATATGTCTTTGGATGACCAAAGAAAACACTTCCATAAAATTTTATTTTATTTTTCCTTTCACCTGATGAAAAATTTATGCATTATCACAAAGCAAAGCCTTCGACAACTAACCTCTGATCCTAGCAACGTGTTCGACATAATGATGTTAACCATGTCTTGGCAATCCGAAAAGAAGTCATTTCTTTGTCTTAAAATTCGCGAGAGTTTCTTTAAAATTTCTTGCAAATTCTCAAGAAATTACTGAAAAGTTCTCAAAATTTCAATAAAGCGAACAACATTAAAAATTTTTCTTTAGTACAAAATAAACTAAGAAATTTGGTAATAATCTATTCTAATTTTATCATATCAGTATTATTTGAATCGTAAAGGAACGATAACTTTTAGGCACAAGTTGCTGTTTATTTTACATAATAGAGGCTAATGAATAAAATAATATAAAAATATTGATACAATGGCACACTAACAATGTTCGTCATATTAAGACTAATAAACTTATTAAATGTCTAACTGGGTAAGCTCGTAAGTAAATCTCAAAAATGTTAATTTTAATTCATTTAAAAAACAAAAACAAATGTTAACTTTTAAAAATTTAATTAAATTAACGTTTTAAATTATAATGCTGTGTCATCATCCAAGTCTCATAGTATTCAAGTTAGAAAATTAAAATTTAAAATTCCCCTCATCCATAAATATTAAAAGAAGTACATAATAAACTAATACAAAAATTTCAATCAGAGGTTATGTTAAACATGGATATTTGAATGCATAGATTTCGACTAACATTTTAAAAACATAATAAATTAAAAACTATAAGAATTAACAAGGAAGAACAAAACACCTTGGCTAACATTGGAGGAAGCCAAACCATACCACACAGAAAGATAAAAGAAATTGATAATACGTATTAACATCTGTCAGTTAGCCGTTGCACCCTCCCTGGTTTCATTCATTTATTTATTTATTCAGATGATTACAAATAAAATATTCTCAAAGAAATGCAATACAATGATATTATATTATAACAGAAATTTAAATTTATATTCTAGTTAATTCTATACTAATTTTTACACATATTTTATTCTCAGCTGGGCTTTTATAACCAGCTTCGCCAATGACTTTGTTAAATTTGTGATAAATGTACGAAACTTTAGAGGAAATGAATTTTTACCAAGTTCATTGTCATCCAATTATGCCTCTTAACGTCTCGTTTATTTATGATATACGACGCTATTAATAGCCTTGTTTATTTATGATATAAGGCGCTATAAATAATCTCGTTTATTTATGATATACTCTTTATTATGATATATGTGTAAGGACAGCTCAAATCATGATGCACAAGGAATTTCAGTGTTATTCTGAGGAATCCAAACCTCAACCACCTAGGATACCAAACCCAGGAGTACGCTCTGTAGTACCAAGTGGAATCGAACCCGAGTTAATGGTACGATACAAAAACACGCTCCTGCTACGTCACAATATGACTCATACCTCTTTAATGAACCACCGTATGCGAAGTATTTATTCAGTTTCAATCACCAACTCCTCAGCCACCTACGACGT
>QLNU02015360.1:295031659-295042564 GCA_006491805.2 Dysdera silvatica | reverse complement strand
TTCCTAATTAGATCTAAAGGGTTGTGGAAGGTTTTAGATGGAATCGACTGAATATTGAGTTATACCAAAGCTAGACAAACAGTTAACATCACTTTAGATCCTATGGATTAACGAAAACAATTTAAAATTACACAGCTGACATTACTTTCATATATAGAATACTTAACGCTTTGATTACTGAAATGAATTTATAAAGATTGAATAGTTGACATGTATTTCGTTGGTCCTAGGAACAGTTTAGTTATTCAAGCAAAAATTCACAATCACATACTTTAAATAAGTTTTCCATTATGCATAACCCGGTTAAAGTACAATTTAAATGTCCTTAAATTAAAATAAAACCTTGTCTTAATAATCAAAAGATGTGTTTTTTTCTTAGGAAGTTTGACCAGCTTCCTTGAAGTTCAAAGTGTAATACAATTTAGAAATATTAGACGTTAGGTCTGAGACTTGAACCCGTTCCACACAAAAGTTTTCTGAATGCACTTCTGAAGTCTGGACTAAATATCGTATAAATGATAGGATTGAGCATAGAATTTGCATAACCTAACCACAAAAAGAAACTGAAAATGTCTTCGTTTGGTTCACAAGAGTCACATAAAGGTAAAAGAAGTGCCATAACAAAAAAGGGCAACCAACAAATGACAAACACGCCAGTAATAATAGCTAAGGTCTTTGCAGCTTTTTTTTCTCGTTTTGCAAAATTGTCCTGTTTTTTATCCCGTTTAGCAAAATGTAATAATCGCACAACAGCTGCACTTGTAGACGAGAAAGTAGTTTTTGGTGAGTTTGTAGCATTCGTTGTTGTCGTTGTTGTTGTTGTTCCATTTGAATTAGTGACCGTTAAGGGAGTTTTCTGAGGAATTTCCACCACAGAAGTTACAGTTTCGCAGGATAAGTTGGTGTCTGCAGCAGTAGATGGTGGGTCCCCACTTGTTGTAGATGTGCTTTTCATTGGTTCAAGCAATGGTGGTGGCCTCTGAATTAATAACATAGCTTGACTTGCTGCACCTGGTCTTCGACGTATTCTTCTACGAGCTTCTTTAAATATTCTTGAATATAAAATAAGGATAAGAATAAGAGGTACGTAAAAGCTAGAAAAGGTAGCGAATACTTGATACCCAACATCTTGACTTATAAGACATCTCTTATCTACTTCTATTCTAGTGTTGAACTCAGGATCTTTCCAACCAAAGATTGGAGCAATGGATACAGTAAAGGAGATAACCCATACTAATACAATGGCAAGATAAATTCTTTTTTTGCAACGGTTCCTAGCGTAATCTACGTTAGTTACAGCCCAATATCTGTCCATTGCTATAGCTAACAGGTGAAGAATGGATGCAGTGCAACAAAGTACATCACATGAAGTCCAAAGATCACACAACTCTGGCCCCATTGCCCACTCTTCACTAACTTCGTATACAGCCCCTAATGGCATTACGAGCAAAGCTACTAACAAATCAGCAAGAGCCAAGGAAAACACAAGATAGTTACTTAAATTGTTCAAATTCTTATCACGTACGATAGCTACCATCACAAATACATTACCAACAATTGTTGCAATGATTAGTAAAATTAATACTGTGCAAATTAACACGAATAATATAACGTCATAAGATGATTGTCCAACGCTTTCTTCCACAGTGAAGTTTATGGAATTAATATTTATGGAAACGTAATCGAACGACGAATTCTTCATGGTATATTAGGGTTAATCTTTCTTTTTTGACTTGCAATTAAAAGTTTCGGTTCAGTTTTTTCAAAGATGTAATATGTAATCATTGCATATTGTATAATATTTACATTGATTTCGATGATGAGTTTTGAACACAAAGACGCCAGAAATTAAAAATTCTGAGAAGCTCAAATTTCGTTATTGAAGTAAAAGAGAAATTATTCCGCATTTTAATGATTTGGGAATTTTTTCTAAGTTATGCAATTGGTTGTAATCTTTTATGAAATACAAAAAAAAAACTCTTCTCCTTTAGCATATCGAATATCTGAAATTTGGTAAATATTTGTATTTTCTCACATCCTCAAGTCGATAAATGAAATTTTACATATTCAATGTGCGTTTTTAAAATTTGACCTGTACATTTTATTTTAGATCCGTTTTGGACTATTTCACAATTAACAATTACATCAAAGTTGTATAATCAGGCTGCATCTATGAGGTTAATTATATACTTTCCTTCAAACAAGGAAAAAAGAAGGCTACTTTTTTTTTCCAATTTTAGAGGAAATTTTCCAATCAGTCTTTAAATAACTCGTCGAAAACAAATGTATATCGATCTATCAATTTGAAGCACATATACACTGGAAAACGCATTTTTTTCTGTTGTTTATTTCACAGTGCTTTACATCTTAGCAGCATTTATATCATTTAGAGCTGATATTCCTCCCACAATAGCTTAGCCATCTAGAACAGAAATTTGAAACTCAGGTATTTTTCGATTTTATGAGGTTGAGCTAACTCAGTACAAAAGGATATCCGAGGGTTATTGACAATCATGATTGATGACAGCTCCGAAGTATCACTTCTCTCCTCAGATTTATCATTTCCTTCGTCTACTTTTCCAGAATAAATGCGTTCATATTCTTCTGGAAAGAGAAAGAAAACGGATGATAATAGCGTATATATTATTACTTATCCTTATAGTAAACAACAATAAAATTAAGAAAATAAAATACAGTTTAAATCGTGATGATAAAAACATAGAGTTTAATTGTTTGATTTTACCAACGATTTTATCAATTTTTTCAGCAAAAGTAGGGGATATGACCGGCAATCTATGGTACGCAGACAAACTTTCAATGGCACATGCAGTGCTTTAAACACAGAAACACAATTTTGAATATGATTATTAAAATTCGAAGGAAGAATTTCATTTGTTCTCAAAAATCCATTCCTGTTTTTGCAACTCTAAGGTCTACATGTTATTGGAAACTTTATTTCTATTTTAAAATATTAAGTCAGTTTTTTATAGTAACTTTAGTCTAATAAAATTAGAAGAAATCGTTAAGGAAAAATAAAATTTCACTAATTGCAATTAATTAGTTTCTAATTAAATGCCTCATTAGCGGCAATTTCAGACATTATAACTACGACTCTATTTAATTTTGAAGTATAATTTAAAATGGAAATTAAATATAATTATTGTCTATATAGGATATACAGGAATGATATTTTTTTTACCGATAGTTTTTTAGAAAAAAAAAATTATTTCAAGAGCAATGCAAAAAGGCATTTTTTAAAGAAAACTCTTATTTTACGTGGTCAAATTAAAAACTATTTTAAATGAATATATACCATTGCAGTAAATTCCCAGGCAAGCATTTATACGTTATAATATTGTCACGTAGAATAAATAATTCATGCTAGAAGACTTTTATTGAACACTCGTCAATTACAGCCGAGCAAGAACTGCCCTCCGTCACAAGACTTTTTTAATATATAAGGGTAGAGAATTTTCTCCAATGCGCAAGAGTATTTGTTACATTTATATTAAGCATATTCACGTATAACGATTAATCAACTAATAACTATATGTATATAACGCTTCCGAGTATGCTTCTCGGAAACGCAGCACTTTAAAAGAACCCACCACGTAAGCAATCTGGGTTTGAACTTGGGGGCATTTGGTAGAAGTAGCCGCGCGATGCCACTAGGCCACGGCGGTTTGTGAATGTAAACTGTCCTTAACGCATAAAGACAACAAAATACGCTGCATTACCTTCTCCTTAAATGATCCGTAACGTACAAAAACAACAAAATACGTTGCATTACCTCCTCCTTAAATGATCCGTAACGTACAAAAACAACAAAATACGTTGCATTACCTCCTCCTTAAATGATCCTTAACGTACAAAAACAACAAAATACGTTGCATTACCTCCTCCTTAAACGACTGTGTCCCGCTGTAATTTTCTCGCCCGACTTTTAGCGATAGGTACGGAATAAGACAGTTCGTTGTTTTGTCTTCTATGGTCTTGACGTATTTTCTGCCTTTTTCTTGAATCATTGGCCTACACAAGCCCAGATTGGCGTTTCTGAACGTTTATGATACCGCGGCCCGGTAAATTATTTTTTTTGTAAGGCGAAGGCCCGGTCCCAACAAATGTGTTCTTAAGTACATTTTTATTTTTTTAAAGTTCATACATTAAACCAGATGTTCCCAAACTTTTTGTCCCGCGGAGCTCCCTTTTAAGAAATTTTTTTTCATTTTTAATATGTGTTCTTTAGTTAGGGCATATATTAGGGTGGTCTACTTTTATATGAAAAAACATCAACTTTAACTTACACACCAGGACACCCCTTACGTTTTTTAGACTCAGTAGATGTCACCCCGTTGGAAGATGACACAACAAGTTCCGCCTTAGTGCGCGACTTCGGCCGTGGTGACCATAGTTCGAAATCTTCGTTAAACTGTAGGTCCAGTTTGCCAACCCGTTTGGCCAACATTCTGCGCTTAAGGCCATTTCCTTTGTATTTCTTTCACCGTACTACGTGTATGTGTGAAAACAGAGAGACCTCCATCCTGCTGTGGATTAAAAATGGTTGATTATGATTATTATGATATATGTGTATAATTTAAACCTAACTTTTAATATTAAAACCAAGAAATTTCTTACTTTAAGTATTATTAGCTTTACCTTTATAATAGTTTTTTTTCACTATACATGATTAGCTGATTCGTTTTGAAATTAAGACAATGATAGACTTTTGATTGGCTCAGTAGGTATCAATTTTCTGTTTTCTTCTACGATTTGTAAAAGAAATTGCTTTTCCTCTTCATCATGGGTCAGAATTTTATTACAGTCCTGCAAAATTTTACTCCGCACTCAGCAATGTGATTAACAAACTTAATTTTTAATACGCTTCCTTCCTTGAATATAACTAAGATTTCTTTCCCAATCTTTGGGAGATTGACTCGGGAAGGTTTTTTTCGATTTCCCGTTTTTGCACTAGTCTGCTCCGTTACAATACCAGCTAAACTTTCATCTTTGTTTTTAAGGACATCAGCACAACCTCGAACTTTGCACTCTTTGGGAAAAACCTCCATATTTTTTACCATCTTAGCTTTATTCTCAAAGGATATTTAATCAGAGAACAAAGCCAGTCCTACTAGATCATCAGAAAGATACTATACAGGTGGTCCTAAACTATATGTCAAAAATGTAAAGGCAGGTAGAGGGGACCTAAATAAGCAGATTTCGTATAGGAATGTGTGTGCGGTAATGACACATTAAAGCGCTAGCTTGTAAAGCAGTATGAATCACAGGAAACTGAAAAGACAAGTAAAGACAAAAGAAAACAAAAATTTATTAATAGTTTACAAGAGGTGCCCGAAAGAGCGGCCACCAACAGCGATACAAGATTCACAGCGACGGCGCATGGATCGGCGTACATTAGAAAAGACGTCAGGCATGTCGATCACATGTCCAGCAGCAACAGAGAAGCGGGCAACAAGATCTTCTTCAGATGTGACGGGACTCTCGTACACCAGGCTTTTAATATGACCCCAGAAGAAAAAATCCAAGCAGGTTAAATCTTAAATCAAGCAGTTTAAAACACTTTGATGGCTCACACCCAACGCACGTCCTACAGCTCTCGAGCTTGTCGAAGGATTATCCTCGACTGTGTTCAGTATTCTTTCTTCCACTGCAGGAGTTCTGCGATATCTTCCAAAGCCAGTTCCACGCCTGGAAGCATAAAATGATCCATTCGTGCGTAACTCCCGATGCAGACGCTCGAATGTTCGACGATCCGGCTGATTCCTATCCGGGAATCGCTCCCTGTACATCCTTTGAGCAGCTAATCCATTTCCTTGTGCAGCCCCATACATGA
Organism: Dysdera silvatica; assembly: GCA_006491805.2. Taxonomy (NCBI): domain Eukaryota; kingdom Metazoa; phylum Arthropoda; class Arachnida; order Araneae; family Dysderidae; genus Dysdera; species Dysdera silvatica. The sequence goes on along the minus strand of QLNU02015360.1, from coordinate 295,036,713 downwards.
AATGCATGTCGGCCAGCTCCGCATTGGTGAAACGATGCATGCTGCTCGAGATCCGTGCGGGAAATGATGAATCCAGCTAGCGAAGCGCTTTTATACGCCGCAGTCATCAGCGCTCTCTACCGGCTCAAGGCGGCATTACCGCACACACAATCCTATACGAAATCTGCTTATTTAGGTCCCCTCTACCTGCCTTTACATTTTTGACATATAGTTTAGGACCACCCTGTATGCGATGCGTCTAGATCTTCATCGCAGATTTACTAACTTCACTGCTAATGACCTCATATTTTTTAACATCTTTCACATCTTAAGGTCATAAACTAGAGCTGGTATAGGGACTTGAAACCAAATTTTGATATACAAGCGCAAAATTTTACAAATCTCTCCATCTCGACTTTCTCTCATCAACAAAAATTAAGCGCATATTGTTGGTTTCTGAACAAATAAATTTTTATTCCATATATATGAGCTCACCCATCCACCTAGTACGATGAATTAGCCCTGGTGTTCGCCAGTTTATTTCTTGAGCTGTTATTTATCTAAGATTGCAAGAGTAAGTTGAATGAGTTCGAAGTAATGATCCCTAGTTTGTGAATGCTGCTTTATATCATCTAAAGCTAGAAGTGTCATGCAAAGTATGATTCCACTTCAGAATTCATATCTATTACATGAAAATTTTCTCTGTTAATTCCACCCAAAATATCCTTAAATCTTTTGAATAAAGACATTTTTGAAGAATTTGAAGGCCCAAAACATGCAAATACTTTAGCCAGTATTATTCCATTATGTGGTGGCGGTAAGCTAACCATAGCAGTTCGTGTCCAATTTTTTGTTCTGAAAGAACACAAACTCCATTTAAATGACCCGCATTAACAGAAATTGTGTCAAATCCAAATACTTGAACAAAGTTCACCAAATGGCATTGTTGCAGAAGACTATAATTAGCTTTAGCTGAATTTTCTCCTGTAGAAGACCCTACCTTTGGTACTCCCAAAAGTTTCTCTTCATTGTCTCCAGAAACCATAACTAGTAAACGATCCAAAGCTTCATTTCCCACAATATCTGGCAGAGTTTTCCCGTCCCAATGAACCACAAGTGGATATTTTGGCTCAAACTGTTTTCTAACTGCTTCACTGAATTCCTTTCTGTCTGTTTTTCTCCTCTTTCTTATAGTTGATGGAGAAATTGGGAGATCAGAAACATTCCCTACAAGTGCCAGTGTATTGGTACAATTAATCTCACTGCGTTCCAATCTGAAATTTTATTTCTGTCTACAGCACTTGTTATATGGCTGGAAATGAGTCTCTTTTTAGATTTGGTATGGGTTTTTTTTCTAATTTTATACCATCATTATTTCCTTTATATCTAGCAGGTGTCGTTTGTGTCACCAGTATATATTCTTGGTCTGCATCTCCTTCACTACTTTCAGCCTTTTGGTCTAAAATATGTGATATTGATGACATAAATAAATAACAAAAATCTAAAATAAATTAAAAGGTAATAAAATCATTAAAAAATCAAAACAAAAGTATTAAATTATAAAGGAAATAAAAACAATTATATGCATTTGCATGAATTTTCCGTTTTTTCAGTGTTAATCATCTCATTGAGTACTGCACAACCCTTTGAATATGCTACTGGAGTTTTGAGAGTTCAATTCTATTATCAAAAGTAAAAAAAAATGAGAGAATGCCTAGACTTCTAGCAGAAAGTTTTTTTTTCTTTTTTGGACCACCGTAGCCTATATAAGTAATAATTACAATTTTTTGTAACAAATGAAAGGAATGGTGTTGTTTAGTTTGCATAATTTGTGAATGTCTAGTTTTATTGAGGATAGCTGCAAACGAAGGTCAGGTTCAGCATCTAGGTAGCTTCTATATTTGGTTTTAGTTGTGCATAGGTAGTAAAAATGGATTCACACAAGTACAGTGACTCATAGGATCGTTCACATTAGTTCACGATTTGTTTGCACCAGGCCTCAAATTGAAGCCTCTTAATGCAAAAACTTGCTTCTACATATTACTTGTTCAGAAATCCATGGGGGATCACACTGTTAAAAATTTCCGCATTAGTTTTTACCAAACCGTTGTGAAAATACTGAAATTTCACCAAAATTTGGTTCACTTGAAAATTCAAAAATACCACTTATTGGTGAAAGTACGTTATTTTGTAAATGAGGGTTAAACACCGAAACAGATTTTCGTTCAACCTCCTAGCCAATCGCTTGCTGTGAGAGTAGTCACGTGTGAGAAATAGCTTTATTCGTTGCGATTCTTCACTGATATTCGCAAGTTTTTTTGCGTGCCAATATTTCTCCAATCATCCAACAAGCTAAGATCATTCCAATTTATTGGTTTATGCTATGTATATCCTTTATTTTTGATGAATTACAATGATATATGTGATAATTTCTATGTCTATGACTTGTTGATGTTTTATCTCACTAATAGCTAACACGCTTATATTAGGCATAATACAAAACCTTTGCAATTTCACTTGGTTGCTATCGTTCTGTAATTAATAAAAATTATGTGTATTCTCTGTATGTAAAATTTGGTAGATGTGGCTTCAATAACAGCCGAGATAAGTAATGGGGGCTCCGGAACTCTCCTACACGCCCCTGATAGGTAGCATGTGAAAGGCAGGTTTTTATATTGTTATACAGTGTCCGGGAAATTTTGGCCATATTTGGTTCAACCTACAACAGTATATTTGGTTCAAGCTGGAACCATGAATTTGGTTCAATGTTGCCTTATTCGTTATTGAAAGTATATCCATATTTTGGTTCAACATCCAGCCAAGTATTGGTAACATAGCTAGTGAAAAATATGGTGAAAAGTAGTTCTTAATAATGCATGCAGCTGGCAAATCACCATATTTTGGTTCAACCCTGAATTATTATTTTTAACAGTGCATAACACACACTGTAATTAAAAACGAAATCGTTAGAAAAATACTGTATTTATCTTAATACAAAGAAAAAAGGACCTTGTGAACAAATTCATAAGTTCTTTCTTGGCAAGTATGGCGAATAAGTTGGGTTGAATTTCTTCACATCTGAAACAGATTTATCGCTATCACATATTACCGGTACATATAAGAAGTTACTTAACAGCTTCCTTAAAAAATGGAAAAAAATGAGTAGTAAAATATTTGAAGATTTGTGTTTGTCATTTCCAATTTATTGTCAATTACGAACTTCGTCCGAGACGGTAAAGAAAGGAATCATCGGAGCCTTAGAAAATAGTGATTCGTATCAGAAAATAGCAGAAAAATCTAATTGTTATATAGGAGTAATAACGAAAATTAAAAATCAATAGAAGTAGCTGGACAAGCAGTAATAAAACATTGCCCAGGGCCGCCGAAAAAAATCTCTGAAGTCATAAAACGCAGAATACTGAGATCCTCTTATCTGATCATAAAATCTGATGAATCCTCCTTCCATCAGATGAGTCTATCACTGCATCTGACGAGTCACTGAACAGCCAATTTGTGTCAGAACTGGCTGGCTGATTGAAGAATTTTTAGGATTTGAAGAATGCGACCAGGAAGACATTCAAGGCTGGCTCAAATGTGATGTCGATTACTCTAGCTATCATGTATTGACGGACGATCAAATCATTGCCAGTGTCAGCGACGACAAAGACCCTTGTGACGACGAATAAGAGCCTAGCGACAACGACCGGGCTGAAAAATGACCATCTAGTGTGGAAGCTTTTAACTGCATTGAGACGGCTATGAAGTGGTTAGAACAAGAAGAAGAATTTGATGCTGTCCAATTGCGCGGAATTTAGCGGAAAAAAGACTGAGTCTCAGTTCTGGAAAAAAAAGAAAATTTTAGGCTTCTTTTTCTAAACTGTAGGCCTACTTTAATGCACTACTTTATGTAAGGTATGTATTTGTAAGACGTGTGATATAAAATATATAAAAGTTTTGTGTTTAATATCACTGTCTCTTTATTTCATATTGCTCCTATGGCAGTGGAATAATTTTTTTTCTGAAATGATCTGTTATCCCAAAAATCAGTTATCCGAACACCCCCAGTCCCCAATTGTTTCGGATAACCGATGCTCTACTGTAATTAATTATCATTGTTCTTGCATTGGGCCGCCGAAATGTAAAAATGCCCAGGCCGCTTTCAACAGCCCAGTCCACCCCTGTCTATGGCTATGACCCAGAAACAAAATGCCAATCACTGGAATGGAGGGCACCAAATGAGACAAGATCCGAGAAACCGCGATTGTCCAAGTTGAAGAACAAGGTTTTGCTCGCAACATTTACTGGCATCCAGAGCTTGGTTTATCACAAATATCTACCGGAAGGTACTACGGTAAACTAGGCGGTGTATCTGGCCATTCCATACAGATTAAGGGAGGTTATTCGTCAGAAAAGACCTAGAAAATGGAATAAGAGAGACTGGATCCTACACCATGATAATACAAGGCCTCATTGTGCACATTCCATATTAGCTTTTTAGCCAAAATATGGCTTCGTGCGACTTTTTTCTTTTCCCCAAATTAAAAATGTCAATAAAAGGAAGGAGGTTTCACAACAGAAATGACATAACAGAACACTCGAACTGTTTTATTAGCGATTAACAAAACTGAGTAGCAAAATTGTTTTATTGATTGGGAGAAGCGGTGACAGGTGTGTATATGCAGGAGCGGATAAATTTGAAAAGTATTAATAAACTCTTTTATCTATATTTTGTACTTTTCATTTCTGGCTTCAGTCAGGGAACGTTTCAGGCACTCCTTATAGAAACATACTTCTGTTTTTAGGCGCAAAATTAAAAAAATAAAAAATAAATAAAGGAAAAATACGGCCTTTACATGCTGGGGATTGTGTTTCCCACCCATTGTAGTTACCCGGTGATATCATTCGTCTCTAAGCCACAGTTCTTGTCCCATTCACGCAGGGATCGTTGTCGCCAGTTTTTCAAATTTCATCCGTTTGACAACGTATAAATTGCATAAAATAGAACATATCTTTCTGTACTTAATGCATATTTTTACACATTTTTAAGACGGATATGCCATTATTAAATCAATTTT
>QLNU02015360.1:295011003-295026682 GCA_006491805.2 Dysdera silvatica | reverse complement strand
GGTAAGATTGAATTTAGCTTTGTTAAAATTCCGTTAGATCTTCTAATTTTTCATCAATTTCGATTATTTGATAAATCCAGTTCAATTGATCTTGGATTATTATCCCAAGAAATTTAATTGAGTTAATTCTCTCGATAACAGTGTTATTTAATTTTATTTTGTTAGGTTGATTGATAATTTTTTTATTTTCCCTAACTAAATGTTTGAACTAAATGTTCTAAAAACACAGGTATTTTTTTAGCGTGCTGGTTGCCGTGGCGGGCCTTTGTTTTCTGTGGGCCTCAGGGTCCTGGCCCTATGTGCTTTGTGGATAATCCGGCCTTGGGTATACCAAGTTATGTGGGTTTTGTGGAAAATTTTGAAGCGGAAATTTTTCCAGTACTTCAAATATTAAATATCTAGTGTAATATAGCATTTATTAGATAACATTTGTTTCATACGCTATACTACTATACAAACTGTGATCCCCGGAACATATTTACCCTTCGGAAAATACTTGATCTTCAGAAAATTTTGGAATAATATTATTGATTAAACTCGTTATTGTTACATTTTAGTAAATATTACTTTAACCTGTTACTACATAACAGTTCGGTCAGAGAGTTAAGGGTTAATAACTGATATGATAATGACACTGATAACTTATATTTGGCATTTTTAAAAGTGTTAGTTTAACGAATACGCAAATATCATATTGTACTAAATACATAAATGAAACTCAAAACTAAAAAATGTGAATTCCTAAAATTATTAGTGAAAAAATAAATCATAGCGTGATATAATGAAGCCGTTTTTCAGGTATAGGTTAATTTTTTTCATATTTTAAGTTTTATTTGTATGTAGGCTATTTAGTCATATTCTGTACACAACATTTTTGAATGTAAAAATTAGTCTTTCTTTAGATCCATATGCCCATATGCCAGCGTTATTTCACAATAGTAAGAGGGTGTGAGACCTTGCGACATCGTAAAAAAGAGGGGTGGCTTCAGCTGAAAATGTTTGGTAACTTCATATATTTGATGAAATATAAAACCATTAGTGAAAATGTAAGAGATATTTTAATAGGATGGGAAAAGAAAATCTAATGTTCGTAAAGGTTTCTGTTTTATGTGGTCAGGAGCAGGAGTTATGATTATATGAATGACCGATGATAGTATTTCTAATATGTATCTAATATGGTGTTTTTATGTCTAAAATTTTAAATTATATACGTACAGAGAAAGAAAAAGGGAGAAGCAATGACATTTTCTTAAAAAGAAAAATACATTTTTAAAATTTCAAAACAGGAAAAATTTTTCACCTACATCTCTAGGCATACTATACCTAGGTATACCCACTATCATCTATCAATTTCAAGACCGCCCTATACACATGGAGGTATAGTGCGACACCGCTGATAATTAATAAAGTGTGCCCCACTGAAATAAAGCCACCGTGATCATATGCCGTAACTGGACACGAAACAAACCAATAAGAACAAAACAAATATATTAAGAAAGTCTGTATACAAATACATATTTGCAAGGAGTAACTCACTCCCTGCCCCACTTGGGCAGGAAAAAAAAATGAATGTGTAAAAAAGAGAGCAGAAAAAGTGTCCCGCCGAAATAAAGCCACCAACCTATTAGTGTTTTGAGTAACTCTCAACATTCAGTACTTTACAAGGTAAAAGCAGGTTTATGACGTCAGGAAGTTGTCAAATAACTTACCTGTTCTATCCCAGTCGAACACTGACTTCAGAAGGTTGTATTTCCTATACTTTCTACTTCTCCTTCAGTATTGCAATGGGAAAAGGAACCCAGCTATCAGAGTTCGAGAAAGGCCAGCTAACAGCTTTTAAGGAACAAGGTCTTTCACATGGACAAATATCTAAGCAAATCAAACGATCTAAAACCGTAATAGACAATTTTGTGCATCAGGGCATTGCGTACAGGTATAAAAATAGGAGGTGTACAGGCATAAAAATGACTTCCAGGCAGGAAAAAGGTGTTGTGCATCTTCTTTCACAAGGTGGTATTTCTCTCAGACAATTGGCCAAAGAGGATAACATCCCTGTGACAAAATCAACCCTGTCACGGATTGTAAAACATGCAAACAACTTGCGATATAAAAAAAGGAAACAGCAGCCCATATTGAAAGCTATCCACAAACAAAAGATAGTAGATTGGGCCAAATATCATCAAACCTGGAAAGACCAGTGGCATCGTGTTATATTCTCAGATGAGAAAAAACTTAATTTTGATGACCCAGGCGGCCTTGCATTCTATTGGCATGATATGAGGAAAGAAGAGGAAATCTTCTCCAAAAGATAATAAGGTGGAGGCTCATTAATGGTGTGGGGAGGCTTCGGCTATGGTGGTAAACTTAACCTGGCTTTCCCCTTAGGCCGCATAAAGGCTACCGATTACCAAGAAATGCTAGAAATCCAGTTACTGCCATTTACAGAGAGAATTAGTGGCTCAAGTTGGATTTTCCAGCAAGATAACACCCGCATTCACGTTGCAAAACCCTCTTGTGAATGTTTTTTGCATAATGGGGTACATGTCATGGAATGACTCGCCCTTTCCCCTGATCTCGATTCCCAAGAAAATGTGTGAGGTATCCTCAGTAGGTCTGTATATGCCAATGGCAGAGAGTTTCAGTCTGTGGCAGAATTGAAGGCTGCCATCATTGAAGCCTGGGATAATATTGATGCCACTGTCCTCCAGGGATTGGTAAATGGTATGCCACATCGTGTTTTCCAAGTCATATATAATCATGGCGGATATATTGGCTATTAACAGTAGTGGCTTTATTTCGGCGGGACACTTTTTCCCCTCTTTTTTTACACGTTCATTTTTTTTCCTGCCCAGGTGGGGCAGGGAGTGAGTTACTCCTTGTAAATATGTATTTGTATATAGACTTTCTTAATATATTTGCTGCGTTCTTATTGGTTTGTTTCGTTGCCAGTCATGGCACACAATCACGGTGGCTTTATTTCCCGTGGGACGCACCTTATGTTTTAGCATTATAATAAAATAGTATGCTCTACAGTACATGTAAAAAATAATCCTTTCCCTATATATAGAAGTTTTTATAAACAAAGTTCTTTTTATGGAACCGTCGACTTCGATATATGGAAATTCTATTGTATTTGAGTGTAGTGATTTGAATACATTATTTTAATTGGAACGAAAATAAATACCTCTATGTCTATGGCACTGAATAATAGAACACAAAATAGCTTTACGAAAGCTAGAACTAAACCCTCTAGAAGAGTCAGTCTATCTTACTAACATGCCTAATCCCATTAAATGCTTAACCACGTCTTCCTAACCCTTTCCTAAGATAGCGGATTAAGAGAGATTGTGGGCTCCACCAATCGGTAATTGCTTGTAATCTGTTTCGAGAAGTTAATAACATGTCTTGCTACCATTACGACAGGGATATTGCAACTTGTGTAGTTGAGTTATTCTATGTGCGCTCTTAGAAGATAATGTCTGCTTTCATAAAACATGTTTAAATGTAGTCATCTGTTATAGTGTGCGAGTTGAAATAATTCAGACACGTATTTTAAACCTGTTGCTTTTATTTATTAACCAAGAATTTTTATTTAGGAATGACCATAGAAGAAAAGAAAAAGACTGATGGAAAATAGAACATTCTTATTTTAAAAACAGTATTTGAACTAAAAATAAAATTGCGAGAAGTATATAGAAATTGTTAGCAGAAAATACCCAGTCTATTCCAATATTAAATGTATAATATAATAATTATATATATATATAATATTTTAAATATACTTGGAATATATAAGGTGTGTCCCACCGAAATAAAGCCACCGTGATTATATGCCGTAACTGGACACGAAACAAACCAATAAGAACGAAACAAATATATTAAGAAAGTCTATATACAAATACATATTTGCAAGGAGTAACTCACTCCCTGCTCCATCTGGGCGGGGGGAAAAATGAACGTGTAAAAAAGAGAGGAAAATGTGTCCCGCCGAAATAAAGCCACCATCCCTATTAGTGTTTTGGGTAACTCTCAATATTCGAGCTGCTACAGGTAAACAGGTTTATGACGTCAGGAAGTTGTCAAATAAATTACGTGTTCTATCCCAGTCGAATGTTGACTTCAGAAGGTTGTATTTTCTATTTCTCCTGCAGTATTGCAATGGGAAAGGGAACCCAGCTATCAGAGTTCGAGAAAGGCCAGCTAACAGCTTTAAGGAACAAAGTCTTTCATATAGACAAATATCTAAGCAAATCAAACGATCTAAAACCGTAATAGACAATTTTGTGAATCAGTGCAATGCGTACAGGTATAAAAAAAGGAGGTGCACAGGTAGAAAAATGACTTCCAGGCAGGAAAGAGATATTGTGGATCGTCTTTCACAAGGTGGTATTTCCCTCAGACAATTGGCCAAAGAGGATAACATCCCTGTGACAAAATCAACTCTGTCACGGATTGTAAAACATACAAACAACTTGCGATATAAAAAAAGGAAACACCAGCCCATGTTGAAAGCTATCCACAAGCAAAGGATAGTAGATTTTGCCAAATATCATCAAACCTGGACGGACCAGTGGCATCGTGTTATATTCTCAGATGAGAAAAAAATTACTTTGATGGCCCAGACGGCCTTGCATTCTATTGGCATGATATAAAAAAAAGAAGAGGAAATCTTCTCCAAAAGACAGCAAGGTGCAGTGTCATTAATGGTGTGGGGAGGCTTTGGCTATGGTGATAAACTTAACCTGGCTTTTCCCCTTAGGCCGCATAAGGCTACCAATTACCAAGAAATGCTAGAAACCCGTTTGCTGCCATTTGCAGAGAGAATTGGTGGCCCAAGTTGGATTTTCCAGCAGGACAACGCCCCCATTCACGTTGCAAAATCCTCCTGGGAATGGTTTTTGAATAATGGGGTGCATGTCATGGAGTGGCCTGCCCTTTCCCTTGATCTTATTTCCCAAGAAAATGTGTGGGGGTAACCTCAGTAGGGCTGTATATGCCAATGGCAGACAGTTTCAGTCTGTGGCAGAATTAAAGGTTGCCATCATTGAAGTCTGGGATAATACTGATGCTACTGTCTTCCAGTGATTCGTAAATGGTATGCCACATTGTGTTTTCCAAGTCATATATAATCATGGCGGATATATTGGCTATTAACACTAGTGGCTTTATTTCGGCGGGACACTTTTCCCCTCTTTTTTTAGACATTCGGGTTTTTTTCCTGCCCAGGTGAGGCAGGGAGTGAGTTACTCCTTGCAAATATGTATATGTATATAGACTTTCTTAATATATTTGTTTCGTTCTTATTGGTTTGTTTCGTGTCCAGTTATGGCATACAATCACGGTGGCTTTATTTCGGTGGGACACACCTTATATTGCATTTGGCCAAAACAAATACATATAATCACATGTAATTATTCAACAGAAATTATTACTCTATTAATGTAAATTATTTTACTATAAATATACCCCTTGAAGATATTGAGTTATGAACATTCTCGTAAATGAAACGAATATAACCAAAATGCGAATAGCAGAATGCAATCGACAAATAATGTATAACTTACCATATGACAATGAAATTAAAAATTCTTTTATTTAGTAAATAAAATTAAATTTCCGTCCACCTTTAAAAGCAGCGTAAATAATAATGAAAATTTTTCACGCTTAACATTTTTGAAACAATAATTGTTTTCGGACGTGTGTTGGCATTTTGATTGTTTTAAATATATTAACTTATTTCTGGATAAAATTTCAAGTGATTGTGAAAAAGAAGAAAGAATACATACAGGATGCAATAAAGAACACAAAAGAGTTAAAAAATATTTTGTTTTATTAAAAATATTTTTTTATTAAAAAAATTACTTTCCTAAGACCTAGATTAAGCGCATTCCTTTCAAGCAAGGAACATTTAACCCCATTGATATTATTTTATGGCCAACTTCAATAATTTTGATAGATACATTCGAACATGATAACAGTATCTAATACAATTTTCTTAGTCTGACTGACATATGATGTCCTTCACTTTAAAAACAAATAGCGTATCTTTAACGTTTATGACCAAAGACACAACTACAATTTTACCATTAACTCTTCACTTAGACTTCCGTCTTCCTAATGAAAGTCACACAGGAATCAATATTTTCCAACGTTTGAGGATTTCCATCAAGAGTTGAGTTGTCATTAAAAAACTCAAATGGCATTTTATATAATCAATTGTATTTAGTATTAACTGTTTTGGAAGTTGTATTTGTAAATAATGATCACTAGGGTTCGAGCCAGCATGGCGACAAAGCGACAATTGTCGCCAACTCATAACCAATGGTTGTTAAATTCATAAACATCGATGACAAATTTGTCATTTGAAACACGCGCGGGCGTTTTCCGTTTATTTCATACGCAAATCGTGAATTTGGTTTTAAGGCTACTGTTCATCAAAGATAAAATGTTTCCTGCCAAAAATTTCGTGATGCAAACTATTTATTTTTGTCTTTCAAAAGTCCACCTGCATGCTCAGTCCGTGCAATATTTTGGTAAGAAAGACACTTGCAACAAATTCAGGTCTTGTAGTTCTGGAATTACAGCGCAGTCTTCGGCTGCCACCCTTTCCAATTTCCCCTGTACACAAGCAAGCAAACATGTCTTGTGGAGACACCCAACAGCCAAATTTTCAAGAAACGTTGTAGGATTGTGATCATATTAGGAAATGGTCCCCCTCACTTTAAATTCCCCTTGGTTGACCAGCGGTGAAGTGAAGTGAAGCGATTTCAGTGGTAATTATTTGTGACGTTATTTCATTTCTGTGTGCATGTGTTATTTTTTTAAGAATTTTTACATCGTTTTATCGTCTTTAGTATGTCGCATTCGCAGACAACGTTAATCTCCCTTTTTTCCTTCTCCATCGGCCCAGCAATATATAAAGTCCACGGAGTTTGCTAAATTGCTGATTCCATCGAAAACACACTCCTCCTCTTCAAACTTGGAAGCAGATACTATAGAAAGAAAATGAAAATTTCCCAAACAATGGGAAGTTGAATTTCCGTGGATGTATTACCGATTATTAATCGGTAATATATGTTGTAGAAGGATATATATGGTAATTTTAACCTATGTCTAGCAGCTTTGTTTTTTCGACCACCAATTGGTGACCAGGTGGCCTTTTTAGACCACCAAATTTACTTCGCTGGCTCGAACCCTACTGACCACCAAATATCACGAGATGCACCTTTGTTTAATATTTGTATATATTCAAGATAAAGGTATTAAGGTATTACTGTACTTGGTTACATTTTTTCCTTACCACAATATTATAATTTTCCGTAATGATTATGATATATTATTTTTATTGCCATTTTGCATGCGTTCTAGACTTTGGTGGTACAGACTTGAAACGGGCAGTGCTAAGTATTCAAGCTCCGCTAAACGGAGGGACCCTGGTTCGAATCCAGGATGGGGAAAGCGTCTCTTTTTTTCCTAAATAAAAATAGCTCTATGTTGAGCAAATGATACGTGGTGTTAAATTTATTAGTAAAAAAAAGGTGTTCATTTTATTTCTATGTGCACTAGTGCTAAACGAAGAGTTGATGTATGCATCGATAAAGGTTTGCAAGCAAAAATTCATGTAAACAGAAAAATAATAATTCTAATTATTAAAACAATTGAGTCATGTGCTAGAGAAGGATTTGTATTAAGGGGTCACCTCAAAGAAGGACTTAAACAAGGAGAAGGACATTTCAGAGCATTATTGAAATTCCGAGCTGACGGTCGTAATGAAATTTTAAAGTACAATTTACGGATAGCTGCAGCCAATGTAACGTATAGTTGGCAAACACAAAATGAAATTATTTCTTCATACAACATCTTATTGCTAAAAAGAATGGTTTCCAAAGTAAAGGAAGCAAAATATTCTTCTATTTTGGCTAATAAGTTAACAGATATCAGTGGAATTCCGTAAATGTCCTCAAGTGTTAGATTTATTTAAAACAACTGCGTGCGATAAGAATTCCTACAATTTCTTCCACTAACTAGCGCTACAGATAAAGAACTTGTAAACACAATTCTAAAAGGATTGTGTGATGTGTGTGTAGATACCAAATGGCTCATAGGCCAAGATTATGATAAAGCAAGCTTCATGAGTGGAGCTTACAAAGGAACTCAAGTCTTCATTCGAGAAAAGCATCCAAATGTACTCTAGTCATTCAAGTGCACTGTAGTGCTCATTGCTTGAATTTTACAGTTTCACGAGTGGTTGCAATACACCATTCTTTAGAAAATCTATGGCAATAATACAAAAAGCTTATATTTTCTCCTCAAAACGACAAAGAGTTTTAAAAACCGAAATCAAGAAGTTAGTCGGTGCCTAAAGTGAGACATTCAAAACAGCTGTATCCAACCTAATGGATTGAAAAGCATAATTGCGTTCTAGCATTTGTAGAACTGTTGGAACCTCTTTTCGGTTCATTAGAGGAGATACCCACATGAAATGTCTGAGCCACTGTTACAGAAGCTCAATAATTCAATGTGCAAATGTGGTTTCTTAATAAATTTATTTGTCCTTAATAGTGTATTTGAAGTTACTCTCACTTTCAGTAAATATCTGCAGACAATTAACTTAGATTTGTATCTTGTGATGCAGTCTGCAATGAACGTAAAAGAACCTCTACAAGAGATGAGGGTATAAGCCAGGGAAAGATTTTCCAGTTTATATGAAATTGTAGTTGACATATATAGAGATCAGGAGATTCCAATTTACAAACATCGCACGGCCATTCGACAAACTATTAGAAATAATGTTCTAATAGGCAATGTGGAACAGTACTTTGGGAGATGGATTTTTATTACCTTTTTGGATGAATTTCTAAATGCTTTAGATGAAAAAATTGTTTCACATAAACACATATTAAAGCCATTTTAGTCAGTGATCAGTAAAGAAGACAATGATAAGATAGATGATAATGCAGAGGAAATGTTACGAAATTAGAAGAGTTTTATAAGTTACCACTAAATATATTATATTAAGTCACACTATGGCACCAATTATTATTCTCCTCAACAAAACATTCAGTCTTCTATAAATGCTCTCTCTATTTGTAACACAAAGATCTCTTTCCTGTGGTACCGCAGCTTTTAATTATAATAGAAATAGTGCCCGCAACCTGCAGTAACGTGAGCTCATTTTCTGTACTCAACGTTTTAAAAACTCACCTAAAGAATTCTGTTTTTGAAGATAGGCTATATAAATTGCCTTGCTTTAATGTAAAAACGCAAATTTTGCATACCTGAGGAAACTTTAAATAATCTCTCAGAAAAATCACGGAAAATAAACGTTAAATTAAAATAAAATACAACTATATGTCGTTGTTTAACATACGTGTATTGATAAAACTTTGGAGTAAAAGTCATTTATATTTTTCTAATAAACATTATGAACTACGAAACAAAATAAAGTGACGATTATTTTTAATTTAACAAAATAATAAATATACACTTTCAAGAAAATGTAGACTAGTTTACATTTGAAAGTTAATGTATTTTCTCATTTAGGACTTCACAATTTTTATTTTTAACGTTAGAACGCTTAAGAAAATACCCCCTCCCAGAAAAAATTTCTGGCTGGGCCATAGTAATAAAACTATTGGTAGCAAATTTAAAACTTTGAGCAACAGACCGAAATTAATTAACCGAGTCTTTGAGATACGCTTAGAATAAGAAACCCTAATTTTAAAATACACGAGTATAAACAAGCGACAATGAAGAAGCTATATAAAAAAAAAAAATAAAAAAAAATCCGCAATCAGAATTTAAAATAGTAACGAATTCTTAGAGCTCGGTTATATTATTTTTTTTAATCTGGTATTTTTGAGCAATAGCCGTGATTCTTCTGAATCAAGAATTATCACAAAATCCATTTAGTAAATAATTTAAATCTGATAAGAAAGATTAAATTTAAAAAAAATTACACCAAAGGCAAATTTCAAATGTAGCTAATTAAAAAAATATATTTTAATTAAAAAGAACTCCTATCCAATTATGTTTGTCAAAGAGACTGTTTACAGAGCCATGCTTTATATTTACAATGCAAAGAAAATAAAGCTATTCCAAAATGCATTTTACTGGCTCAAGACCAAGACTCGCGATAATAATATATGAATTAACAACAGATGGTAGTAAAAATAGACTAAGATTAATGAAAATATAATTCTGAAAAGATTAATCTAATTTTTTAATGTCGTTCTCTCAGAAAACATAAATATTTGATCATAGAAAGAACAATATGTACGACGTTTAAAAAAACAAAATAAAGAAGAATAAAAATTAAAATCTACTACGTAAAGAAAATTAAAATTTCGTTACCTCGTTTCAATAATCTATTATATATACTGCAAAAGAATAGTTAAATATAATATTGCTTTAGAACAACAAGTCATTGAAAATAGTGCATTTAATTATCTAAACTTATTTATTTTTTTAGTTTGTAAACGTTTATTTTTCATAATTTTTATTGGGAAAAACGACTATTCAAACTTTCTTGTAATAAATTTTCTATAATAAATTAAAATTAAAATAATAAATTAAAATTAAAATAATAAATTTAAATTAATAATAAATTAAAATTAAAGTAATAAATTGAAATTAAAATAATAAATTAAAATTAAAATAATAAATTAAATTTAAATAAAAAAATTCGTTTTAATAAATTAATTCTTGCTTCACCAAGTTTTAATCCTTTAGATTGAAAAATTATCCGTAAAGAAATTGATTCAGTTCGAAATATAAAAGGAGCAATGTGGTGCCCGAGTCAGAATTATTATGTCAAATGCCAGTGATGTAGAAGTTTCATTGACAGTTAAACTTGACACTGAATGTGATATACCTTGTAATGTTAAATTGATATTTTGTCCGGCTAATGTCATACACGCCATAGCTATTTTAATACGATTAGAAATAGAATGATATCTGCACTACAGAGTAGCTACAGAATAAATATGACATATTACACTATAATTTATTGATGGTTATCGATTTTGTGGATTCGACCTTTAAAGTAAAATAATAATTAATGATTTCTATGTCTTTATGGCATTTGCAAGGTTTTTGATAACTTAGAATTTAGTTTTTTTAGAATATATCTTTTTATTTTATTTTGGAATTCTATCAATAGGTCCTGTTTTATGTGTTATGAAACTAAGTCTAAGTGCCCGTTTGGTAGTCCTTGTCTTGTATTTATAACCGTACCTTAAACGCATTTTTACTTGTATTTATTCTGCGTACATTTTATTATTTCTAGATAGCTTTTTCTGGATTGTATTTCAATCTGTCTTCTATGTTATGCGATGCGTTGCTGCTCTAAAAAATATTTATTGTAAGTGCTCACTCTCTCTGTTCCGACTAACCGGTAACATATTCACATTTTTTTTGCCTGCGGTGGCGCAGTGTGGTAACGCGTTCTCCTATTGCGCGGCTAATCCGGGTTCGACTCCCAGCAGTGCAAAAAGAACGCTTACTCAGAGATCTCATAAAGATCGCACTGCTCACTGTAGTCCGGGGTTTGGTTCCCTAGGCCTTAAGAGGTTCGGATTCCTCGGAAAATTTCAAGTTCAGAGGTTGACAGGTTCAGAGGAAAACAGTAGGTCCCAGTGCAGCATTACCGTTGTAGTCCTTGAGCCATAAAACCATAAACAAACAATATTCACATTTTTAATTTCAGAGTGAAATTGCAAAGTCTATTGGTTATATTTTTTCATCAAAGATAGCAGCCATTATTTCATAGTACTTGACTTCGTTAATGAAAACTGGAATGTGATACAGATTTTTAAAAATGATTTTTCCTTTCTTGGATTATTAAAGTTTTGTTCATAAACTATGTGATTTCCGAAATTACAAGTTTCTGTATATAAGTGGGCAAAAAATGCAGAAGCATAAGCTTATTCAGGTAGTAATATTCGGCAATTAATAATTTATAATTATATTTTTATAAATGTACCACCTTATTTTTAAGTTATCAATAACAATAATAATTTTAAGTTGCTTTTATACAATACTACCCAAATAGTTGCATAATAATTTAGTTATTTAATATCGAAGAGTTGTACACACTCCAAAATAATCACTAGTCAAATTTCATCTGCTTACTATAACAAGATATTAAAGACAAATATGAAACATTGCAAAATGAGGTCTTTGAATGTTAAAATTTTGTAATTTTAGGCTTAGTGATAATGTACCTCCAAACCATTGTACACAGTGTGTTCCTTTAATGAAGTTAAGTTTAGTTAAAGTTGTTTTATTACGTGCTACGAATACTTGAAGCCTGATAATTTCTGAAGTTTTCGATAAATTTTTAAGACAAACAAGCTTAGTTGTGATTGAGTCAACCACGGACGGAAATCGATGCCCTTCAAGTGTTTTGAAATTCTAATCATCGAGTAAATTTCGATATTTTATGTAACTGATGATATATATCAATGGCGTTTACCCTTACAAGATGGAAACTATCCATTCTATTAGTACTTTTGAATAACTTGAAATTTTCTTAGTAAGTGGATTTTTCGAACATTATTTTCTTCAACTACTCTAATATTCATTATTAAATGTAAGTGCTATTCACATATATCTTTCTTAATTGCTTTTAATTGTCATATTTTCATTACTTTCCCTTCTAATTCTATTGCTTATCTCATCGAAGGTGGTTTGCTTAGCCTTTATCCACAAATTTCAGTTGTCTATCATCGCTCGAATACTTTTCTATTACATTAGAGCCGCTGTCCATTGTCTATTATAGCGTTATGCTTCTTCGTATATTTATTACATGAATTCGGACCTAGCGCATAGAAACTTTAAGTAATGATTTATTATAGAAATTTTAAAAGGCAGTTTTTAAGAGACATTTAGAAATCTTAATAACGTTTATAAAACATTCAAATATAAACACCTATAGAATCAAGATATTTAATCGGTTTGTTGAAAACATACAGAAATTTGTTGAACATGTAGAGATTTTGATAAATATTTACAGGATGTGGAAATGTATTTAGTTTACTTTTTATTTCTTAAATATATATTTCGTTTTTTGTCTCATACATTATAAAAAAGAAGTGTCTAACTAAAATATTGAAATCAGAAAATAATTTTATAAGAAATTGACATCTTTGCTTCCAACTCCATGTCCCAGTTAAGTCCATAAAAAAATTACCACGTTGATGACACGCTTTTCCCTGCATTATTATCCGTAGGCAGCTCTGAGTAAATAATTTTCAGTTACTAAATTATGTTCAATACTGCTATTACTTTAGTACACCCCAATTTCCTCTCGTCACTGACAACGGATGTGTTGAAAATGTAATTTTTAAACGCACTCTAAGCTAATTTTAAAAGTACGGGATTTAGAAGCCATGTTAAGTGCGTTAACGTACCAATTGAAATCATATTTAACTTGATTTGCTTTTATCATTAAGCTTTCGGAAATTTCTCGATTTCCGTCATCGAGAAATATTTAATTAATATATACTGATTTAATTACCCATATCTGAAAAGATAAAGTAGTGGTAAGTGCGAATTTCATTTATTATTAATGCGTGCTCAAAAAATTAATCCAAGGAACTGAACTGTCATTTTGCTACATATAAAATTTGGAAGTAAATTTCGTCTCACTCTTTAAAATTTTTAAAATGTCAAACTTAAGCACATTGTAAACATGCTTACTGACAAAACATGGAGAGCTTAAATGTTCATCTGGGAGATTTGATCCTTTCTCTCGTATGCGGTGATAATGCAAAAGCAAGAAGGTTGTCTATCTGATTTCGAAATTGGACATAAATTTTGAGATTTAAGGTTTAATTTTTCACGATTGCTTTATGTGAATGGCGTTTTTACAAAAACTTGTCCACTTGGGTGCCCCAGTACAATATTTATTAAAGAGGATGATGAAATATTATTTAAAGCAAATTGGTTTTTTTTTGGTTTAAATATTTTTAATAATAATAATACCACGGCTGTTCAATATGACATTAATCCCATTAACAAATATTCTGAACAAAACCTCATTAGGGTACAAAAATAAAAAAAAATCCCATCTAATTTATATGGATGGTTTGAACTTATTCAGCCACTTCTAAAAGGAATTCAATTCACTTATTAATACAGTCAAATTTTCATAAAGCGGTATCACGATGGAATTTT
The DNA here is from genome assembly GCA_006491805.2 of Dysdera silvatica. NCBI lineage: Eukaryota > Metazoa > Arthropoda > Arachnida > Araneae > Dysderidae > Dysdera > Dysdera silvatica. The sequence goes on along the minus strand of QLNU02015360.1, from coordinate 295,012,504 downwards.
GTCTAGAAAATAATGTGCTGCCAAGAAATCTATGCGGCCAAGGATTTCTTCAAGCAAAACACTCGGTAGAAGAAAAGACACTTTACTTGAAACGGCACATATATTAAAGAAATACCCTTGATATTCCAAGTCTTCGGGAAGGGCATGATATATTAGGGTAACTAGTCATCAAAAAATAATTGATTGTGCGTATACACTATAATAATAATAATAATCGCATTCGCTTCTAATATTTAAATGATTATTAGTAATGAGATAGTGTGACGATATTGACACATAGAGATTATTTGGCTGATAACTTTGACATACACTGTTAAAAATAATAGTTCAGGGTTGAACCAAAATATGGTGATTTGCCAGCTGCATCCATTAATAAGAACTACGTTTCACTATATTTTGGCACCAACTATGTTACCAATACTTGGCTGGATGTTGAACCAATATATGGATATGCTTTTAATAGTGAATAAGGCAATACTCAACCAAATGCATGGTTCTAGCTTGAAGCAAACATATTGTCGTAAAGTTGAACCAAAGTAAAAAAGTTTCGGACACTGTATAGAAATATAAAAACCTGCCTTTAACATGCTACCTATCAAGGGCGTATCGAGGAGTGCAGGAGTACCCATTGTTTTTCTTGGCTGCTATTGAAGCCACATCTACCCCATTTCATATACAGAGAGTACACATAATTTTTATTAATTACGAAAAGGTAGCAACCAAGCGAAATCATAACGAATTTTTATTAGGCCAAACATAAGCATTTTAGCTGTTAATGATAAAAAACATCAACTTCATATATACAGAAATTATTATATAAATCATTGTAATTTATCAAAAATAAAGGATATAAATATTGTAAAGTGATAAATTGTAATAATCGTCGCTTGCCGGATCATTAAAGAGATCTTTGCACGTAAAAAAAACTGGTGAATATCGGTAAAGAATCGCAACGGATAAAGCTGTTTGCCACACGTGACTTCCCTTGCAGCAAGCTAGGAGGTTGAACGAAAATCTGGTTCGGCGTTTAATCGTTATTTACAAATTACCACACTTTCACCAATAAGTGATAATTTGAATTTTCAAGTGAACCAAATTTTGGTGAAATTCCTATATTTTCACCATATTTTGGCAACAACTAATGCGGAAATTTTTAACAGTGTACTTTGGCTTGTTGCAAGGTTATTGGTTTCTCATTTTAAGGCATAGTACTTCCCTTCTTCGCCAATTGATCAGAACGTTCATTTACAGGTATTCCACAATGACTTGGAATCCACTGAAGTAAAATAGCCCATCCAGTTTCCATAAGACTATTTATCAATAAATAAAAATATATTATTATATATTGTATTTTGACAAAACAGTTTCTATGCTTTCCTTGAATATAACTTCAGTTTAATTTTCATGGGCATTTTTGACTCATACAGATCTAATTTTTTGGATCAGATGACCCATCAATTAAGACAAAAAAAATTGTATTGTGGTGTTCACTTCATGTGTT
>QLNU02015360.1:294966556-295004292 GCA_006491805.2 Dysdera silvatica | reverse complement strand
CCTACAACAAAATGGAAGGTCAGCAGTAGTATTTGGGGCCACTACGGGGACCAAAGAATGCCGCCGCCACGAGGGGGTTCCGCCCCCTATTGTTCTTGAACGATGAATGACCAGGCCCCACTCGACGGGGGTCCCGAGTCCAAGTAAACAACTAGGCTCAACTGAAAACAAAGTAAACAACGCGATTCAACTGAAAACGAAGTAAATAACTCGATTCAACTGAAAATGAAGTAAACCGCCTGACTCAACTGAAATTTTCAATGCTTCTCGGATGTGTCAAAATTCTTGCAAGAAATGTTAGGGAAAGGTGGCTCAACGTGAATCGGTTCTGTATTCCCGCACACATGTTTTTCTGCTGGCTATTATAGATGGTGCTACTATTTGTGTTAAAGTTTGTTCTCTGGTTTGGCAACATCAAAGTTTCCATTTACTAATTTGAAGATTTTTTGAATATTTGTGGACTTTGAAACTTTTCGGGTTTTTCTGAACTTTGAAAATTTTTCGAGTATTTGTGGACGTCGAAATTTTTTAAATATGTTTCTATATGCGCTGTTGGCGCCCCCCACATCTGGACTTTGAAAATGTTTTGGAACAATGATTTGGGAAAAGGTGGTCCAAGGTAAATCGACTCTGTATTCCCTAATGGATGATTCCTGTTTCTCAGATGCCTACCATATTAAATAATTATAGATGGCGCTGTAAGGCATAGTAAAGTACATATTTTGGACTTTGCTTATTTCCCATCTATGTATATGATGGTTCAATCCCTACAAGACGATCACCTAATATTTTTGACTTTGATTTATTTCCCGCGTTTTGGAGGAAAGTACAAAATCGTTCAAACCTTATAAGAAGACCACATCATATTTTCAACTTTGATTATTTGCCATGTAATTGAGAAAAATATATGAATGTTCACCCTCCCTAAGAGGATCATCGCTCTAAGAAGGCCTTATGAACAATTGTATTTATCACGTATAAAGATTCAATACCTTGATTATTTCCCATGTGTTTTATGGCGTTTGGTAAAAAATGCATGAGCGATCACTTCTTTAAGTCGACCATCTCTATAAGCAGGCCTTAGGATACGATCGTACTTATTAAGGATAAAGGTTTACGAGTTTGATTATTTTCCATGTGGCTTTTTTGCGTTTTTTCAAGCAAATAAATCCAAGTAAGTACTTTTTTTTATGAGTTATAGATTGTTTTAAAAGAACAGCTGTCCACGTGTTAGATTTTTTGCATGGACCTGTTTTTTTAAAGAATAATCGCATCGCTTTAAAAAGTAGTTTATCTGTAGTTATACTACGTAACTATAAAACGATTCTCTTTGGTTACTTACTTCTATCATGTGAAGATTTTTGCTAAGGTGAACCAATCTTTGCTAGGGTAAACCATTTTTTTGCTAAGGTGAACCTCCTTTCGCTAAGGTTAACCCCCTTTTAAAGCCCTTTTTTATTTAAACCTCAAGTAGTGAACCTCTTTTTTGCTAAGGTGAACTTCGTTTTGCTAAGGTGAACTTCATTTTGCTAAGGTGAACTTAGCTTTTATAAGGTGCACTTAGATTCTGCCAGTTCTTATAAGGGTAAACTTTCAAAGATACGGTTCTCCCAGTTTTCAAAATGTCCCAATAATAAGAAAAACGATGCTGTCTTCACAGTGGAAAAAAAATCTACATGATTTAAGACATATCAAAGTATCTCTAGTTTAGAAAAATTCAAGGTTGGTTGGTTGGTTGTGTTTTTACGGTGCAAGGACCGTTTTGTGGCAATCAAGGAGTAAAATTCAAGTTTAGAACCTGCAGACAGTCCTACGATAAAATCATTGCATAGATCGATAAAGAGACTTACTGAAACAAATTTTACATTGTGAAAACTTAAAAAAAAGTATTTTTATAATTCTTTGGTGCATGTGTAAATTTACTTAATAGGCATTGCTTTAATTTTATGTGTTCTAAGAACAAAAGTAGTACAGGACACACGGTAATAGGCTAAGGCTTACTTTACACTAATAATCAAAGCACAACACAAGTTATAGCAATTAAAACTTTTATTATCGAGTAATATTACAACGTTAGCCAAGAATTAAGCGATGGTTGTATTGCTTTCAGACTGTCATGAAATTCTCGCTTTTCTTTAGATGATGCTTTTTCCTTTTGAAGTACACTATTAGCTAATGCCAAAATATTGGACCCAGGAATTGTTTCTCCATTCCGGACAAGTTCACCTTTCTCGTTCCAAAAAACTTGTCGGTGATTATCTTTCATCGCTTGCACTATATCTTGAGCAATACGTTTTCTCTTCACAGGAGCTGTTTCTATTATCTCCTCTTCAAAATCTTGAGGTATTGGAAGGGTTGTAGTATTCTGTTCTTCTTCTTTAACAGTTATTTCGATGTTGCTATTTTTGGAAATCAGTATATATTTTTGCAAGAGCTGTAGATCCTGCTGAGCCTTCTCTGAATCACTTAACCCCTTTTTCTTCAAAATGGTATCCATTTCTTGATCTATTTCTCCCAACTTTTAATTTATATCATTTTGAACCCGATCTTGGGGCACAAGAACGTATTTTCTAGTGTGTTCCATGAATAGGCGACGATATTAGAGAGATGGCTGCAGGTATTAAGACTCCGAGAAATCCGTTTCCTTCCTGAACGATGAGCTGTCTCTTCTTATAAAGAGGGATATTTTTCTTCACTAACTGTCGCAACGTCCTCTTGTGTTTAGATAGTCTTTTCTTTTGAGAGGTGGAGGTAGATATTCTTCCTTTTAATAGATTTAAGGAGCACTCACAAACAGCTTTAATCACACCGTTTGAATGAACTTTAAGCATTCCTTTTCTTTTTGGATTCCTGCTTTCACCAACAGCCTTGAGACTGTCAAAATGTTGATGCGCCCAGCGTGACATCTTATCCGTTAATAAGAATTCGCTATTTGATTACGAAGCTATATACCTAGTTTTGAAGCTTTCGTTAAAGCACAGCAGGGGTAATTAACTTCGTGCTTAGTACACTTTTGGCGACAAGTGGGCAGATTAGTAGTTTTGGGATAGTTTTTTAAATCGTGACACGTTTTTCCAGTAATGGTCTCGATGAAGCGGTATTTCTCTTCTCTTTTGCAATACACGATAACGTAATTCGACGACAAAAATCCAAGCAAAATTGAGCTGATCGTACTGCAGTTCTGCATCGGACCACGATATTCGATGACGGTTCGCCATCACCCACACATTTGTCGTTTTTTCTTTATGAGTTAGCTCTGACCATTCGTAACGAGGCTTGAACGTAAAGGTCCCATGATTTCCCTCATCCACGGTGTAATAGGCTAATTCTTTTACGACAAAACGCCCATTCGAGACTTGAAACGCTTCGAAATCGATTACCACGAAATTATACATGTCCGATACGAAGGCCGACAGAGTACTAAATGATTTGGGGGATGGTAAAAATAGATTCTCGGCAGCAAATAAAACGGTTCGTAGGAATACGCCCCTATCTTGGTTGGTAGAAATAGATAGTATAGTCACCAAATAAACCGGTTCGTAAACGTATATTTTCTGGAGTTGTCGGCTTTAAATCAACCATGAGGTATCCATAAGGAACCTTCGTCTCATCTTCAAATGATTCCAAAAAGAATTTTGCCTTACTGGAATGCATCTGCCGTGCTAAATCTTAAATCTGACTTCGATTTCGAGGATTTTTCAATAAAAATAAATAATAGGCATTTAAGGAAATCTCTCGCATCTGACTCCGTTCATTGAAGAAATTTTGGACGATAAACATCACAGTTAAGTTTCTATGATGACTCCTTTACACAAATAAATTTGTTAGACGTTTATTTTCAGATAACTCGGTCATTAAATCGTCAATGATGAATAAGGTGCTGCTCCGAATTATTGAGTTGAAAATTAATCAAAATTATCTTTCATAAATTTATGCAAAAGCAAAATACGAATATATATAAAACATTAAATTACTTATTCAAATTTTAAAAATACATATAACTAGGCCAACCCATTCTCTCTCCACATTGTAAATATTTTTTCATTTAATTTTTTTATTATTACTTCAGATACTGCCGCTTTTTTCTTATTTATTTCAGCCTTTGCCTACTTGTAAACACAGTTGAAATTGTCACAAATGCCCCACCGTTGTTTACCTGCCACGCTCCAACCTGATGCCGCCTGATAAGCTACATACCTACATACCTGACTTAAACTGCCGTTGCCCCAAGAAAAAATTTTATTAAAAACTTTCCATCAACATAACAAGGACAAGTAAGGATTGTCAAGAACTTTACGCTATCATAAACTGAAAAAAAACTCCACGAGGAACTTAATATTTGACTGAACATTTTTCTTTATGCAAACAATAAAATAATAAATATGTTGAAATCCAGCACTACAGATACAAGAAAAAATACGTATTTTCAATCGTCATCATTAATGTAAAAATAATAGTTTTAATATTCATGTTTCCAGAAAAAACGTATAATAACTCAGTATGAAGTAATTTTTTTGTTGTAAAATGTGATGAATAATTTTTTTCTACGCATTAATTATGTAATAATGTTACTAATTTTTTTGTCAGATTGTTCTATTAATTTTCGCCTTGTGAAAAAGATAATAATTGCCAATTTAAAAATTTCTGCTTTACTTATTAATATTTTTACCTATTCATTATAGTTAATTTAAAAACAAATGCTTACAAAAGTTTCATTTAATGTTATTAGCGTATAAGTCTTTGTGAAGTTGTATTATTGTACTCCCGACTGGGTGAGTCATAGCGCTAAATTACAGATATAAGCCATTTGGCATTTGAACATTCCTTTCCCATGGTTTCAAATTAACACGCGTTTCCCTGTTTCCTAAAATGTAGGCAACTTCTAATCCTCACTTCCAACTATCCTCTAAGTTAGTATTAACTAAGTTAGGATTTTTATTCCCCCTTTCTACCCTCTCTCTTTGTGTCTAAAACCCCATACCCACTTCAAATGTTTATAACTTTCTTCACTCCCCCTGACCAATATCATTTGCAAATAATAAAGTCTTCACAGCGAACCATCCAAATGAGAGACTCCTATACACAACTGGAGAAATAACCAGGCGAAAAATTCCTGGGAAGATATATCTATCAATACCAGCTAGTTTAAAATTGCAAGAAAGGAATGTGCACTCTGCATATGTACTCGCAAACATTGGCTGCATTCCTCTTGAAGGGAGTGAAATAGCCAAAAGACGTTCACCGTCAAAAATATTAATAATTTGGCGATACTATTATATATGGGCGCTGGCGTCGTTTTAGTCGAGAAGACTAGAACTTTCGAGGCGCTTCAAAAATCTCTTCAAGTCAATCTGGGTCCAGCTTTCATGAAAGAAACGTGCCTTAAATGATGTTGGTGTGAAGAAAAAAAAGGGTCTCAAAGGCTAACTGATGACATTAATGTGCGTTGGATTGATACAAAAGTAGAGAAAATGAAAGACTTCGAACGAAGTCTTTGGGTTCTCTTATAGAACCATGGCCAACCCCCATTCAATGATGTAAGTTATATTTTTTATTCTTTTAACGGGTTTTATTCTTTCTCTTTTCATTCCTCCATTGTTATATTTATGTCCTGTAATTATGTCTCTAGAACAAACCCTGTGGCAAAGGCTGAAGGGGATATTTCCCATTAACTGTATTTTTTTAGTTCTAAATTCCGGCAGAATTTAATAAGGAAAAAAAATGGGTTACAAATGTTGAAATTGTATTAAAAGAAATGACAAGCATGTCTATTATAGTGACAACATGTGATTAGAAATGAAGTTATAGTAGTATCTACTAAATAGGAAATATGTGGGTTTTTTTGTTTGAAACTTGAAGTTAAATTTAAAAAATATGTAAATAAATATTGCTTTATGTTAATTATTATGTATGCAGTATGATTTTTGTGTTTTTACTGGGTTGACTTGAACCTGGGGTAATTTAGTGTAATCAATCTAAATTAGTAAACGTGTAAAATGAATATTTATAGCTAAGAAATAAATCGATCACGTGCCATTTATCCTTTTAATAAAATCTAACTTAATAATAAAAGAGAATTACATACCCGTCAAAAGCACTAAACACTTTTATTTAACATAAAGCAACATTTATTTTTAAAATTTAGTTAAAAAATTAAATGAAAAAACATTTATAATGTGCAGAGAGAATGGGTTGGCCTAGTTATATGTATTTTTAAAATTTGAATAAGTGATTTAATGTTTTATATATATTTGTATTTTTTTTGCATAATTTTATGAAAGACAATTTTGATTATTTTTCAACTTAACACTATATAGGAGGAATAATCCGTCAGCAGTCCCTCAAGAAATGTCACTCCTTTTATTTCATTGAGTAAGGACTAATATTCACCGTAACATCATACAATTTCCGTAGGGAATGGATCTATCATTCGTTCTTCGATTATTCTTTTAATAAGGAAAGCTTTTCCAGAATGCATAGGGCCTGCTAATATGATGGAAGACGGATGTTTGATCTTAGGGAGATCCATCGCACATATGATTACATTTGACGCGGGAGTGAGGCTTTATAAGTAATGACAAAATCAGTGGCGGATCGTGACTTCAAGAATGGGTAAAGCGGCGAGCCCCTCCTCCACCCCCCAAAGAAACCGGAAAAGTGGCCAATAAATTTCCGTTTTCTAGCAAAATAATTGTATTTATTATGATATATATATATAATTTAAAAATATGGATGTATTTAAATAATTCAATTATTTACACATAATAGACCTTTCAATACAAAAACTGCGCATGCACTAGTAATTGTATGAAATTTAAATATTATCAAAACATATAAAATTATTCATTATATACATAAAATTGTTAAAATACGTCAACAATAAAAATGTTTTAATTTAAAATTTCAATAATCTGCCATGTATAATATTCCAAATATTCACAATATGTATATATATAGGACCTGATATGGTACTACATATTATACAGACAGAGATAATATGTGGAGACAACAAGCAAAATAAAAATATGCAATATATGCTTACCCAGTCTTTATTTTTTGAATATAAGTTCGATTCTTTTAGACTTGCAAACTTGTCGATGATGTGAAAAAATGGTTGAGTTTCTATTAACTCTTTTAGTAGTTCCTTTTCAATTGAAATTTTTAACAAGTTTCTAAGTCTGTCTTCTAACATCGTATTACGTAGACTGATTTTGATTCTGTTTAAGCAAGAAAAACTCCGTTCTACAGAAACACTAGTGGACGGAATAGTCACTATTAAGCAAAAAAGTTTATAAGCTTCTTTAAAAATGTATCTGTTTTCTGTTAAAATTTCCATGAATGTTTGTAATTTCATATCTCTATACTGCTTATCCAGATATATGTGTTTTAATTCATTTTTCAATCTTTGGAAGTCAGTAAATATATTGGGGTAGTACACATTTAAATTATTTATTACTTCCGTAGGAAATTTATTGGAATACTCTATAAATTTTGAAGTATCCATTAATGTAATAAAATGAAGCTTTTCCATATCTTGAAAACGTGTGGTAATTTATCTAAGGTTATCTAATATTTCATAAAATATGAATTTTATATTTTGCAAGAACTTTATTTTGTGTGAGCGTCACTTTTTTTTTGTCCCTCACGGTGTTCAGTTGGAACTGTTGTTTTCGAAATCACTAATTCTAAAATTTCCACGAACGTATCCTCCTTTCGTTTGCTGTTTAAAAGAATCTGCGTATTTTTAATTTGTGAGATGCAAAAATTAATGTCAAATGACTTATTTTGTAGTACATTGAAGAGAACATCCGTAAGTCCAAAATTATCGCTAAAAACAACAACCAAAAGTGAAAATTCAAAGTCGTTAAATATATTTAAATAGCCGACACTCTGCCTAAGCGAAGTTTGATCGGAGGTTGGATCGTTCATAATCTCAGTAAATACTTCTTTTAAAGAATCCCATTCTTTATTTATAACACTCAACATTTTAGAGTTTGATGTCCATCGCGTAATAACAGAAGTAGGAATTCGTCTTCCGACGACTGTATCGACCACGTGAGTTCGTTTGGCAGAATGATGAAAAAATGCAGGTATGTCGCTTACAGTTGCAAAAAATATGCGACACTGTGAAATGCTGTTGCAGCTTTGTTGTAGCACTAAATTCAGACGATGTGCCAAACAGTGAATAAAAACTGTATGTGGCGTTACTTCTTTAATTTTGGACTGAAGACCATTTAAGTGCCCTGACATTACGCTTGCCCCATCAAAACATTCTCCTATAAGTTTTGATTTATAGTTAAATTTTTCGAGGCATCTTGATACAAGGTTAAACAATGCTTCGGCAGTCCGATTGGAACTGACGTCATAAAATCCCAAAAATCTTTCCACTGACTTTCCACCAGCAATAACATACCTAATTATGATACTACATTGAGATTTTTGGACAATATCTGTGGAATCGTCTACTTGTATAGAAAAAAATGCAATCCTTTATTTCTTTTTCGATATGTTCATTGATATATTGCCAAATGCAGTCAATTATTTCATTCTGAATAGTCTTAGAATTGCCGGCAAACATGGGTGTGATTTTTCAAAAGTGCTCATGAATGTCCACAGGGCTTATCGAAATAAAGGTTTCTAACAATTCTTTAAAATTACCATGATTAGTGGAGGTTACATCTTTGTGATGACCACGAAATGCTAATTCTTGCTTCCCCAAGTAAAGAACAGCACGAATGGGCGGGCAATTGAATGAAACGTCCATTAAGCTGCATATTTTCGTTGAAGCGTTTAATATATATTGCCTAAAGTATTCTTTTAAAGCATCCTCAATACCACTTAAATTTTTCTTTAGATTTGAAAAACATAATGTACAATCCACACGATCAAAAGAACCTTTATGTTTGTGAAGAGCACGGGTAACGTTACCAAAATCATTGAAACCACTCTTATTCCACACATTTGATTTAACACCAATGATTAAACATGGCATACAAAAAAGTTTATTTAAATAATAACTCCCACACAGCCATTCAAACTCCGAATATCACGAAATCTTAAAATGCCGATTATATACTTTGTCCTTTTTTTGCAACTTTAGTTAAATTTAACACAGGCATGGGCTTTTCCTTACTTAAAAATTCTTTTTTATCATCGTTATTCCGCTTGGAAAATGGGGTTTCTAATAAAATACATACCTGGTCATTTAAGGGAAACGTCATATTGTAAAGGAACCTATTAGGTTTAACCTAACGAATCAAGTAACGGAAATATTGATTTCCTAGGCGGTTTGAGAACTTGTAGCATAGTGCGCATATCTGAACTTTGGACCATATAAAAGATGGACACAGCAGTGTCCCCAGTTCGACGATTGCTCTTCGAGCGGCTCCACATCACGTGACGTTAAACGTAATTCATTAGTCACGTGAGGAAAGTGGAAAGGACGTCTCATCCTTCCTAGCAAGCTCCTCGCTATTCTTCTAGTGTGTTAAAACGATCATGGTGCGGTACAGTGTAGCATATAATTGCAAGGAAAGGGGTGGGGAAGAAAGGCGGAATTTACTCATTTCACAGGCTTATTAATGTGTATATATCTTCTGTTCACATTGTAAATGATATGATTCCTGTTATCACACATAAACATTTCATTCACACATAAACACACACAAATTATCAAATTAGCAATTCTTTTCCAACTGTTTTTGCGCCTTGCTTCAGTACAGGTAAGTCTGCACGAAATAAACTTCCGAAGATTCCACCTAATCCATAGCCTCTCTTTAAGGACACTCCAGAATAGTAAGGAAGGGCTTTTCCGACTTGCTGTCAATAATAATCTTTAAATTGCTTTGTGCAGAATTGATAAAGCACTTTTATCTTGAGCGATGATGAATAATAATGATAGGTGGTGGACGTACACTGCTTATTTATAACAATTGCCTCATTCGGAAATGGAGCATTACTATAACTTTTCCTCTCTCTCAAATGTGTTGTTGGCCCGTAATCGATTTAATCTCGATTTCTAAGGACTGGAATTCTTTTCGAGAAACTGGCAGGTAATGGAGTCTCTCGTACTGCGAATTAACGATTTTACCATCTCGGCCTTTAACGTTTACCACTTTGAGTAGCGGTGCTTGAACGTTTCCTACGATTTGGGGAGACACTGTAGCACTGCACACGAATAATAAAGCAGTGGCGTTATCGGGATCGGCGACGAAAGGGCTTTCTACGATTCTCTAGATTTCGTTTACACTGATTTTCTCTGTTGTATTAAATGTCTCGTAACATACATTTCCAGGTGAAAATCCCAAAGTTTCTGCAATATCTCTGTGAAATGTAAGTCTCGCATCACCTTTAAGATGTACTTTTACGCGTTTATTGTTTCTGCTATACGTTATTTGAATCGTAGTCTTGTCTCGAATCTGTCTAGTCACGGCTTTAATTAGACCTTCGACTCTCTCGTAAAATCTGGAAGGCATACGGACACTCTTCAGATAACTATTCCCGATGTCGAATTCAAATCGATTCGTTTCTTCTATAACGTTAAACAACGTATGGGGATATACAATTTCACTGAGACCGACTTTCCACTCATCTTTTGAAGGTATCTTTTGGAGTGGGTAGGCGCGTAATAAAATGAGATATCTTATTTTCTGGAAAATAATTCAGAGAGCTATCACTAGGTAGTATCATGTAGAACGACATTTTCCAAACTAACACGGTGGATCTGGAAGCTCATGGTCTTGTATCTTTTTGAGGTCACACACCCAGTCGTTAAATTTTTGAGGGTATCCTTTAAATTTTATAAAGTATTCGGTTTTCCTTCCTACTTTTCGCGTATCTAATGTTTTTTTCAATGGAATAATATTCTGACGGTAGGGCTGGGGACAGCTCGGTTTCGTAAAACCTACCATCTATTATTTCATCGTCAGCGTCTTTAATATGGTAAAGAGGTGGGTCATGTGAAATGCATCAGTGCACGAAAAATATTTCCCTCGTCCGGTTATTTTCGTGTCCTTTCTCAAAAACCATCTTTGCGCATCTAATGGGTACGGAATTCCATAGATTAAACTTAAACTTCTGTACTCCTTCAATGTTCAAATCTTTATATAAAGTACTCAACACAGTACTCTGATTTTCCCGAGTTACTAGAACGGGTTTTGTTTTTATACTGCGATGCCAAGTATGATTATAACTGTGCATTAATTTAGGCAACACATCGATGTATTTACGCGTGCTGTAGTGCGTAAAGCATTTCCACATCTTCGTTTTAAGAGTACGATTAAACCTTTTGACTAGGGAAGCTTTATTATTGCTCTCGCTAGTAAAAAGTTAACTTTAACGTTTTTCAAATATTTTTGAAATAGCCTGTTTTTAAACTCGGTAACCTTATCCGATTGGAGGGAAAGAGGTTTACGTTATTTAAAAATTTTCTTAAACGCTGCAGTAATATCTTTAGCGCTTTCAGTCTTCAGAGGTATCTCCTACGTATATTTACTTAAGATATCAAGTTAAAATATAACGGTAGCCCTTATTTTCTTTTCGTTACCTCCCACATCGATACCTCCCACAATCACACAATTGCGCTTAAAGCTTTTTTTTCGCCGGCTTATGTCGAGTATAAGCTTCATTACTCTGTAACCAGTTTTGAAGCTCTGTCGATGACACCTTTGCACCTCGCTCTTTCAAACTCCCGCGGAAGGCATCTATGCCACCAAAACTAGCTGGTTGTTTCAGATCGGTGTAACTCTCCATCTTACACACTACCTCCTCGTGTTACAACTATAAACTAACTAAACATATGAAAAAATACACTGGATCATGGGTACATATATAAAGAAAATTTTGTTGGCCAGAGTTTTGTGATTTATAAAAATATTCTGGTTTACAATCTCGACTATATTAATAAAATTTACACATGCACCAACGAATTATAAAAATACTTTTTTTTAAAGGTTTCACAATGCAAGATTTGTTTCAATAAGTCTCTTTATCGATCTATGCAACAATTTTATCATAGAGCTGTCTGTAGGTTCTAAATTTGAAATTTACTCCTTGATTGGCACAACACGGCCCTTGCACCTTAAAAACATAACCAACCAACCAACCTTGAATTTTTCTAAAATAGAGATACTTTCATATGTCTTAAATCATGTAAATTTTTTTCCACTATGAAGACAACATCGTATTTCTTATTATTGGGACATTTTGAAAACTGGGAGAACTGTATCTTTGAAAGTTTACCCTTATAAGAACTGGCAGAATCTAAGTGCACCTTAGCAAAAAAATGGGTTCACCTTAGCGAAAAGAGGTTCACATTACAAAAAATTGGTTTACCTTAGCAAAAATTGGTCCACCTTGGCAAAAGTCTTCATATGATAGAGGTAAGTAACCAAAGAGAATCGTTTTATAGTTACGTAGTATAACTACAGACAATACTTTTAAAAGCGATGCGATTATTCTTTTAGAAAAACAGATCCATGCAAAAAATCTAACATGTGGACAGCTATCCTTCTAAAACAATCTATAACTAATAACAAAGTATTACTTGGATTTCTTTGCTTGAAAAAACATAAAAAAGCCACATGGAAAATAATAAAACTCGTGAATTTTTATCCGTAGTAAGTACGATCGTGTCCTAAGGTCGGCTTATAGAAATGGTCGACTTAAAGAAGTGATCGCTCATGAATTTTTTACCAAATAGCATAAAACACATGGGAAATGATCAAGGTCATAAATCTTTATATGCGATATATACGATTTTTCATAAGGCCTTCTTAGAGCGATGGCCCTTTTAGAGAGAGTGAACAGTCATATATTTTTGTCAATCACATATCAAATAAGGTTTGAACGATTTTGTACTTTTTTTCAAAAACCTGGGATATAAATCAAAGTCAAAAATAATGGGTGATAGTCTTGTAGGGGTTGAATGATCATATATAATACATAGATGGGAAATAAGCAAAGTCCAAAATATATACTTTACTGAGCCTTACAGCGCCACCTATAATTATTTAATATGGTGGACATCTGAGAAACAGGAATCATCCCTCAGGGAATACAGAGTCGATTTACCTTGGGCCACCTTTTCTCGAATCATTTTTCCAAAACATTTTCAAAGTCCAGATGTGGGGGGTGCCAACACATATAGAAACACATTTAAAAAATTTCGAAGTCCACAAATACCCGAAAAATATTCAAATTAGCAAATGGAAACATCGATGTTGCCAAACCAGAAAACATGAACTTTAATACAAATAGCAGCGCCACCTATAATCACTAGTAGAAGAACATATGGTCGGGAATACACAAAGCCGATTTACGTTGAGCTACCTTTCCCCAACACTTCTTGCAAAATTTTTGACGCATCCGAGAAGCACGAAAATTTCCAGTTGAGTAAAGTTCTTTACTTCATTTTCAGTTGAATAGAGTTGCTTACTTCATTTTCGGTTGAGTCGAGTTGTTGACCTCATTTTCAGTTGAGTGGAGTTGGTGACCTCATTTCAATTTGTTTACCTCGACTTGGGGCCCCGCCAAGAGGGGCGTGGTCATCCATTGTTCTAGAACAATAGGGGCGGGGCCCTGTGACGGCGGCATTCTTTGGTCCCCATAGTGTTCCCAAATACTACTGTCAGCCATAAGCCTACGCCATTCCATCGAGTGATAACCAAGTGCAGCCAAGCGCTCACCATAGGATAAGTTAAAACAGCCGGGCAAAAACATAGTAAAACGCCGCAAAGTTTGTTCAAGACGTTGACCAACGGTCTGTGGAGACCAAACTGGAGAGGCGTGTTCAAAAAGAGGAACAACAAATGTGGAAAAAGCGTTCATTAACGCATCACGATCGCACCTACCAAAGGCGCCACGAAGAAGGTATGAAACTCTCGTTGCCCTAGCAACAATAGACCCAATATGGTCACCAAATCCTAAATCGGATGGTAACTGTGATGAAACGGTAGTTTAACGACAGCGCCCAAAGTCAATAAAACGGGTGAAATGGCCAAAACTCTAATAGCCTAGTAAATATAAATAGGATAAACTAGGAATAAAACTAATGAAAATGAAAAAGAAATTACAAACTAAAACTCGTGTATAATAGCAGAGTTCGAAAAGGGAGTAAATTTTAAAGGAAATGGAGGGTATCTCATGTATGATTTTTATTTTAGCGTTATAAATAAAATTTCAAGAACTAGAACTTACAATCATGCTTCTATCTCTACACAGAGGATCGGTGTATCTTTTTATGCAGGAATCATGGCCATTGTTTTCCAATATAGCTGCAGTGGTGGAGCGGCCTACGACTATCAAACCTGGTAATGCAGTTTAGAGAGCTATCTCTTGAGATAGCCGAACTCCCCTAGTTTTGCTACAAGGCACTTTAACAGAGCAGAGATGACTGTGTTCTACAGTTAACTGCATTGTCTAAATTTATCACACCTTCTAGTGGATATTTACCAACATAATGTCAGACACCACACGGCGAGACTGAACACTGCCTTCATGGGGTTCATATCTTACCATTGCTAGCCAAATCTCCGAGACTTCTAGCTAATCAGAATATCCGGATGTGCTGGGAAGGCAGTTGCATCGATCACGGAATGTAAACGAATTGGTTAACAATCGCAGAATATATAGCAGAATCCTCCACGAGGCTACATTAGATTGTGTTATTTGACTATATGCTGCCCCCGTATACCTACTTGCATCGCCGTCAGAGGCGGATTTACTACATATCAACATATGAGGGTCATGTTGCGACTGCTCTGTACTAAAAAATCCTTTTTGCAATGAAAATATCTTCATTTCTTTACCTTTACTATTTATTACGTATACGAAATCGTATAGTGATAGAACATCTCGTTTTTTTTCAACAGAATGTATATAGACATGGTATAAAATTTATAACTTCGTAGTCTCTCATCATTATTTCATTTCTTAATAATTTGTAGCATCCTTTAGAGCATACTAGATGCTTTTTTAATTCTTCATTTGGATAAGTCAATGTTATGCAGCGTAGTTTCAGGCGGATCTGTCAATGCACTAATTAACCAAGATTTGCAAGTTTAATAAAGGTCAAATTGCTTTTTGCGTAATATGTAATATATTGTATTTGCAAAGTTTTAAAAATTCATTGTTTTTGTGTTTGTGCCATAGTGCATTTTCCTCATAAATAGGCTTAAATTTCTAAAACAGGGCATAAGTTAATAAGATATCCGTGTCTTTTATATATTAATAATATTGTCGTCCAAATTACTAGGATTTCACACTACTTCCTATAATTATCTATTGGGCTACTTCTATATGAGTACTATTAGAGAAGAATGACCCATATTTTTATATAATCATAAGCAGAGGATAGAAAATGAAAACATCTGCATGCCATTGTAATAATGCTGCAACAACCGTGCATAGGATGTAAAAACAAAAAGGTGGTTGTTTTGACGAAAATGGGAGAGCTTTCATGAAAACGAAATTTTCTCCCATAAGGAGTTTTATTTTACATCTAATAATGTTGTTCAAAAGTGGAGACTGTTAACTCCCCAAAGCCCTCCTTATGTACGGCCTTGAGTGTTGCATATTGGCCGGTAGTTATTGAAGAATAATTTTAAAAGCTCTTTCCTTTTTAAATTAAAAACCTTTAAAAATTAATGAATGTCAAATTAAACATATTTTAAAGTTAGTAAAATATTTGTTCGCGAATATATTTCTAAAATCAGGGGACAGTAAAGAAATCTAGTAAAAAGCAACTGAACTAAATTAACAGCTTTCAAAATCTAAGAGGAGATTGAACTATTAATTTAAATAATTTATTTATGCTCTACGGTGTAATTTACCTTTTAGTATAAACTCAATAATTATTCATTTTTTTTCCACCTTATTATATAATTAGTCCGGAAAACTTGCAGATATATGAGTTGGTATTTCATTTTTTAATTTACAATTTTTACTTTACAATTTTTATTGATTATATTAATAAATGTAACGTTTAGAAACTTATAGAGTACCAGTCAAGAAATTATATTGTAGTAATGCACACATATTTTATTTTTCGATCTGGTACGGTAGACATATTTTGTTACGTTATATTTTGCGTTTTTTCCTATTACTATATGACAGAATTACACTGCTTCGTCTCGCAATTATTTTTGTGTGCGGTCGAGGACCACTGTCCACAAAGTTTAGTCAACTCAAAATAATTAAGAAGAAAACTGTGTCAAAATGTATTTGTTTGTGTACATTATTTATAAAGCTGAGGTGAGAAAATTATGCAATAAGATAATAGATGTACGATGACATTCATTATAATTTAGTAAAATAGCGACAAAATCACTTGTTATTAAGGAATGAACAAGAAAATTATTTAGCTTAAAAATGGTATTGTCTCTCTCTCTCTCTCTCTACCTTATCATTGAGGTAATTTACAAATTGACAAAATGAGACCACTTTTAACACAAACTTCAATTAACTTAAAATCGTTTTATCATTATCTTTCATTTTTGACAGTTTGAGTGTGTGAAAGAGAGAGAGGGAGAGAAAGAGATAGAGGGAGAGAGAGAGAGAGAGAGAGAGAGAGGGAGGGAGAAGTGGGGAAATAGTATAATGGCTTAACATTTTACCATTAAAATTGCTTTTCCATCGTAATTCCGTGAATAGTAGTAAATCTTTATTTATATATTAATATATGCTACTATATATTATTTTCTTGAATAGTAGTACATCTAGGTAAGAGTATTACAGAATTAAAAATACTTGAATACAAGCATTTCAAGAGTCACGTAATTTGTAAAACGGATTAACACATCAGTCTTCAAAATTTTAATGCAAAGCTTAATTCTTTCATGATAATTATTTTTAGACCATATTATTATACATGCCAGGGCGGATTCAAGGGGGGCACAAGGAGCCCCCAAGAGTAAGAAAATTTCATTTAAATTCATGCGACGCACTGCGTAGAAATTATATATAGCCTATATACAGGGTGGTTAGTAAAGTCCTTATACACGCAGATAACTGTCGAACGGAGAGAGCTATATGTATGAACGTGATATATAGGTATAGTAAAGTGACTATGCACTTCAAGATGAGACTGCGTGCAGCGCCCCTAGCGGAATAATTCAGAACTTAGAGTTGCTATCTCGAAAACTGTTCAAGATACGGTAAAAAAGTCAATTACAAAGTTGTTAAGCACCAGCTAGTTAGTACGAAACGATTTTTTTCCATCACGTTAAAGAGGAAAAAATCGTGATTTAGGAAGTTTAAGTGCTACAGGATGCCCCTGCGTGACAGCTTTCCCTTCGTACAGTTATACATAGAGGGAAAGCTTCAGGTAGGAGCGATATTTTCATTGCGCACACAACTTTAAGGGTGGTTTAGTAAAGTCATTATACACGTTGATAACTGTCACACTGCGAGAGATAGATGCATGAATATGATATGTAGGTACGTGCTGTATACGTAGTGAAGTGACTATGCGCTACAAGGTGAGACTGCGTGCAGCGTACAAATACAAATTTTATTTTCATGCCATTTTTACATTTATATTTTCCATTCTAACATCATCAGTTGACATTACATACCTAGCGGAAAAATTCAGAACGTAGATCTGCTATCTCGAAATCGATTTAAGAAACGGAAAAAAAAAAGTTAATTACAAAGTTGTCCAGCATCACTGATGCAGTACAAAATGGTACATGAATTGCGGGAATAGAACACGTCAAACGCTAATATGTGAGTATTTGGTTCGGCAAATGTGAATAGCGTATTACTGTGTGTCATTATGTGTGCTCATTACGTGTGGCCACCGTCGGCCACAATACGCGTTTGTATACGGTGGAGCGTTTCTTCTTGCACATTCAGCAGCATTGCAGGTATGACGCTTGTACAGGCATCGGTAATGCGACTGCGGACATTGTCCACAGTCGTCGGTTAGGTGTGATAGACCTGTCTTTTGAGATAGCCCCAAAAGAAGAAGTCCAATGGGGTAAAGTCCGGTGATAGTGCAATCCAGCTCACATGCCCACCATAGCCAATGACCTGTTGGCGGAAGGTTTGGGATAATAATAATTGTACTTCTGTTGAATGGTGAGGAGGAGGAGGAACGCCGTTATGTTGGAACCACATGGTTCTCCGCTCACTCAATGGAACATCATGCAAAATATCCGATAGTACGCCATGTAGCAGCTGCAAATATCGACGTCCCGTTAATTTGTCTCCGTAGAACACAGGTCCAATGAGTCTGTTGTTCAAAATACCGCACCACACATTAACAGACCACCACCACACCTGATGTCGGACTGGTCGTCCCCCCATGAAGAATTTTCGAGAGCCCAATAATGGTCGTTGTGTCTATTTAACACCCCGTTGCGGGTGAATTTTGACTCGTCCGTCCAAAGGACGTACACTAAAAAATTCGGCTGCATATCTAAGGTGTTCGTAACGAAGTTTCACCAATTAAAACGTCGCTCAGCATCCCCTGGAACTAGTGACTGCAGCAGTATTCCATAGTAGGGGTGAGCTCCCACTTGCTGCAAGATTTGCCGCACACGGCAGCCTGTTAGGCCACACATCATACCAACTTCTCTTGAACTGCACCGTGGGTGGATCAGAACATAAGCTAAAACGTCCTCTGGTTGCACACTCTGACTTACACATGCGTGGCGACCTGAACGGGGACGAGGTGAGACGCTACCCGTCTCTTTCAGTCGTCGAACCACATTAGTGATGGTCATTGCAGTCGGATGGGGTCCCAAAAGAAAACGTACGGCATATTGTCATGCACTTTGTCTTGCATTACGACCACATTCCCCATATAACAGCACCATCTCGCAATACTCGTTGGAATATTTCACAATGTACTATGTAACTACAGACGTTTAACGCACGGTTTCACTTCTCACACTGTCTTACACTCCTTGCCTGGCCACTATTTTATGCTTACCGATAACGTATGACGTAGCGTACACATTTGCATATCATGCGCTTTGTGACGAGATTGTGTGTGCAATGAAAGTATCGCCCCTACCTGAAGCTTCTCCTCCACGCAGAGCTGTACGAAGGGAAAGCTGTCACGCAGGGGCGTCCTGTACCCATTAAACTTCCTAAATCACGATTTTTGCCCTATTAAGGTGGTGGAAAAAAATCGTTTCGTACTAACTAGTTGGTGCTTAACAACTTTGTAATTGACCTTTTTCCCGTATTTTTAATAGTTTTCGAGATAGCAGCTTTAAATTCTGAATTTTTCCGCTAGGGACGCTGCACGTAGTCTCATCTTGTAGCGCATAGTCACTTTACTATACTACATCACGTTCATACATATAGCTATCTTCATTCTACAGTTATCTGCGTGTATAAGGACTTTACTAACCACCCTGTATAATAGTATCACACAACAAATTATCCAAGTTAAGTTTTTAATATGGTAATGGCTATTTCGGTTGCCATCTGCTGTCATCATCAGAACCGTGTATTCTTTTGCGCATTCTCTTCGCGCTTTTTCTTCTGATCAAAGCTGCCATCTTTCCGATCTAAATACGGTGATTGGGAAATACACGAAATCTGTGCGTTTGTGGTGGTGTTCCTTATAGAATAAAGGAAATTTCCCCAAACAGGTGAAATGGTATTAACTAATAGCTGGTCATTAATTGTGATATCAGCATTGAATAGAATGTAAAAGGCCTTGAAAAAGTTGAGGTCCACTGTCGAGACAACTTGTTCAATTAGTTGCGCCTCAGAAAATAAGAATTTGTTGCCCGTTTCCCATGAACGTTTAACCAAAGTAGATTCATGGAACACCGCAGGCTCAACGCGGGGACCCTGGTTCGAGTCCAGGATGAGGACGGCGCCTCTTTTCTTCCAAAATCAAAAAAAGCTCTAGCTTCAGCTAAATATACATGGGTGGCAAACATTATTGTATAATTCATGGAATTCTATAATTCTGCTTTGGCTAAACACTTAAGGGAACCTGGAAAAAAATAAATATTTTCTAATGCCGCAACTAATCGAAAAAATTTTTGCTACAATTATGCCTAACTTTTTCGAGGCCTTCCATATGCTTTCCAATGCCGATATCACAGAAATAGGTATTTACGTATTAAAGATTTTAACTGCGATAATTTATTATCTGATTTCTCTGTATAAAATTTACACTTACTCTGGGATTCTAGGAATAGGACTATATATTTATTTTCAAGATTGGAGGTCTTCTTACCCCCGAAATTACTTTTGGGATCCGCCCTTGGCTAGACGAGGTTATGAAAGGTAGGAAGACTTATTACTAACATGTGTTCAACTACATGGTTTAAAATTGGTGATTAATCTTCTTTGGGGACGATTATTTAGAGATGATGGGAAAGAAAAGGAAATTCAGAAATTATAATTAGTAAAATATTATTGCGAATAAAATAACTAAATCTTGAGGACCATTCATCATTTATTTAAAAAAATGTGTCATGCATTTGAATCAATTGAGTGAATATTGTCTGGATAACCATTTTATTTTAAAACCAAATGCCATAAAATATTTGACATTTTGTGGAAAGATGTTTTGTTTTTGCTCCTAAGTATCTGCTATACACAGGAAATATTTCGGAACGTCAGAGAAAAAGTAAAAAGTTAAAATTTGATAAAATCTCTTATCAGTTACATTTTTTCTATTTTAAAAAATAATGGAAGTTTTCTACATCTCTTCCTCTTTCTCTCTCAAATGTGAGTTTCGAAAACAAGCTTTGCTTAAAAAAATAGTTCAATTATTAAAAAGTTTTATATCACTAGTAATAAAACCATAAAAATGCTGGGTTTATTTTTGTAAACTGGCTTTTTCCGTATTTTTAATAAACTGTTGGATTTCTAAGATTTAAGTTTGAATTATTAAACACTAACTTTTAGAAATTACGAAGTTATAGAATTTTAGCAGAAGGGCCTTTTAAATAAAATTTAGGTTCTCTGTAATTGAAATTTCACATATAAAGGATATCAAAGCCGGTATAGTGATTATAAAGACATTGCTTCTGAATGTAAAATACAAAGACACTAATATGCAAAAAAACAAAATAATCCTCAATGATAATTGAAGTCACTTGAATTTGATAAAAATGATAAATAAAGTAATTTCATATTTAAAACAACAATTTTATCACAAATCAACAAATTAATAGCGATATAATCTACCTTTATTTTATATCATAAGATCATAAGATGAAGGTATATCCTCTGTTTATATGAATCAGTATTTCTGAAAAAAAAATACAAAGAAACATTGTGAAGCTTTTTTTCAAATTCAAATTCCAGAAAAAAGAAATAAAAATATCTAAAGTTCAGTTTAAGCTATATTAAAATGGGAAAAGTTAAAATTTATGAAGATGGATGTAACTATGGTAATGCTTTTCGTGATATCTGCGTGAAATGAAGTTGAACACAACGTGCTGATATCATAGCTATCTCGTGCTATAAACCAGGTGGGCGCCTTAAGAGCGTCATTCTTTAATTAGATTATTGCGCAAAAGAGAAAAATAAGAAGGCTGCTGGAGGCATTGTATTCCCAGTATAGTACTGCGAAAGCAGAAGAATGGGAACGACCTCAGCATTGAGGAGAAAGCAGTCGAAATAAAGAGTATTGAAAGAATGAGTACATGAACAGGAGGTCACACATTATTCAGTAAGGAAATGACTATCCCATCCCTCAACTTTAGACAAACGCGTAAGAGAAGATCGATGAGCAAGGACAAAAGCGGTGAGAAAAGATCAAACATGAGAAGTCACAATGCCTCGAAAAACTGGCAGGACTACAACCCTAGGAAAAGAGACCCCTTTTCCGAAGGTAGTGGCAGGACCCGCATGGTTCAGTTACAAGATGTAACAAAACGTCAAGGTAGGACATAATCTCTGATTTACTTGCGCAGTGTCTATCCTTCAATTGGAACATCTCAGTAGGGTAGAGCAGATCGAGGAGGTTGATGAGGTATGACATCAGCCGTACTGACATCATAAATGATCTAGGAGAAATGGAAATAATATATACTAGAGAGACAACAGTAAATTATTCAGATATAGTGTCCGGTGCCAGAGAAGAAGCAATGCAGCGAAGTTATGAGCAGGCATAAGCCGCAAGCGGCAAAAAATCATTCGCCAACTAAAAAAGTAGACAGAACAACACTCCATTAATAGTTAGTTTTTAAAAGTAAGATTAATTCTCGTTTCTCGTTGGTTTTCTTTTGCGACTTTATCTTGTCCCTTACTAGTCGATAATTTTAAACAAAGTAAAAATGCAGTAGAGTCTAGATAATTCGAGCTTACCAGGACCGATATCACCTCGGACAAATGAAAAACGCGGATTTTCCGAAAACTAATAAAAAATTATAAGACGTTATTTTATTTAAACAGGGATATACTTAGGTCGTTGGCCGCCATGATGCTAAAACAAACAATATCCTGCTGCCCTTATAAATTTAACATTATTTTATTCAGAATTTGATGTGTGAAGTGTTTACTTTTATATATATACCATTGGGGAGATACCATTTCTCCAAAACTTTTTACTTCAGCTTTACAGATGATTTTTCAGCAGATAAATTGGAATAACAAGGGAATAAAAATAAATGGTGAATATTTAAATCATTTGCGGTTTGCTGATGACATTGTTATTTTTTCAACGAACCCATCAGAACTCCAAGACATGGTACAGGAGCTCTCAACTAGAAGTAAAGAAGTTGGACTCAAGATGAACCTACAAAAAACTAAGATCATGTTCAATAATTTCGTAGAGGAAACAAAAATACAAGTTGACAACATTGAGCTAGAAATTGCTGATTCATATATTTACCTTGGCCAGCTGATTTCAATGGATGGCAACATTATGAAAGAACTCAACAGACGTATTAAACTTGGCTGGAGTGCATTTGGAAGAAACAGTTTTATCCTGAAGGGGAAATTGCCTTTGTGTCTAAAAAGAAAGGTCTTCAACCAGTGTGTATTGCCAGTCCTCTCTTATGGATCAGAGACATGGAGTCTAACAGTTGGAGCAATACGAAAGTTACAGACAACGCAAAGGAGCATGGAGAGGTGCATGCTTGGAATAACTAGGAGAGATCGAAAAAGAAACACTTGGGTGAGAGAGCAAACTAGAGTAGAGGACATCATTGTTAAAGTAAAAGGGCTGAAATGGCGATGGGCTGGGCATATTGCAAGAAGAACTGATCAACGATGGACAACAGAAATTCTGAACTGGATTCCAAGAGACCACCGAAGACCTAGAAAACGTCCTCAAACTAGATGGGTGGATGAAATAAGAAAACAGGTTGGGGTGACGTGGAAACGAATGGCCCAGGATAGACTTGTGTGGAAAGCATTTGGAGAGACCTTCATCCAGCAGTGGATAGATAATGGTTGAATATGATGATGATGATGATATATATATATATATATATATATTATTTTTAAAAATGTAAGAAAGTTATGTAAAATTGAAATGACAGGAAATTGACAGAAATAGAGATAGCAGAAACACAGTAAAAACATTAAAAATAAAAAATAAAAACAGAATAACAATAAATTAGTAAAACTTTTCACTACCAATAAGTTTAGCAACTTCATGAGAAACACAAAAATAGAGTCAGTAAGTAAAAACAAGCAATTTGAGATAAGAAACGGAGAGAATTCGACAAACATAGCATAATAAATGGAAAATGAAAAACGGGATTCCACGTGTAGGAACTTTTTCAAGGGAGGCTCCAAGCACGTGGTCCTTCAGCAATGGAATGTTTCTGTATGGAAAGTAGCTTAAGCTAAAAAAATTCCACGCCTCCCGACATTCCAAGAGCGAAAAACGAGCCGAATTAAAACGAAAAAATTTCATGAAAATATAAAAATTGGAGGACTTATATTGGGATGTAGACCGAATAACGATACAGTGAACAAGGTGTGAACGAAGTTAGGCATAAACGGAAAACAGCGGAAGGGAGGGCAACAGGGCAGCAGAGTTGCCAGCCTAAAGCTAAGGAAGCCAAAAGCGTTAGGAAAGCCTCCAAAATGGACAGATTTCAGAGCAATCATTTTGTTTTCTTGAACCTATTAAAAAAATAAGCAATAAAACGTTCCGGTATTAGATTGCCTTTCAGTCTGCATTCAAGCAATTTAATAGCTTCTAAAACGCTTGAGTCTTCAAATTCTGTGGGTTCTTTTTAATTGAGAAATAATACTATTGTGTTGGTATTAGATTCGAAACTAGAAAACGTAATCACTTTGAACGGGAAATGCATTCTTTTGTCATAGATGTAAGTCCTTACACCGGAATTTTTAACTAGTTCTATATGGAGAATTGGAAAGAACAACGTAAAACAATGGAAGGAATTAACGTAATTTCCATTGTTTGTCTTCTTCAGTTTGAGATCGTTAGGACAGAGGACATTGGTCAATTCATGGAAATCTGGACGGTCGAAAAAAATAATGTCATCCATATACCTAAAGGCTGTAACATCCAAATGCTTCTGTTTTTGCTGATGAAAGTGCAAAAAAATATTAGAGAGGGAGGTAGAGAAGGAGCAATCCACAGGGATTTCTTTAATCTTTTTCAAGAACCATTAAAAAGCACGTTGTCGTGCTGACAGTAGTTAAATAAATTAGTGCAGCGACCTTTGTCAAGATTGATTATATCACTATAATTCAGAAATAAAAAGACCCGCGGTTCATCCATATGGTTTAGCGGCCAACTTGTAAACAGATGCTCAAAATCATATGTATCTATATCCCGTATGTTACAGGAGTTAATTCTAATTTAAAACTTCTCAGCGATTGTAGATATTGAAGGAATCCTTTTCCGATTTTCTCTTAGGTAGAATGCGCTTGAGGATACATTGAAATGCACCGACAGTAGATTTATTATAAGCCGAAGATCTGCAAGTAATAAATCTAAAACCAACGGGCTTTTTATGGAATTTTACATTGATGAAAAAGTACGGAAAATTGAAACGTCCCATAGGTAAATTCAACCCCTTGTGCTGGGCAATAACGCGTTCTCAAATATATTAATATCGCTAGGCAATTCTTTGAAAGTGGAGTTGGAATGGTATTCAGTAATAAGTGCTTCTTTGCAGTATTTTTTAGTATTTTTTACACACGATACTTAAGTTATTGCTGGCTTTGTCAATGGTAGAGATGATACACTTACTCCTGGCCTCTTTTATTTGTTTCTTCAATGAAGAGGAGAAGTCGATTCCAAAGTTGGAATTTGTATTAAAACCCTTGATTTTTCCATCCACCATAGAGGCGACCCTGTGCAACCACTCACTGAAGTTTTCCATCGGGCAACTATATTTAAGAGCAGCTTTTAGGATAAATGTACGAATTTCTTCCCGGAATCTCCTAATTAAAAATTCGGTACTGAATTTTTTATTGGGGCGGTAGTTGGCTCCTTTTTCTAAAAGATTACGGAAAGCGTCATTTCTGAAAATTCTAAGGTAGCTTGTGATGATATGCCCGAATTCTTTATCGATGAAGTCTCTATATTCCTTTTTTCACAGAAGCAAACATCACATTCGATGTCCAGCTTTTTGCTGAACTGATTGTAATTGCAAAGAGAGCTTTTGAGTGCTTTTTCACATTTAAATGTAATTTGTATATTGCAAACGTCTTTTAGAGGAAAGGAGTAGTTGTTTTCGGACAGGATATGATTGAAATCAATCTAATAAAAAAATTCGTTTGTGAAGCTGATTACACAATACTCTCTTTGGCCGCTGATCAAAGCTGGTTGTTAGAATATTCCTATTATTGCTAAGTGATAACTTAAATTTAAGAAGATCCTTAAGCAACACTTCGAGCTGTATGTTTTTAAATCGAAAAGTCAAGTTTTCAAAAAAGTACTTTAGTATATACAGAATCACTTATTATTGAATACCATTCCAACTCCACTTTCAAAGAATGTCATGCGATATTAATATATTTAAAAAGCGTGTTATTGCCCAGCACAAGAGGTTGAATTTACCGATTGGACGTTTCAATTTTCCGTACCTTTTCATCGATGTAAAATTCCATAAAAAGCCCGTTGGTTTTAGATTTATTACTTGTAGAACTTCGGCTTATAATAAATCTGCTGCCGGTGCATTTTACTGTATCCTCCAGCGAATTCTACACAAGATAAAATCAGATAAAAATTCCTTCATTATCTACAATAGCTCAACAGTTTTAAATTATTTTAGTATTAACTAGTGTAACATACGGGATATAGATACATTTAATTTTGAGCATCCGTTTACAAGTTGGCCGCTAGACCATATGGATGAAATGCGGGTCTTTTTATTTTTGAATTATAGTGATGTAATTAATCTTGACAAAGGTCGCTGGACTAATCTATTTAACTTCTGTCTGCATGATAACGTGCTATTTAATGGTGCTAAGTTCTTCAAACAAATTAAAGGAATTCCTATGGGTTGCTCCTTCTCTAGCTTCCTCGCTAATATTTTTTACACTTTCATGAGCAAAAACGGAGACATTTGGATATTACAGCCTTCAGGTATATAGATGACATTGTTTCGACCGTCCAGATTTCCATGAATTGGCCAATGTCATCTATCCTAAAGATCTCAAACTGAAGAAGACAAACAATGGAAATTACGTTATTTTTTTAGATCTCCATACAGAACTGGTTGAAGTTTCCGGTGCAAGGACTTGCATCTATGACAAAAGAATGGATTTCCCGTTCAAAGTGATTACGTTGTTAAGTTTCGAATCTAATATAAGCATCAAAGTTCAACGCAATATTATTATTTCTCAATTAAAAAGAATCCACAGAATTTGCCTTGAAGACTTAAGCCTTTTAGAAGCTATTAAATTGCTCGAATGCAGACTAAAATACATTCTAGTACCGGAACGTTTTATTGCTTATTTTTTAATAGGTTCAAAAAGACAAAAAAATTGCTCTGAAATCTCTCCATTTTGGAGGCTTTCCTAACGCTTTTGGCTCCCTTAACTTTAGACTGGCAACTCTGCTGCCCTGTTGCCCTCCCCTCTGCTCTTTTCCGTTTAAGCCTAACTTTGTTCACACCTTGTTCGCTGTATCGTTATTCCGTCTGCATCCCAATGTATATCCCCCAATTTTTTATCATTTTCATAAATTTTATTCGTTTTAATTCGGCTCGTTTTTTGCTCCTGAAATGTCGTGAGGCGTGGAATTTTTTTAGCTTAAGCTACTTTCCAAACAGAAATATTCCATTACTTAGGAACCACGTGTTTGGAGCCTCCCTTGAAAAATGAAAAAATTCCTACACGTGGTGTCCCTATTTTCATTTTTTCCATCTATTATGCTCTTTTCGTCAAATTCTCTCGGTTTCTTATCTCAAATCGTTGGTTTTTAATCACTTACTGTATTTTTGTTTTTTCTATGAAGTTGTTAACCATACTGGTATTGAACAATTTTGCTAATTTACTGTTATTCTGTTGATTTTTATTTTTTATAATATTGTTACTGTGTTTCTGGTATCTCTATTTCTGTCAATTTTCTGTTATATCAAATTTACGTAACATTCTTACATTTTTAAAAATACTATTTTCATCATAAAAATGCGCACACAGCTTTGCGCAGTCACATTTTATAAAATTGTTTATCTTCTTTACTAAAATTTTAATTTGTTTAATTTTAGTAATTGCTTATACTTTTTCATTTAATTTATTTAATTTTTTTTAATTCCTTTGTGCATAAGTATGTATATATTTATTTTATGTTATTTCATATTTTCCTTATTATTAATTTACCTATATATATATATAAATTTTAAAATATGAAATGCATATATAAGATGAATAGTGCATGTAAAAATAGAAAATAGACCTGAGTACCTATGCAATGTATATAGATACATTGATGACATTATTGCCTTTAACAACCAAATGTTTGAAGAAAATTTCCAATATATCTACCCCAGTGAATTAAAATTAGCAGAAACGTCCGTTCAAAACAATTCTATTCACTATCTGAACATAGATATTAAAATCACTGATAAGAATAAATTAACAAGCATCATTTACGACAAAAAGATGGACTTCACCTTCCAAGTTAACCACCTCTCTAAATGCAGCTCTAATATTTCTAACGTCGTCTTCAGAAATATCATTATCACCATGGGAACTAGAATATCAAGAATCTGTAATACTAGAAATGACACAAGGAATAGTCTTCAACAATTCACTATTCTCTTAATTAATAACGGATTTCCAAAACCGCTCTACAATAAAGAGTCAATACGAAACTAAACAAGTCGCCATCTTAGCCTGGATTGCTTATATCCTTTAATGTTATAATATGTAACCAAGCAGAGTCTAGAGAAAATTTTCCTTATTGCGTAAATACTATTCACTATACATGCCATTACTGCATTAACACTAAAAATTAATGGTGTAAAGGCAATGGGATGCAGACTTAGCTTTTCGAAAAGATTTTTTTTTTTTAAAATATTCGGCTTTGTTTCCACTATTTGAGCATAAACCATTTTCGAAAAGCGTTTGTATATTTATATTCTTTTTTACACCTCTACATATTTCTATTTTGCATGTATCAAATGTATCTACGTATGATTTTCTATTTTATTGATTTTACGTTTAATGTCCCTATATTGTACATATTAGTGTTTATACTGTAATATTATTTGGATTTGTACGTTCTGTTTTTTGGCGCCTTTGGGCCTTGGGTATCTCGCTGAATACATCTGGCTTATCTGATTTACTTGTATTTTGCAACATACTTCCAGAAAAGGCGCCAAGCATGTAGTCCTAGAAAAGGTCCCAGACGACAGTTCTGGGGCTGTATGCTTATATTACGCTGTATTTATATGTGTGTATATATATATTTGTATGTATACATATGTCTATGTTTGAATATTGTATTTTCTATTAATCTTTTCTCTCATTCAATTCTATTCATCTAACACGTTAATTCGCTCTATTTTTATTTTCACATGCACTATTCTGCCCTTTATATATGTGTTTATATTTTGCAATATATATATATATATATATATATATAAAGCACATTAAAATTTAGCAGAGGTTATTGTGTTGGGTTTTTATCAATCGCTCTCTTTCGTGGAGCCCTACTCAAGGAACCCTATTTTAGAATAAGGGTTAAAAGTTAGGGATTTGTCAACGCTAAAAATTTACAGAGGAGTCCCAAAATAACGCCTGCTTCTAAGTAAATTTTGGTAAATCACGTACACTGTCGTAATGAGAAGGAGGGGGTGATTAACTCTCCTTAGGAAAAATTTATCCCCTCCCAAATTTCCAGGATTGTAGCGTCAATGATTATATGTAGCAGTATTTGTTGCCCAGAAAACATTGCTAGCCGACTTTCGTTAAATGTGAAGCTTATTTTTATTGGGATGGGTACATGGCCCAACCTAGAAGAAATTTTGCGTTTAATAGGTTTTCCAGCAATTCTCGTCTGCTGTGAAGAATACCCCCTATGATATAAAGTTTATATCGATATCTTTTCATCGAGATTTTACGATATGTAATTTC
Source organism: Dysdera silvatica (assembly GCA_006491805.2). Lineage (NCBI taxonomy): Eukaryota > Metazoa > Arthropoda > Arachnida > Araneae > Dysderidae > Dysdera > Dysdera silvatica. The sequence continues at coordinate 294,974,799 of QLNU02015360.1, read as the reverse complement.
CGGTTTCGGCCCTGTTCCCGAGATCTGATATTTCCAAAGTGAATGCGTCATTGCTCTGCACGTGCACTTCCCAGGGGAGCCTCTACTGACAGCATATTGCTGCACGTGCAGGACATATTCTCTGTTAGTCCTACAGCGTTTCTCCTTCCCACGGTTAGGTGCTATTTCTTCCTTCTTCTCTCTCTCTCTCTTTTTTTTTTAATATATATACATTATTCCTTTTTTTTTTAATCGTCTGCACGTGTACTCCTCTCGATTTTTTCTTCTCTGACCTGTGCTAAACCTCACCGTTACGCAGAATCCAATTTCCTGTATCAAAATCGTTTGGCTTCTCTAATTTTTAGTGCTGTGATTAAATTACTATTATTAATAATTGCTAAAAAGATAATACAAATTAAAAAATTTTTTTTTGAAAAACACGTGTCCTAGATTTTTTAGACGTAAGTGGACTTTGACTTAAAATTTTATCAAGCCTAACACTTCTTACATATTTATTATGTTTGTTTTTAAAGTTCGTTTGCTTGGATTTTTTATGGCGCAAGAACATCTGGGCTATACTGCGCCAGTTTTTAAAGTATTCTCCAAACCACCGGTGAAGAACCTTTTCATGTGGTGGAAGACTGCATTAAGTTAGATGTAATCTAAGAAGGCTGCATGTCTTAATTGTGTAGCTCGATCAGGAAGGATTGTTTAGTTGAATTTTCTTTTGTACTTTAAATCCGCTCATTTTAAGATTATGACAAAACTAATGAACGAGAAGAATAAACCATATTAATAAAAATAAAATATTTGTTCTACGAAATTCGGATTCATTCAACAGGCTGAATTTAACGGTACGGGGCAGAGGTTGGCAACTTATGGCATGTACGCTACCGTAGGCGGAAAGTCCATGTGTGTGTGTGGGGGTTATAGGCTCAATGAGGGGTTACAGAGCTACAACTCATATATTCCTATGTTAAATATACAAAATTTCATTTAATTGGGGTTATAACCTCCCCAAACCTGGCTACGCCTATGTATGCCGCACATGGCACATGAGTCAATGCTCAGGCTGGCTGAATATGAACTGTCGTGCTGAGTGATTTAAAAAATCCGAGTATTATTATTAAAATTCAAAAAAGCATTTTAGTTGTTTTCAAATAAAATCGATTTCTATGTTCATACCTTTTAATCAGGGCAGCACTTAGGGGTGCGAGCTGGGCGGCCGCCCAGGGCCGCTAAAAAAATGCAGTACAAGCACTAAAAAAAGTTTTTAGCGGCCCTTGCATACTTTCGCAGAGTATTTGGTCAGTTGATCTTTTTTTTGTTGGTTGTTTGGCTTTTTTATGGCGCAAGAGCATCTGGGCTATACTGCGCCGATCTTTTTTTTTTGTGTGTGACGTTACATTTCACGTAACGCACAAGACGCTTCCAAATGGGAGCCAAAATAAATATACACGTTATTAGTCAAATGCGCTAACATGAGCAGACTATGCACGCTATAATGTTTATTGTGGCGGTCTTATAGCCACTACAGAGACCGCCTGTTTCCGACAAAAAAACGTGTCGCAAAGTTCTGGAAAACAGAAATTTATAATTGCATTGTACTGATTTACCTTTGTGTTTAATAAGTGTGTTTAATATTGTGTTGTGCATAAATAAAACACTTCCATTTATCCACAACATCGAAGTTAAGCAAGAAATGCCAAGTTTTTTTTTGTGGTTTTACGGCTCAAAGACTACAGTGGTCATGCTGCGCCGGGACCTACTGTTTTCCGAGGAATCCGAACCTCTTTTCCGAGGAATCCGAACCTCTTAAGGCCTAGGGAACCAAACCCCGGACTACAGTGAGCAGTGCGATCTTTATGAGATCTCTGAGTAAGCGTTCTTTTGCACGGCTGGGAGTCGAACCCGTTACCACACTGCGCCACCGCAGGGCAGAAATGCCAACTGATTAATATATCCCTAGTTGACTTTGTTTAGAAATGTCTATTTTTGATTTAATTTCATTATTTTCTCTTTTGGCGCAGTATAGCCCAGATGCTCTTGCGCCATAAAAAAGCCAAACAAACAAACAAACAACTATTTTCTCTTTACCTTTGACATACGAACCAGTGAAAAACCTTATTTTGTAATGCTAAATCCCGTCTGCGTTTTTTTTTTTTTTAACGTCGTTGTGTTACGTTAAAACATTTTTGAGGGCCGCTAAAATCTGTTTTGACCAGGGCCGCTAAAGCCGTAAGCACGCTCCTGCTTTTAATGAGCGATGTTGTTAGGTAAAGAAAAAGGTTAGTAGAAAAAGTTAGGTAGAAAAGATGTCCAAAGCGGTAAATTTACAGTCGACTGGCTGGCTTCCTGAACCTTTGAACGCGTGTATGATTCTATTTCCAGCCAAAACTTAAATTTTCCCTCGCTTCAATCATTTCACTATCATTCGCATTTCCTTCTCGCAGTAAGATTAGTGTTATGAGTAATTATTATTGCAAAAACATCTGCCGTAAAAAAAAATAACAAAAAAATTGATGTGATATACGTTGTTTCAAAACTCTTGAACTAGAAAATATGTTTTTTTTTTCAGCAAAAAGACCGCGCTGTTTGCAATTTATATTATTAAGCTATTGTAAATCGTACGCCAAATGCGCAAGGACATTTTCAAGAAAGCGTCTTGTTTGGCGCAAAACGATCGTTGCGCCATAAAATTCAAACAACCATTTTCAAGAAAGGCAATTCTTTTAAAAAGTTAGGAACGTATCAAACGACGCCAATTTTGTCATAAAACGCATTCATAGAGGTGTTCGTTTATTTGTTTAGGTGTTTTATAGCGCAAGAGCATCTGGGCTATACTGCGCCCATGGAGGTGTGAAGGGCAGTCACTGCATGTAAAGGTAATTCACGACAAGACTGTAACCAAGGTTTAATTCTCGGGGTTCAAAAATTTTTACAGCATGTATCGATACAATCACAGTACTCCAAGGCCGTAGCCAAAACCCCATTAAAAATTAGTTTCAAAGGCACCGGATCCTAAGATTCCCTCCCTCTCATACTGTATGATCCAATATGATTTTTACCACAATACTGAGATATAAAGATTGTTAAAACTTGTAAAACCGCTAGATTTTACTGTTTTTTGTTTTTACCCATTTTAAATATTTTTGTTTATTTTTTTTTATTTCTGAATGTGTCATCTTTGCTAGATTTCGAAATTTTCGAATTTGAAAAAATCAGTTATGTAACCAAAGCTTAGCTGCCGCCCTGGTGCCTTGCACCCCCGCTTAAGACGTCCTTGCTTGTGTCTCATATGCCTTTGCCGTGCCCCAGTTGCCCTTTCAATCTGGCTACAGCCCTGCTGCTGTACATTATCGCACTTACAATTTAGAAGCAATCAGCTGCGGAGACAACTGTCGCTGTTTCTTTCCTCCGCTGATATATGACTAGCCATTTTCGGAAGAGTACACGTATCGAGAAAAGTCGACTCGCGCGGAGTTTTTGAGCAAGGAAAAAGCGTTTTTCCTCATAAAACGCATGTAAGAAACCTATTCAGAAAATGGCAATTGGTTTTTTTTTTGAAAAAAACAAAAACAAAAAACGCCTGGACGGTGAACTGACAGGACCATAACCTGAAAGTGGTGAAACCAGCAAAACAGTGTATGTTTGACATTTAATGGGCATTCGAGGTTGCTTGTTTCGGGACTGTTGATTGGTTCATTCGAGCTGGTGACGTTTTTGAATGTCGTCATGGGCTTTAAATGTGCGCCAATCACCGTGAAAAAACATTAATAATTGGGCATAGCGTCTCCAGTGGCTCACTAACTACAATTAAAGCTTAAATTCAACAGATTTTTCGGCGACCACCCTTCCCACTTGATAACCACACACACAAAGATTGTATCCAGGATTTAATTTCAAGGGGGGGTTCAAAAATTTTTACCGCATGCATCGATACAATCAAAGTACGCAAGGCTGTAGCCAAGTCCCATTAAAAACTTAGTTTTGAGAGGGGGACCGGTCCCTAATACCTCCCCCCCTATGGATAGGGGCATGGCACACACACATAGCAGATTTGAATTCTAAGCTTGATCGTTTATTAATATATTGTGTCTTGCGGCAGGGCCGTTCCCAGAGCCATAACCAGACTGGGGCTATAAGGGGCTAAGCACCCCTGGACATGTAATCAACCCCTACACACACACTGAGAATATTTTTTCTCAAAATAAAATATTGTAGAATTTTATTTTAAATTTTTTGTTTTGTATGAAATTGTACATGACAATGGAAATTGTTCTTTGACGTTAAAAATGCATTCGACTGATTGATTGATTGTTTGGCTTTTTTTATGGCGCAAGAGCATCTGGGCTATACTGCGCCGAAAGTAATGCATTCGAAACAGCTTACTGCGCTAGGTCTTGTGCATATAATGTTTTTACAGAGGTTTGAATCTTCATATACTTTATAATAAGGATAAGAGAAATTATAGAGAGGTATACTAAAATTTATAAGTTTTTAATGCAAAATTTATTTTAAGAAATTTATTTATTAATTTTAAATATATTAGTCTACTTATATATTTAGTATTATTAAATATATTAATAAAATACATCAAATTTTATACATCAGTTCAAATACACGCACACAGTATAAATGCCAGGATGCTCTCTTATGCCAAAAGCCAACCAACCAAATAAGAACAAACATTTGCGAATTTTTGAGCCCCCGAAGCGTCTAAAGCTACGGGCCTGGCCTTTCCTATAACGAAAAGTCCCCCCCTGCACCTGGGAGCAGAACGTTTATTATGTTTCCTTTGATCTTTGGATTCAATTAACGTTTTTTTTTTTTCATTTTCTAAAAATAAAAAACATTTTTTTTAGATGATGACCGTTAAAAACTGCGTTTTGTATAGATATAAAAGTAAATACAGGGTTCGTACGGGTATTGGAAAACCTGGAAAGTCCTTGAAATTTATTTTTTGGTATTTGAGGTCTGGGAAAGTCCTGGAAAGCATGCTGATGTAGATTTCCCTTCTTTCTTTTCACGTTTTCCCCAATGCTTTGTTGTGTTGTTTAGGGAACTTTTGGCTGGCTAGGTGTCAATATTTGCAGCCCCCTAAAAATTGGCAGATTGCCAGTAAATTACCCCCTCTAGCAGTTCTATTTATAGCCAGATCCTAGTTTCCACTTGTAATCAGTTTGAAGATTTTCAAGTCCGTGTCTGTCATGTGGGCGAGGGATGCTGCACAGAAATGACATTGCTGGGCATATTCGCCAAACTTAACGATTTCTGTAAAATTGCTCCAGACTGCGTCAAAACGTCAACTTTTCCAGAGCGCGGAAATTCAGTTTCGCCTTTGTTAAAATTATGCTTAGCCTTTGTATTTTGTAGTGCCAAATTTTCCTCCCCGCCAAATTTAGGCTCCAAAGTTTCCCCAAAATCACTGCATTTCCAGTTTCCTTGGCATTTAAAGTAACTTGCTATCTGTGTGACACTAAGATCGCCAGACAGCATTGGCACCGGAAAGGGTGGGGGAGGGGTCTCACCTCCCAGTCTTGAGTTTTATTAACAAAGGAAGCATTCGCCCCCCCCCACTACCCCGGGAAAATTCTTATGAATTACAACGAAACTATAATCTCTAAAACAAGAACACGTTTCTATAAATATTCATTGAACTTTATTTGCAGAATATATATTTGCATACTAACATTTTTCAAACATATTAAATCTCAAGTTTCGGTATTATAATTTAGCACCTCTTCCCCTCCCTCCCAGATTTTTTTGTCGAAAAAATCGCATGTTACTTATTTACAATAATGGAAAAATTGGCTGAACTCCCCACCCCCATATCTATATAGTCAAAGAACCTCCAGAATTTTTTTCTGGCTGCGTCACTGTTTATACTAATGTTGAACCGCCTCATAATTCTGGATAGAAGGGTGAGTTGGGGGAAACACGCGAGGAAAAACTACCTGGAAAATTTAAAAAATTCCTTGAAAAATCCTGGAAGTTTTTTTACATAATGTGTATGAATTCTGTAAATATTGCATATATAAAATTCTTAATTAAATTATATTAAATGAATAAAATAACGATATTGCTTTTGCGCTTGGGAGATCAACAACATAGAAAAGGCTTATCGTGAGTCACGTTAAATCGGTGATCCCGTTTCATGCAGCCAGCCAAGCAGTCATAAAAGTTAATATGTGAGAGACTTAATTTTTTAAAATTATTATTATGTATCACAGTTTATCTCCTTATGTTTCACATTGTATATCACGAGGCTTACGGGGGGTAAGTTAAAACGCTGAGATATATATTGAAAATAAATAATTAAATACAATAAAAAGAACAATTGAAAAAGCAAAACAACAACAAATACAGAATAAAATAAAACAAGTTAGATTTCCAAATTGTATACGAAAGATTGAAAAGCAGAACGAGTTTATTTTGTCCCGAACAATTCAAAAAAAAAAAAAAACTGGCTGCCAAAAAATAAATAGCCCTTCAAGATGGCCTGGAGAGTGTGTCTCTTCTAAAGTTAAGGAGCACAATTTAAGATAATGTGTTCAACATTTTCTTTACCGTCTTAACAAATGCAAAGTTCACTAGAAGAGAGTTCAAAACGCTTAAGATAGCTTCCGAAATTTCCGTAACCAGTCAAAGTTTAGGTTAAAATTAAAGTTTGTTTTTAAAGTAATGACATGCATTGAAGAAGAAAAATTTATAATTGTTCTAAAGCGTGGTTCAAAACAATCAGTGGCGCCAACCCTAAGGAGTCTATTCTTTTGTCTGTATATGCAAATAGAACCTGCCTAAAGTGGACACCTTTGGGACTGGATTGCAATGGTTACCAAAGAGAGGTAGTCACTATACACGACAGACTTTAGTACAGGCATGACTAAGTCCCTACCTGTTCCTTCTTATAAAAAGTGGTCACGCTATTCAGGTGGTCGATTTACCAAGGTGGTCGCTTTACCGGGTTCCGCTGAATATAATACTGAATAAAATACTGAATAAATTACTGAATAAATTATTGAATAAAATACCGAATAAATTACAGAATAAATTACTGAATAAAATACTGAATGAATTACTGAATAAAATACTGGTACAATTGGGAAGGCTGGGCTCTCTCGAAATTGATGGTCAGTAAATGAATAAATGCAGAATATAGTTGCGGGTAGAAATCATAATACAGTGCAACGTGGTAAAGTGACCACCTGAATAAAGTGGTCATTTTTTATAAGAGAGAACTGGTAGGGACTTAGTCTTCCCTATATCAAAATCTGTAGGGTATTGTGACCACCTGTCTATGTTGACCATTGCAGTCCAGTCCCAAAGGTGGTTACTTTAAGCAGGTTCTACTGTATATAAATTATGTTACTTGTTATCATTCTTTTCCTGCTTCGGTTGACTGAATGGACTGTGCATGCGAGTTCTTAGCACTGGCGTACGCAGGGGGGTTAATGTGGTAATAACCCCCCCCACTAAGATTCAATTTTATTTACACACACACACACACACACACACACACACACACATATATATGATCCTCTTTCGAAACGCCAACGCTGATTGGAAGAATGACCGCAACAGTAGCAGATGCAAGTTTTTGAAGGAACTGAGCCAAGTTCTTGTAAAACCACACACATTCTGAAACGACAGGAGCAACAGCGCCTATCCAAAGAATTGAGAATGCTGATGACCAAAATTTCTGGAGCTCCACCTGTGCAACTTCACACACAATTAACCCTTCCTCCTAGAGGAACTACTTCAAAGAAAAGATGTGCCATCTGTCCCAGAAGTAAGGACAAAAAATTGACTTAAGAGTGTAAAATTTGCAAGAAACCAATGTGTCCAGGCTACCGTGCCATGGTGTGTATTGACTGCGATGAAGTTTGAACAATAACGAACATTGCTGAATAATCAAATAAGTTTCATTTTGTACTTAATTTATTGTTATTAAAAGGTATTAACTAAGCTCTTTTACGTTTTATGTCGAAATAACATATGGGGTTTCCTCGACCCCGCGTATACATTCTAGGGTTAAGTATGTCTTGATAAATTTTAATTTGGAGAATGAATATTCTGCTGAAGTTGCGGTAATAGGGATCGTCAGCAGAATTCTGAAAGTGTTCGCAACTTTTGATAAAGCATCCTGGAAACCGTTTTCAAATACATGCTTAAGAATAATCAGTGGTCAAGAAGCTAGTGTCTTCAGAATGCATCAAACAAGAAATTTCAGTTTTGTGTACGTCTAATCCGTTCAACTCGTC
>QLNU02015360.1:294945695-294966456 GCA_006491805.2 Dysdera silvatica | reverse complement strand
TGTTTCGTCGAATATTTCCACGCAAATTTTCGGTGTTCCTCCCGTGTTTAGTTTTTTCTAAAAGCTAGTCTTTTACCTGAGTTCTCCCAATACTGAACTCGAGTTCCTCTTTTCCCCCTCCTCGCTATGGCTAAATCTGAGTTTTCTTATCTTGCTATAAAAAATAGGTAGCTTCTGGTATTAGTTTGGAGATGCTATTAGCTAGATTTTGCATTCAAAAGGCTTCCCAAGACTCCAGGAAAGAATCTACGAATCTATAGTAGCGAGAAATGACATTTTTATGATGAACTTTTGTTCTTGATTTGCCACTTCGTTTGATAAAGGAAACACAGAAGTTCTCGAAACATTGTGGATCTTTGTATAGTTGGTAAGTTTAACTCTTCTCTTTTTAGTTTGTTTTTATTTTCCTCTAGCTTCCTCTTTCGTTTTTCTTTAACTTTACTATTTGTCCACTTTTTTGTCTTTCTTTATTTTTCTGATTTTAATTTTCACTTTATTTTATTCTCTTCTTTTCGTTACATTTTTATCATTACCTTCATTCTGCTCTTTTCCTTTGCCCGTTTTTCTTTCCCTTGTTTTTCATATTTCGATCAGTATTATATATTATAATACAATTTTTACCAGTTATGGTAAGCTCTAATACAATTTTCGCATATCATTGTCAAATATATAATAAAGGAAAGCTAGCTTTATGCAGGTACAGATGAAAGTTTAATCACATTATCAACATGAGTAATTTATCAGCAGATGAGAATATTTTTTTCAACTATATAACTGATTACTCAGTTTCGAAAAAACGCAATGGGAAAAGGTGGACGATGGACTAGAACTTCAGATTATTGCAATATGATGGTAATGTTCATGCATTAGCGAAAATTCTTATTCGGTCTCAGGTCATTAACTCTGCTTTTTTGGTTTATTATTGTACTGGGCAATTGGATCAATCATTCAAGCTTATTTTGCAAAAGAAATAGACCGCATGTTGGAAAATTTTGCTCACGTTTTATACATTATATTAAAAAAAAGGAACTGGCTTAGTGGTTTAAAATAAACATTTGAAAATGATATTTAAAAAAATAATAACTATCAAAGTAAACTTTCCAAATTTATATTTAGGTATAAGAAATTTACTGGCTATGTACATAAGAAACGTATATGACATAAAATGCAATTGATAAATATTAACCAGTGTGTGGAATATGGACATATGAAAAAAAAAAGGCAAACAGAACTAATGATCATAAAATTACACTGTAGCAGGACCCTTTATTTTTTCACCTTAAATTACCCATGAGAAGTTAAAACTTACCGAAAATAAGATTAATCGACTATACATAAACATAGTTCGAATCTCATTGATTTTATTCATACTCGTAAAATGCTAAAACTAAGGACAAACGAAGAGGGATTTGTTAAAAAATATGATGTAGTTTTTTTAACGGTGATGAATACTACTTGGGAATCAATACAACAGGGGTCTTCAGCATTATCGTAACAAAGCAAGTTTTCATAATCGTTCTAGTACCATGGATTTGAAAAAATAAATTTTAGCTCGAGAACGGAAGTCAGATAAAGTAATGAATGAAGGACATAGTTTTAAAGTGCCATTATTTTACAAGTTCAAATAAAATTTGATAATGAGATTTCAAGCTTTAATGAAATCATTATTAAATTATTATTCATTCCTCTATATTACTTTGAAATCATACCATTATTATTGAAATATATTTATAGCATATACTTATTATTTCCTTCAGAGCAGGTTTCTTATACAGAAAGTTAAATTAAACGTATAACTTCTTAATTTATTATTTCAGTAAAGTTAATAATTTCCAATTTTAAGCAAGTGATTTATTTTTAAATTTTACATGGTAGATCTAGCATCAAAAGAATGATGTGTTAAAAATGCTTTTGAGGGAGAAAAAGGAAAAATGCAACATATATAAATCTATGTCCTCGAATCAAACTTCCATTTTCTTGCAGATCCCCATGCGATAAGGCTTGTTAACCAAGCGCTGCGAAAATGAATAGCGATACTGGAATAGGATACGCGAAGAAAGATATTTTTCGAAACGAGGTAACAGAGAAATAGCTGCGATGGTAGGAACTATATTTTATTCATATTTGTAGTTTCAGAAGTTTTAAGGACAAGCCTTTATTGGTATTCTATTTCTCTTTGAATAATCGTACATGGCAATTGCTTGTTATGGATTCCAAACGTCAGGAAATAATAATTAGAATTTAAGCACTATAGAATTTCCAAACCCGATTCGCTGATGTCTAAATAATTGAGGTTTCGACAAAAACTATTAATTTTGACGATAGGGTGGTCTTTTAGCAGGATCTCTGTTCGATAATTACTCTTCGCAAAATCGATGTTAATGTATTGTTTCGCGTTTCCTCGTAGCATTTCTCCGAAATGCATTTGAAGTTGTTATTAGTTAATTTTCCTTTTCCATTTACAAAACTCATAGCTTAGGGGCAACAACACCGGCACATGTATTTATAATATGTATAACGGACAAATATAACGATATATTTTGTAATAACGATAAATTTGCAAAAAATGAACAACATAAAAATTTCGTACAAAATATGGGAAATATAAATAAAGATTAGAACGTTGAAACAATAAAAAATACATATAATACAATAGTAAATACATATATTTTTGATTATATTTATATATTTATATTTGATTTAATAATTGAACCTAAAACTTGCAAATGTGATTCATAAATTCAATTCATAAAAATATTTGATCATAATATAAATATTTTATTATTAAAACTCCGATTAAGAATGCAAGTAATTTTATTAATTTTATTGATCATTAATGGCATTATAAGTAATCTAAACTTTGACTTAACAAGCAGATCTTTAATACTGAATTTTCGAAGAACATTTAAATTGAGAAATGTTTTCAGTTATATTTTATTGTCTGTTTATGCCCTCTGAAGTAAAATATTATGCAACTCTTGTTCAGTATTTCAAGTTAGAGAAGATGATTGACAAATATGACACAGAAAGAGCATATATCTAAAATTTCAATCACGGTTTCAAAATTACTCACAAAATAATTTTTCTCCAGTGAGTAGTTTTGTGTTCAAGCTTCGTGAGAAAAGAGATTGGAAGAAGACGTGGTCATCATGAAAAATGGAACGACAAAACTGAAAAAAACCAAAAAAAAAAACCCAGAAGATTTCGAAAGATATACAAGACTGTCATCATTCTCAGTTTCGCGTCAACACCAAATTCCCAATAGACAGTTAAAGCCAGCAGATTTAGTAGATCGAATATATTTTTGCCGTTAAAAATGTCTGCAAACTTAGCTTTCTACGGAAACGAAAAACAGTTTTCTTTCGGCATCAGATTCCTTGAACTTATAGCTTTAAATTTCGTTTTTTTTAAAGAACTGTTTTATCGACGCATACACGAAAAACTTTTAACTGATAAACAATGTTATTGGTGAAAATGACATTAAAAGAATTACGGATCTATTCGCTGCAAATAGATGGTAGATGAAACAAACAATGCTTTAACGAGATTTTCACCCTGTGAAAATGAACTGTAATTTTGTTTGGAAGGTGACAGCTATCCAGCTTTTCGAAAATATGACGTGATATTATAATCAGGGGTATGTGGTTTTTCAAATAAAATATCTCAAAAAGTAATCTAAATTACAAAAGAACGGTATTCGAAATACTTTTTTATTACCAGCATATTCACGGGATCCTTTTGAATATCGGCTTTTCTCCAATTAGTATTTTTAGGATAAACTTGCGAACAATCGGCGTTTCTGGATTTTTCGCATCAAAGTTCGTAATTCTGTTTAGAAAAGGACGTTTTCTTTTTGCTGAGTATTACGAAGTATTAACTTTTCAAACTCCAGCATTTTTATATCTTGTCCTTTTTGCAATGGATAACCTTTTGGATTTTTTTCAAAGGAAAGTGAAATTTAAAGTTGTATTTTTATTCCCTGCGGGGAAATTGAAGAATTTGCAGGGTTTAATTTCTGAATTGTAATCGAACATTCCTTGCATTGGATGGCGTAGTATTTAAAACCTGGTACTAGATATATTTTAACCTGTAGGCAATAGAGTCTCTAAGATAATTGAAGATAAGAAATGCCATAAAGAAGGATTTCAACAAATAGCGCTTTTTATAGCTTCATATTAAAATATTTGAATTTACAAAGATAGATTGAAGGAGATAATTAATGGTAAATTGAAATAAGATACAAAGTACCAGGGAAGAAATTTACATACAGCACATTAAACACAAGTAAAATAGCAAATATAATACCCGAACTTTCGGACGCATCAGCAGCAGTCCTTCATCAGGTTTAATATCGATGTTGTGTTTTTCCCTCTTTTTATAGACGAACTTTCTGGAAAAGCTTCTCTCAGAGCAATCCTGTATAATGGGAAAACCCAATGGGAAACTCTCCTACAGATCACCTAATATTGGGGAATTCTCATCCATTTCGGAGCAAATGTTGTTCGTGCGTTTCTGGAAGTGGTTGTGACGTGTTTATGGCGTTTGCATGTAATTTGTATGATTCCCAAAATTCTAGGAAGAGTCGCACACTTTTGTGTGTAATATGCCGGTGTACGATTTTTGTTGAGTCCAAGTCGGCTTTATGTCTATGTAACTCAACAGACGTATTATACTTGGCTGGAGTGTATTCCGAAGAAACAGTTTTATCCTGAAGAAAAAATTGCCTTTGTGTCTAAAAGGAAACGTCTTCGATCAGTGTGTATTGTCAGTCCTCTCTTATGGCTCAGAGACATGGAGCCTAACAGTTGTAGCAATACGGAAGTTACAGACAACCCAAAGGAACATGGAGAGGTGCACGCTTGGAATAACTAGGATATATTGGGCATATTGCAAGAAGAACTGATCAACGATGGACAACAAAAATTCTCAACTGGATTCCAAGAGACTACCGAAGACCTAGAAAACGCCCTCAAACTAGATGGGTGGATGATGAGATAAGACAATAGGTTGGGGTGACGTGGAAGCTAATTGCTCAGGATAGACTTGTTCTTCTGGAAAACCTATTTGCACAGGCTTTATACACATTCAAGTGATAAATAAATGGCGAAATAAGTATGGCTTTTTGGTCTTGAAATTCAACTGTGTCCCTTGCAGCAGATGGAAATGTTTAATATAGTGTCCAGCCATATTTAGCATTATTGATTCCATCCGATGAGGTAAGCTGTCATATATGTATTGAACATATTTCATATTGATAGATTTCAATGAATCAAGAATAGCTGTTTTTAAAACTGCCCTTATTTATGAAATGATGGTCATATTTATAAACTTTCTGTGCTAGCATATAGCCTAGCACACATTCTCTATTATATTCAGGTCAGGAGAATTTGTTGGCCAAGTTTTGAGTAGTTTATTTATTTTTTTCTTTACTTAAACCAATTCTGAGACTATTTAAAAACATGGATTTTGCAATTATCTTGCTGAACAAAACAACCAATTTCGACAGGTCATTTTAATTCCATTTCGAGGCAACTGCTTGCTTAACATTTGTAAGCAAGCAGAACCGTTCATTTTTCCATGTATGAATTCAATATCGCTTGTCTTTTTCCCAGCCAATTGCACCACATATCATTATCAAACAACCTCCCTGCTATCGAGTGGAAAAAAATAAAACTCTTGTTTGTCATCTTTTCAATAACTGTACATACCATCCGGCCCATCCAGATTAAACTTTTTCCCGTCGGAGAAAGCTGTTCGCCACTTAGAGCTGCAACTCATATGGCTACGAGCAAATTCTTTTCGACTGTATGTGGGGAATGATAATAGCATTTGTTCCATTTGCAGTTTTCTCGAACAAGGGCTCGATTTATTCGTCAATTGTTGTGTTCGTCGAACAGTAATTGGCAAATTCAAATCGTTTCGCCGTTCGTATTCTCTTATAATCCTATTTGATGCTTGCTACCTCAAAAGACGAATCTCCTTATTTGCAATCTTGAATGGCTTGCTGGTGCTCTTATTTTTTCCGTACCCAGCTGAATCTTTAAGCAAATTTCGTACACGTTTGAGCTGCTATTGAGAGCTCAGGCAATATCTGTAGGATTTATATCAGTTTGTGCTCGCAAGACATCAATTTTTCCCACGCCCGATGGTAGAAAGTTGAGAATCTGGCGGCGTACTTACTTTCTTGAACCTAACATATCAAATCACTTATTTGTTACAAATGAAAAAAAAAAAATTCCTACCACGTCGCACCCCAGTATCGATAAGCATTTAACTGAGAAGGGTCATTATTGCTCGGCTTTTAAAGTTTGATTTCACCCATAACGTTTTTCCACGCATGCGTAGAATAATTTTCTAGACACCAATCAGTAAATTTCTAATTTGTATATGAAAGTGGAGTAAATAACACAGGAAATCTATTTAAATTCTTATTACATATGTCAAAAATACCGAGAGCCGTATTCATTTCGCGTACTGTATATTATGCCTTTTTTTTATGCTATTTTAATGTTATAGATATGCACAGAAGTTCATATAGAGGGAAGTGATAAATGGTTGCCTAAATAACTTTAAAAACATAAAATTCACACTTTTTGCTCATTTTTAGCACAACATTTTATGTAAACGAAAAGTTTATGTACAACTCTTGGACAAAAGTATGGAATACTTGTATTTTTTATTTAATTTTATAAAAGAGGGCCTGTTTAACCCCGTTTTGATTGGCTATTTGCAATCAAACAAACTGCACTATAGGCATGGATTAATTAGATACATTTTAAGATAAAAATTTAGTTTCAATAGGTTTATTTAATTAAAAGTTACATCAAAATTACTGAAGCTGTGCTGAGACAAAAGTGTAGAATACATTAAACCTTTGGTCAAAAGTATGGAATAAAAGAAGAAAACTACAAAACTAACCACTTCATTGTGATTTTGCCCCACAAATTGTATGGTGACGTCATTCATCGTCATGACGTGTTCACGGATATGTAAATTACAGCTACGTAAACCAACACCAGCGCCACGATACTTTCATTATAGTGGCACCTACGAGAGAATTAACGCCAGCCACCAGATCTCTGATTATTGATAAGTTTAATAATTTAGAAACGCAAAAAAAATGCTATTGGTTTTAATTGTTCCCAAGGAATTGTTTTTAAGATTATAGCAAAGTTTAAAGCAATTGGAGATATCAAAAACCAAGTTGTAAGTGAACGGCCAAGAAAAACGATTGAGTGAGATGATAGAAATTTGATAAAGATTGTCAAAAAACAGAGATTTTCTTCATCAAGAGAGATTAATTCAGCTCGGAAGAATAAAGTGGGGGATGTTTTTTATAAGATTGCAAGGAGGAGACTGAAAGGAAAAATTTACAGGTTTTGTAAAGATCAAGCAAAACCATATACATAACAGACAAGCAGAAAAGGATTCGCTTTACATGGGCGAACAAACAAAAGAATTGGTCCATAAGTGATTGGAATCATGTTCACAGATGAGTTGAGGATTTGTCTCGGGTATGGAGATAACTGTGGACACAGTTATTTCCATACGGAATCATCTCCATACCCTTACACGTTTACAGGCAAAACAATGAAAGATTTCATCAAAACTGTCTTTGAGGATCATCAAAATTTCAAAAACGCATCATGATTTGAGGCTCAATAACAGTGAAAGATGTAAGTGAGATGGCTTTCCTAAAAGGAAGTGTAAACGCTTATACATATTTGGATATTTTGAACCATTTTGTGACGAAAACTACAGAAGAACACTTTGGTGATGATGACTACACTTACCAATATGGCAACGCATCATGTCATTGGGCCAAAATCATCAAAGCTCACTATGCAGAAAGGGTATTACACGTTTCGATTAGCATGCCAATAGTCCCGACATCAATCCGACAGGAAATATTTGGCTCACACTAAAAAAAAAACGTAAGCAAGAAGAAACCAACGGCCATTAATGAATTAAAGGCTGCTGTTCAAGGAAGTTGGAGGGAAATTGATCCCTGTGAATGGAAAAGGCTTGTTTGATCATTACCAAAGAGAATTATGGACGTAATTAAAGCAAAAGGAGGGCCTAAGAAGTACTGAGTGCCATTGTTCCATATTTTGACCCAAAGTTTAATGTATTCCATACTTTTGTCCCTGCACAGCTTCTGGAATTTTGATGCAACTTTTGATTAAATAAATTTTCAAAATGAAATTTGGTGTGTGTAGTGTGTCTTAATTTGTATTTAATTAATCCATGTCTATAATGCATTTTGTTTGATTGAAAATAATCAATCAAAACACGGGGTTAAAACAAGCCCTCTTTCGTAAAATTAAACAAAATATATAAGTATTCCATACTTTTGTCCAGAAGTTGTAGTTCTAGTGAAATACGATTCGTTAAAATGGGTAAAACGAACACTATAAAACTCAAGAAAGTGCATAAATAAATGATTATAAAATAAAATATTTCATTTAATTTTTTCTTGAATAACTATACTAACCTTAGTTGCAATGCTCTAACGGCTTTTCGTAAATCTGGCCAAGAGTTCCAAAATGGGAATTATCAGAAATTAGCGGTGCATCTAAAATATAAAAATAAATTTCTTTACAAATCGACAGCAGAAATTATTCGAAAAACATTAAAAAACTAAGAAGGAAGTGAAAAACAAAAGTATATATTTCAAATTAAGTATTTGAAGCTGTTTTTCTGTTTTAAGAATTAACGATATATTTCTCTATACATATTCATTCTTTGTATATTTCTTAATCTGCACACTAGATTTTAATCCTTTCACAGAAATTTTTTGTGAAATTTTGTGAATATAAATGCTCAAGCAAACTTGTATAAGTTTTTAATAATGTGAGATAAAATGCACATAAATTTACAATTTCAGTATCACATTAAGAGAGATGCAAATTTGACATGGCACCAAGCCAAAGTACGAGATATGAATAATGAGAAAATTACGGATTATTCGCAAACTCAGTGTTTAGGAGCAAACAATATTTAAATTTATGCTCGTACACGCATACGTTTTAATTTTAACGTTTAATATAAAACCGCAGACTTCTGATTAAAAGATTTGTTTTAATGTACTTCTAAATTTGATTCAAACATTTCGAATGGCGTTTCGATGATACATCTACACCCGCGTCTTGTTTTTTGTCAATAGCCACAATTATTCAAATTAGACTTCATTAACATTCGATTTCCCAATACCAATGCACACACTTAATGAAACTGCGAAACGAAAACCGTCTTTTATTTTAAAGCTCTCTGAGTATTGATTGACAAATTTTAAAAAAATTCTCTAATTTCTAAGAAGATGGAATCAAAATACTGAAGCTAAAAGCCCGGGATATTGTACCAGTAAAACATTATCAGAATCTGTCAGATTTATACGAAACAATAAAATTCTTAGAATTATATTTCTCTGGTTCATTTTACTTACGTGAAATGAAGTATATAATTCAATAGAAGGCAAATATTATTATCCGTAGAATGCTTTAACAGATGAATGCAAATGTTAATGGATAAAATAAAAAAATTATCCAATTTCAATTACTACCCATTATCAATAGCATAATATTATTAATAAGGAAAGTTAAAAGTAGTTAAACATCTTGTATATTATAATCATGAATATAAAGCATATGGAAAGTTCATTTTTGAAATACTTTAGTCATCTTAGTTTTCCAAACATCCGACGAATTTAAAGTATAATTTATACTATCAAATTTACGATGTTTCTAAGGTATTTATATAAATCGAACACTACGCAGATTAAATCAAACAACAATATCAATCAACGTTTATTGGCGTAGTGATACCAACGCCGATGGTATGGCGTGATTAGATGGTGAAACGTTCGAAAGAAAATAAATATTTCTGCCTTCGGTGGGACCTGAACCCACGACCTTCCACTTGCCGGGCGGAGGCTCTACCCACTGAGCTACGAAGGACAATATATAATCTCTTTACGAACGTATATAAAGACTATTTACTGATGCCAGTTATTTTAACTTATTATTTATTGATGCCAATAAACGTTGATTTATATTGTTGTTTGGTTTGGTTTGGTTTCTAAGGTACTCGACAATTTTTAATACGTTCAACAAGATAACATTTCATGAAAATTATGTGTGCATATAAAACTGCAGTGAATGTCTATTCAAAAACTATTTGCATGAAATAGATTTATTTTGATTATTTTACTTAAAATTTATTTATCTTGCCCTTCGGAATTTCGAGACCGCTGTGACTTGCTTTGCTATATTGGAAGTAATATTTGGCTCGCAAATACCAAAAAGTTGCCTAAAGTTGCTGTGTAGTCGAACTTTTCTTGAAAACTATTTTTTTCACATTTCCTCTCTTATACGCAGACGCCAACCTATTTCCTTCAATCTTGCTTCAATTTTAGAGTATGATTTGTTTTCAAGAAATTTATAACATAACCCATAGAAATTTATACCTCACATGCACTTACATAAACCTTGAAAGAAAAAAAAATGCAAAGGCGTTCAGACATCGATATGTACAGCTCAAATTAGAGCGGTAAATTTGAGCTATAGCCACGTGGTGTCCGAACACCATTCTATTTAATTTATCTCCGAATTTTAAAAACACCGGGACGGAGGCTTTTCTGTGTTAACCACTTTGTTGGTAATTGTGTTACCTACAATGAAAAGAAGAAACTTGTCTAACTTTTCATAATTCTGACATTCCAAAAAATGAACACGAAGAGTAGTAAGATATGAGCAATATATCATCGAAGATAACATCGATTTGGCAAATCGATATTTAGTTTAAGAGTGAAACAGCTCCACATCGATTATTAGTAGAATTCATTCCTCATCGGTGAGGTTATCGATTATATAGATTGCGATGTCAATTTCCTTTTTTTTCACTGAATCACCTTAATGAAAATTTGAAAACGCTATATTTGGTATTTTCTTTCATGTAATCCGTTCGTATTAATTACGGACTACATCTTCGTTATTTGACAGAGAAATAGCAAATAATATCGAAAGGAACCATTATTATTAATAATAGTTCAGTTGAATTATGACCTATCGAGCTATGGTTGACAATGGGGAAAATATGACATATGGGAAAGACTACTCAACAATTCCTTGATATAACCTATTCTCGTTTTTTCAATAAAACGTGGTATCCGTTTTTTAAGAAATAAAAACAGTTTCCAATATCGGTTAATGGAATGAAGGCAATTGTTTTATACCCTATAATACAATGGTTATTGCATTTGATAATGCGCCATTGCAGCCTATGCACAAATGTAGCATGATGTGCTGTAAATACAACGTAAGAAACGCAACTTCATATGAATATATATATATATAGTACTAATAAATGCGATGTATTTCACAACTGAATTTATATTGATTAATGATTTTAATATTGATATTAATGTTTTTAATTTTTAATGCACTATCATAATTCATGCCTTAAGCCACTTACTCCCCGAAGTACCTAACGATATACTTTTATAATTTAGTTAATTGTAGTTTCTGAAGAGAAAACACAAAAAACCGTTTCATGAATGCTGAATGAATTACAAAACTGTTATAAACGAACTTTTGTATGCATTTTCTAGGTTACTATTTTTATTTTTCTCCGTATTTTGTCTTGTTTGGTGTCCTTATTTACCCTTGACAATTTCAAAAAACGCACACAGAACAAGTCAAAAGTAACGAGACATAAATTCTTTTGTCAATTAAATAAACAATACTTACGATTAAGTTTCATAAATGACTTATATGTATGTATATTATTAGTCCATGCTAATCTTTTAATAAGAAAGTAATTGATGAAATCTTTAAATTTGCAAATATTTATTCTTGTTAATAATACTGGTAAAGTAAACTTGTTTTTTTATTCTCGCTGTAAAAGTATCTGTAAAATTTGTATTACGTTTAAGTAAACCTGACGCGATTACTGTGTTCGAGGTCGGTGTAAACAAATAATCAAATCTGGGTGTTGAAGTTCTGAGAAGAATAAATGTATTCCACTCTGCCTTTTTGTCATGCTAAATCTTGTCTAATAATCCAGAAGGCATAAAGCCTTCTGGGTTGTTTTTGCGAGCAAATAATATGATTAATTTTGATCAGCTTTCTATATTTGCATAATTATTTAAGCTAGTAAAAATATTTGACGAACACAAAAAGGAGAAAAACGAAACCAGTGGAGAACAGGGTAAGAAAATGAAAGAGGGGATATAAAATTCGAGGGAAGGAAATCAACGAAGAGAAAAAAGAGAATGAAACAGAACGAAAAATGGGAACATATACCGAAAAAGTATTCAATATATAAGAATAGAATAAAATAAAAATAGGTAAGAAAAAGGAAATTTAATGCTTACCACTCGAAAAATAGATTTCAGTAACGTTTCGATAACAACTACTCTCTTATCAACTTGAAAAACACTGTTGAGTATGATGAAATAAGCCAGATATTAATACTCTTAAAGTTTAAAACTCTCTGTGGTTTTTTAAAACTAGTGTTGAATCCCTATTAGAGTCTCTAGTAAAATTTAAAATATGAAATTGGGTAGTTCATGTATGAAAATCGCGATGCTTGACCCTTACAAATATTTACAAGAAAGTAGAGAAAGTCGGAACTGGAAACTATTGAGGAGAAAATTGTTGCAGGACTATACATTGTTTAAAAAATACGAAAAAAAAAATTTATAACGTTTGGAGTATGGACACATTCTCGACGTTTGGCTTGCTTGTTAAAATGAACAGCAGTTTTCGAAACGCTACGAAAGTTTTCTTATAATTATACTTAAATACCACTTTTTAAATTATACTTAACTTATGCTTAGCAATATTTATATTACTTAACTTAATTTCTTATCAACTTATTTGCAATTATACGTTGTACGCACTATTTATTCTCTTTCTCTTAATTTTGCTTTTCGCTTTTTCTTTCTCATTCCTTTATTATTCTTAATTTCCTTTCTTGAATTTTCTTATTATCTTTTTGATCTTGCTACTTTGAGATTTCAGCGTTCTTTAACGTTCTTGTCTTTTTCAACAGAGATTCGTGGTGAATTATATTAATCACGGTATGCTGTGGGTGGTCAGTCTTATTACAAGTAAGACTAATTTTACATTTAGACCTACAAATTAATGTTTATTGAATTGCGCTATAATTAAATTATGTTAAGTCGCCTTTAAAGTTCAAAAACTTTTTAATGAAACTGTTTGAATGCTTTAATGCAAGTGTATAAGTTTTATAAACCGGGCTACACATTATATATTAAATATCTTAACATGTACGTTTGCCGAAACATATGATGCTACTCGAAACAATTAAGCTAAAATCAAATAAATCATCATTGACAGTTTCGAAAATAGTTCATGTATATTTCAGTAACAACTACTTGAAAATTGCAGTCAAGGTTTCATCTTAGTAATTTATTTTTTAAGTATTTTAAATATTGCGTAGATTAAATAAATCACCCATGCCACATTTAAGATATTAAAAAAACTAGTTTAAACTTGTACAAAAATATATTATAATAATAATTGACTCCAATACAGAGTAGAGAGAGATTATTTTGAATTTTCAGTTTTCAACCGTATGTTAAAGTTTTACCTCAAATACTTGCTGCATTTACTTTTTACGATGGTAGCCATTGTGTCAGAAGCAAGGAATTATTTCTAAAGGCAAGCATATCTAACCCGAAATATTTGGTTAGGAAATATAAAAAGCTATAGAAAATTCCGTTGTTAGTCATGTAGGTTATTCAAATAGAGGATGACATATCTACGCTAACGTCTGATAGAGCAAAAACCGCGAATATGGATATATACATTTAGGAAAGAAGAATGCTATGTTTTTTTTTATCGAATTTCGTTATAGAAAATTTTCACTTTCGCCATCGTTTAATCTTACTGTTTCATAGTTAATTTATTAGGTGCGTCTTATGTTTATATTAAACTACATATATATATATTTCTTTCTGTACTTAGTTTCTAGTGGAATTAATGTTCTCTTATCTTATCTGAATTTTTTTATTACATTGTTTACCGCTTGACGCGTTAAGGGAAAACAAATTAATCGTGCTTGACAGTTAGAAGGTATGAATAAAGCAAACAGAAGCTGTTTAATTTTCATTATCTTAATTAAATAAAACAACAATACATAGTTGTTTGTAAGTTATACATTAATTTCACACAACCATAAATTTGCAAATTAGTGGAACTCTTTTCTTGCGTAACTTAGCATGATAGTTACTCAACACTCACTCAAGAATTGTATGAGAGCAAAGAAAATATTATTAAGACTTCTAAAATTACCAAGACTTTACTAAGCTTGCTAAGACTTTCAAAAATGTTATGATGAATCATTCTGCGTATCTTCCTGACGACCCTACATTTTCTACATAGCGAGTCGTGAAAATGCAGTGCATAATATGGAATGTTCCTTATTAATAATATAATACTGGTTGTTTAATTAAGATTACAAACAAATGAATTAATGGAAGACCAGTCTCAAATCTCAAATTTCTGATCCGACACGGAGTGACGGTAATGTCAACGAACCCTTGAAAATTATCATAAGGAATATTGAATCACACATCTAATAATATGTTCTTAATTCTTAAGACGATACCGGTGGAAGGAATTTTATAAAGGGATATCCTTCTAATTGATTTAAAATATTCTGCATGGAATGGATATTCAAGTATTGGAAGAGATAACATTTACTGTGGAAATCTTGTTTCGATGTACTGTGTATTCTTAACGAAATACCTTATGATTCAATGCCCTCTTTTTCGTTTTGAAGAGAATTTATGTAGATATTTCTGCCAGCTAAAAATGCTTGGCTGTTTTCAATATTAGCTTTTATAAGACGTTTAACGATCTCTATTACGATAGAAAACACATTAACATTTGATATAAGCAAGTTAATTTTAGTAATTTAATATTGAGTATTGAGAACGTGCTCGTGTACTGCTTACAAATTCCTGAAATATATTTTTTAATTCAAGGATTATAATCCGAAGGATTTCGGCCATTATTTTTCTAGCGGTTCAACATCGATTTCGCATGTTGAATAAATTTTAACATGGATTTTTCGCAGAATTAACATTTATAACATTTTTTTACACTGGGATAGGAAACGAGGTGATTCCATACCATTGGATCAAGTTCATACAAAGCAGCGGCGGCTGGTGGTCAAGTTTCATGGTTGCGCAGCAACCAGTTTTCGTACCAAGAAAAAGAAATTACGTTAATATTCTTGCCATTATTTTATTAGAACTGGTTCATTTAGCTTGAAATATGTCACAAAAATGATCACAGTCAGCTCAAACAATAAACGCAGTCCGATATTCAACGACAATATATCTGCTAGCTGCCTGTGTTGCAGCAGCGTGGTAACAACAAACACTTAAGAGCTGTATATGGAGGTAGAAATGTAGACGCGGCAATTGTATTTACCGGACATTAGAATCGGTTGTTATAAGCTTTGCAACCCCGTTTCTTCCTCTCATTTAGCCGTGCTCGAGTCCTGGGCTATGGTTGTTATAAGGTTTCCACATTCTTTCATCACGAACATAGTCTGTAAAGATAATACGTTAAAATTACGTTTTTACTAATCCGTTATTCCTTTATTAGGTATATCACTTTATTTTTTATTACAAGGGGGAGGGGATATAAAATGGCCAGAAATGTGCTTACCTAATACTCAAACAGCCACTATGCCTGGATAACTCTCCACCCACCTCCTCTCAAACGCAAGAGAAAAGATGAAAAGGAAAACAGCACTCTCGAAATGTATTTCTAAGGGCAAAAATATGTGTGCAACACTATATTTCTGGACACATAAACCGCCACTGCAAGGAATAATCAGGAAAAATTATCTAAATATGTATATGTATCTGTTCATAATTTGCGTATATATATATATATATATATATATATATATATATATATATATATATATATATATATATATATATATATTGTATAATATATTTAATTACCTCGAGAACCTTCTCCTCTGAGTTCAAATATGTATTTTATTCTGTTGGCATTTTCATATTTCGTAATAAATATTTTAAAACACTATAGAACTAAAGTAATACGAAGTTCCCCTCAATCGTGTTTTACTTTATTGTCATTTAATGTCATTTTTGTGTGAAACAATTTGTATTTTTTCATGAGTTGGCAGAACGCATAAAACATGTCGGCGGGCCGCGGATTGAAGACCCCTGCTCGTATGTGTAATTAAAATTACGTTATAATTTCTCGGACTGCTTTTGGGGAAAAACAGTTGGCAGCTCCACGTTGCAGGCCTAGTCATATGAGCTCGTTGTAAGATTCAAAGTTTCTCAATTCCTTCTGGCCCACCTAGGAGTTCCAATTCAGTCTGCAGCTTTAGTACTTCTGTTTGAGTTTTATGGCGCAAGGACAAGGGTCAGGCTGCGCCGGGGCCTACAGTTTTCCGAAGAATCTGAGCCTCCTAACGCCTGTGAACCCCGGTGAGAAGTTAGCCGGTAAGAGTTATTTTTTTAGCAAAGTTAGGAGTCGCATGCCTGGCGAATGCCTTACCACCGCAGAGCCTTCCATTACTTCAATTGGCGCTGATCTCACACCTACAGTAATGAGTCTTGAAGCACGATTTTGGGAAACATATGTCTATCGTCTTCATAATATTCCTCGGAGTTGTTTTATAAGAAGTCTTTAACTATATTTAACTACAGGTTTACAAAGGTTCCCCAAGCGTTACAAAGAACGTTTTAAGGTACTCACCATCTAATGCTTGTTAGCCTCTTTAATATTTTGCTTTCACAATTACCTCTCTTTGTAGCTTTCTGAGCTTTTATTTTCTCCATTTTAATTTTGGATTCGTTGTAGTAAGTAAGGGTTATAAGTAAGTAAGGGTTTGGTAAGTAATACTGTTTTGGCTAATAATATATATTACTTGCGTGATACTTGGTGCTCAAAGTAAATAATAGGCGAGTTATTTTTTCATTATTTGCAGTAATTTCATTTTTATTAAACTAATCCTGTAGGATTCCGAGTGCTCATTTAGAGTTTTCCTATCGCTTATGTATTTGAGTTTGTTGAACACATTACCAGGTTATTTTCAAATAATAATACAGTAGGATCCCGATTATCCAAACTTCGCTTATTCGAAATCAGAGTTAAGCGAAATGGCCTGCTGAATTTGTTTTTCCCTGGTAAAAACTCATTCAATTATTTTTTTCAAAAACGCTTATATTTGTTTTCCAGTGTACTTCAGCTGTAAGTGAAAAACCAATGCAAATGGAATTCATGATGCTAAGATTTTCAGCTTCTGCAAATTCGATGAGTTGATCGCCACGTTCATTCCTTTCCCCATATCCGTATTTACCAACCGATGTCTCTCCTTGTTCCTGTTGTCCAATTCTTGCATTAAAATCTCCCATGATGAGCTTGATGTGTTGTTTCGGATAATCGGGGTTCTATTTTACCTGTACATCCAGAATGCTACCCATGTGGTCCATCGTATGACGTCATTAATTATTACGTTTAACAAAACGCGCATCTGAATGAAAAATATATCAAAAGTATAAGGATCGTCCTAATTTAAAATTCTGTTCAAAAAGCTCATATTCAGCGGTTTATTTAAACGACGAGGCTTTCTATATTCAGATCATTAAATCTAAATACATTTTGAATTCCTATGGATAGGCTCGAATCTGCCTAAACTTGATCGTGTTCAATTATACGGCTTCGATATTATTGTATAAAGTTTCGTCTTAGAAGATTTATCGCCCAAATTTAGGGCATAACATTTAAACAAAATAAATAAATATATATATATATTTTTATTTTGGTAAACTGTCATAGATTTCCTTACAGTAATTTGAATTGCAGAATACAATAACCGATAATTCTTTTACTACTTTTAAAAATTCTCGAAATTTCAACATTTTTTAAAATGTAGATTCTATTCGCTTAGTATATTTAAATTTAAATTCTATATTCGGAAAGATTATCTGAGTATATACTTTTTACGTATACGCGTACGTTTTGAGTTAAATTGCATCAATGAGCTACATTTTAGGAAGACGGAAACTTATTTTCAAAGAAAGCGATAAACAAACTCAGGATGAAGAAAAATGCTATCGAATTTTTTAAAGAAATAGATGACGCATTTTCCAAAGAAATGGGTTTCGTTACTGATATTTCTATTTCAAGGGCTTAAGAATAAATAGACAACAAAATGAGGAAAAGGCTGACAGCGAATTTCAATACGTGTTCGAAAATTACTTAGTTGGATGCAATACTCAGAAAGAAATTTTAATATTGTATTGAAAACAAAATCAAAAGCATTTGCATGTACTATTGCCTTCCAAATTTTAAAAAATGGCTTTTCAAATCTATTCTCGTAGAAATTCCTAAACTTTAGCGCCTTATTTTCCAGTCTGAGCGAAAAACTATAACATTCAACTCGTTTTCCTCTTTATTTTGAAAATTGCTGTTTTGGCCAACAAGAATTTATTGTGAGTTTAGGAAAACTTGGGTGGAATCTGAAGATTCGAAATTCACGTTTCTGCTTTCGAACAATCAGGAAGATGAAATTCCCAAAAGAGCTTTTTGGAGTACATTTAAAAGGACGCCCCTTTAACCGTTTGTGACAATATTTGCAATATTAAAAAGAATTATATACTTCAAGTTATATACATAATTAGCATTTATTAGCTAAATAATGTCTATTATATTTCTATATACTTAATTATAAGGCAAACTTAAAAATATATGTTTATATATTTAAAGCATTTCGATTCAGATAGGTTTATTTTTCAAAACGCTATATTTATTTTTGTATATGCATCATAACTTTTACAAAACTAGGAAGCATTAATTTATGGCAAAATAATTTTCGAGGTTAAAATACTGAAAAACTAAACCAACTATTTTACTAATTTATCATATACATTCACCTTTTAACATCCATTACTGATATTTGACGATGACTAAAATTTTAGCGGGTTATAATAATGAAACCGCTGCTTATGACGCAATATTAGAACAGATTTGTTAAAAAATACGCCTTGCGTACGAGCATAGGTTTTCGAAATTAAAATACGGAATAAATTAACTAGAGTTTTATATATCGCATATACCACGCTTTCTTTACAAATATATGATCTGTAAATTGTTTTAAACTGACTATGAGAGAAGTTAACAAACGTAAATTGTATGATAATTGGTTAAACTTTACTTGCAATTAGCATAAAAAGGTTATAATTTCTGAAAATGCTCACCATCGTTTTGTTGTATTTAATTCTTTAAGGAATATCGTTTTGGCGCAGTATAGCCCAGATGCTCTTGCGCCATAAAAAATCCAAACAAACAAACAAAATATCGCTATGTAATTTTCCTTCCAGGTAAAGAGATGCCCAATATGAGCTGGTTTCCTCCAACCTCACATACTCCTTTAGTTATATGTATATATACAGGGTGTCTCAGCACCAGGTTTACAAAATTCTTGGAGGGATAGGGTACACCTAGATGGCTCGGAATCACATAGCAATGCTGGTCGCAAACCACTCACAGCGCTAGTTCTAAAACCGTCCTGCATGTACAAATAATGACAACCAGTGCATGAGAAGAGCAAAATGCGATGTCCTAATCATCTATACACTTGAGCAGCTGACCTGAGTTCTAGCGCTTTTCACGCACTGATTGTCACAATTTGTGCATGCTGGACGGTCTTAGAACTAGCTCTGTGAGTGGTTTGCGACCATCATTGCTATGTGATTCCGAGTCATCTAGGTGTACCCTACCCCTAGAAGTTTGTAACCCTGGTTCTGAGACACCCTGTATATATATACAGTGGGGGGAGAAAGTATGTTTACACTGGAATGTTGACAATTTTCACCCGTATAACAAAAAAACTATTAACAGTAGAATTTTTCAAATTTAATGGAATAAGTACAAATTATATGTCTTTATTTTTTGAAAGTTACAGACTTGTAACACAAATTGGTTTTATGTATTTAAACGAAATTTGAACCCCCTCCAGAATATGAAGGGCAGAATTAAGTTTACAAATAAATAAAACATCACAAAAGTAAAATTAAAAAAATCAAATTTCGGTGTCCATGTAATTTTCATGTAATCTAATTTGCATAATCAACGATTCATGAGAATGTGTGAGTCCTGGACTGATAAAGAGTAGAGTGAAAATGGTGAAAACACGAGAACTATCAGTGATTGAAAGAACAGCCTTAATTAAAGACTTTGCATAATTCACATCATTTTAAATTTCTAGCTTTCTAAACTCAATTAATTCTTCGCTTTGCGTTTCATTTCGCACTTTACCGTTTAATGAATCAAGTAGGAAACAGGCCTCACAAAAGAACCGTCTTTAGACTACCTCATAATATGAATTTAGTCCTTTAATGCACTCAATTACCTCAAGATGGACTTCGCATGAAAGTGTTTAAGGTAACAGAAAATATTTTTTAGTTCTTATCGCACGTAAACACAAACAGGAAATGTTTTTTAAACAATTGTATATAAAAGTCGCCACTCCCCCATGTTTAGTCAGGTAACTATAGTCTGTTAAAATTAATGAATAGCTCTTTCTTTGATCTTATAAAGAGCGTGTTATTCGTGTTAAGTGGAGGAATTTTTCCAAGGGCTATTAATTATCAGTTCGTGGTAAACGGTATTTTGTCTTAACCGCGTTCGTGTTAATGGTAAAAATAACATGGGGATTCCTATACAATTTGATGGGA
>QLNU02015360.1:294905744-294945595 GCA_006491805.2 Dysdera silvatica | reverse complement strand
ACAAAAAAACTATAACAGTAGAATTTTTCAAATTTAATGGAATAAGTACAAATCATATGTTTTTATTTCTTGAAACTTACGGACATGTAACGCAACTTCGTTTTATGTATTTAAACAAGATTTGAACCCCCTCCAGAATTTGAAGAGCAAAATTAAGTTTATAATAAATAAAACATCAAAAAAAGTAAAAATCTAGTACTTGGTAGGGCCTCCCTTGGCCCGAATGACTTCACGGAGCCGTTGAGGTATGCGGTGGACCAAGTTAGTCATAACATTTAGTGGTATGCTGCTCCAAGCTTCCTGCAATGCAGTCTTGAATGCAGGAATGTTTGTGCCACATGATAATGGCACACGGTTGTCTAAAATCCCCCTAAGATGCTCAATGGGGTTCAAATCAGGTGACTGAGATTGCCATTCGAACACCTTTATCTTCTTGGAGGCAAAATAAGCAACTAAAATACGAGATTTATGTTTGGGGTCATTGTCTTGTTGGAAAGACCAACCCCTTTTCAATCCCAACTTCATCTTTCATTGAGCCAAATTTGATTCCAAAATCTCCTTATACTTGTGGGAGTTCATAAGGCCATCAATGAATACCAGATTTCCCGTTGCATTATTGGTAAAACAACCCCAAACCATAACTGATGATGGGTGTTTGATTGTTGGCTGCAAATTCTTGACATTAAACGCTGTTCCATCTTTTCTAAACACTATTTTCTTCTGTTGTTTTAATAGTTCAAACTTGCTTTCATCGCTCCACATCACATTTTCCCAGAATTTGAGTGGCTTATCAGCATGTTGAATTGCAAATTTTGAACTCCTTTGTTTATTTTTGGAAGAGATATAAGGTTTCTTACGTGAAATTCTTTCTTTATATCCCACCTTGTTTAACACCCTTGAAATTTGTCTCCGTGATATTGTCTTTTTGAATTGATCTTGAAATGTTTCTTGAATTTCCCTTCTTGATGTAAATGGATTTTTGTTTATGATTCTCATAATCGTCTTGCGCTCCCTTTCTGTGAACTTTGGTTTTCGACCTGTCCTTTGGGTGCTTACAACGTGTCCATTGGTTTCATATCTTTTCACTATTTTCTGAGCTCCCATTGCACATATTTCATACTTTTCTCCTAACTGTCTGTAGGATAATTTGCCATCCACTCTGTCTTTAGTTAAGGCTGTTCTTTCAATCACCGATAGTTCCCGTGTTTTCACCATTTTCACTCTACCCTTTATCAGTCGCTCATGAATCGTTGATTATATAAATTAGATTATATGCAAATTACATGGACACAGAAATTTGCTTTTAATTTTACTTTTTTTGATGTTTTATTTATTTGTAAACTTAATTTTGCTCTTCATATTCTGGAGAGGGTTCAAATGTTGTTTAAATACATAAAACCAATTTGTGTTACAAGTCTAACTTTCAAGAAATAAAGGAACATGATTTATACTTATTCCATTAAATTTGAAAAATTCTAGTTAATATTTTTTTTGCTATACGGGTGAGAAGTGTCAATATTCCAGTGTAAACATACTTTCGCCCCCACTGTATATATTATTTCCAAAATTAATTAACAAAAAATTTCTTCATTGTTATTAGCTACTTATATAACTAGAAATAATTCTCCCTGTTGGTGTAAGTGTTAAATTTTTGCCATTTTTTTTACTTTTATTATCTTTACTTTATTAATCACATTTTTATTATTAATTTTATTAATCTCATAACTCAAAAATAACCATTTACATTAATGTGTAGCAAAACTACTTCAATTATACATGTCTTCGGGGCCATATTCTATTGGGGTGAGCTTGAATTTACGGGATTTTGTTCGCCTTCACTTTACAGAAAAGATAAGCTGGTTCCTTAATAATGTGGGTAGGCTGTGGCCTCCTGATAAAATAACTTCACTCACATTATTAAAATTAAATACTTATCATGTCTGTTATTAATATTATATCGATTTAGTACTATTTATTTGATATATATGACTTTCTATAACTCATCATGGTGACTTGTTATTGACATTGCAAAATGGTATTTTTTGGATTATGCATTATATGGCATATTTAGTAAGCTATATGAGATAATCATTGTTTTGGGAATGAGGTTTGTATTATTATTTTTGGACCATAATTTACAGCATTTTGGTAACTATTTGTGGTTTGTTGGGATTGATTTTCAGCTTTAATTTTGCAGGCTGTGTTTTTTGTGGATTTTGGAGAAACTGAGATTGTTTGATTAAGTGGATATACAGGGTGGTCCTAAACTATATGTCAAAAATGTAAAGGCAGGTAGAGGGGACCTAAATAAGCAGATTTCGTATAGGATTGTGTGTGCGGTAATGTCGCCTTGAGCCGGTAGAGAGCGCTGATGACTGCGGCGTATAAAAGCGCTTCTCTAGCTGGATTCATCATTTCCCGCACGGATCTCGAGCAGCATGCATCGTTTCACCAATGCGGAGCTGGCCGACATGCATTTCATGTATGGGGCTGCACAAGGAAATGGATTAGCTGCTCAAAGGATGTACAGGGAGCGATTCCCGGATAGGAATCAGCCGGATCGTCGAACATTCGAGCGTCTGCATCGGGAGTTACGCATGAGTGGATCATTTTATGCTTCCAGGCGTGGAACTGGCTTTGGAAGATATCGCAGAACTCCTGCAGTGGAAGAAAGAATACTGAACACAGTAGAGGATAATCCTTCGACAAGCTCGAGAGCTGTAGGACGTGCGTTGGGTGTGAGCCATCAAAATGTTTTGAGGACGTTACATGAAGACGGAATGCATCCGTATCATTTACAGAGAGTGCAGGCAATGACCCCTGACGATTATCTTCCACGTCTCAACTTTGCTCGTTGGTACCTACAGCAGACTGCAGCCAATCAAACCTTCCCTGCAGATGTTTTATTTACTGATGAGGCTACCTTTACGCGGTCGGGTATGTTTAACATCCATAATTCTCACCTGTGGGCTCATAGTAACCCACATGGCACAATAGCACACGCCTACCAAGAAAGGTTTTCCATTAATGTTTGGGCAGGCATTGTGCGCAATAACTTAGTAGGACCGTACATTCTACCTAGTCGTTTAACTGGCCACACATACAACATCTTCATACAGGAGTTCTTACCTGAATTTCTGGTCGATGTTCCTCCAGCTGTTCGCAGACGAATGTGGTTCCAGCACGATGGAGCCCCAGCTCACTTCAGTCGAAACGTCAGGAACCACCTGGACGCTGTCCATGGCCAGCATTGGATAGTTGGGGTCATATTAAAAGCCTGGTGTACGAGAGTCCCGTCACTTCTGAAGAAGATCTTGTTGCCCGCTTGCCTGTTGCTGCTGGACATGTGATCGACATGCCTGACGTCTTTTCTAATGTACGCCGATCCATGCGCCGTCGCTGTGAATCTTGTATCGCTGTTGGTGGCCGCTCTTTCGAGCACCTCTTGTAAACTATTAATAAATTTTTGTTTTCTTTTGTCTTTACTTGTCTTTTCAGTTTCCTGTGATTCATACTGCTTTACAAGCTAGCGCTTTAATGTGTCATTACCGCACACACATTCCTATACGAAATCTGCTTATTTAGGTCCCCTCTACCTGCCTTTACATTTTTGACATATAGTTTAGGACCACCCTGTATATTATATTAAAGATCATTATTATTAATATTATAATAAATTGGTTGTATATAGGCTACTTACAGCGTCATATAAACTTTTGATCCTGCTTTTGTGAAACCTAATACTGCCTACTATTATCGCTTTAATTCCTAAATTACTTGAGCTTTACTTTGTTTAATACTAAGTTACTTTACTTTATTTTAATACTAAATTACTCTATTTTATTTTAATACTAAATTACTTTATTTTATTTTAATACTAAATTACTTTACTTTTATTTTAATACTAAGTACTTTGCTTTATTTAATACTAAAATTACTTTACTTTATTTTAATACTAAATTACTTTACTTTGCTTTATAACTAAATTACTTTAATAATAAATTAGGGGGTCTTCTATAAGGGTGGTCCTTATTTTTCAACCTATTTTTTTAAGGTCTCAACCCTAATTTTTTTACAACTAACCTAAAACTAAGGCCAGAAAAAATTTGGGCCATTTGCATAATTCTCACTGGCGCCTCAGAGGCCCTGAATGTCGCCATTTATATAAAAATTACTATTTTTCTACAAATTTAAATAAAAATATTAAATAACATTTTATGCATGTTAATAAACTAAATGATATCAAAGATACACTAAAACCTGGTTTTAAATAACCATCCAGCACATAGAAGTCATAATAGGGGGCGCAGTGCGAGCATTGTCGAGAGTCCTATTTGTCGGGTGCACAGACCGCGGCGCTTAGTCATAATTAGTATTGCGTTATCTTTCGTACGAAGTAGTAGCACGTGGTTTGTTAGAAATGAGTCTAAATGGTGAACTTCGCAGTATATATATTTGATTAGAAGAGAAACAAATCAAATATTAGGTAGCCTTCTAATAAACAAATACTTCAAGTGCTATTATATAATATGGATGCTTAAAATTAAGTCCACATGAAAGTGTTCGTTTAGTAGTTTCTTAAACTAATTTTTGGCAAAAGACATGGGTACTATTTAAAGAACCTCAGCACTGCATTGCTAAACTGTAAGGAATGGATTTTATTCTACAAATCCGCCAGGTTCATCCAAAGGACTGAAATGTGGAAACATTAATTTTATTAACACCAAGTTGGTAGCAGCTCTTAATAAATGCAAGGTAAGTGACAGAGACTCTGTACACATTTTAATGGCTACTGCAGAAGTTTTGGGACATAACACCAAAGATGTAGTTGTATATCGAACCTCAATACGTCGATGTCATCAAAAGTTTCGTGCCGAGCATGCTTCAGTAATAAGACATAAACATCTAACGTTATAGTTAGGGTTCACTATCTTTCATTAGAATGGAAAGCTTCTTCCAGCAATAACTAGAAACGAGAAGGTTGACAGGCTTCCAGTAATTATTCCGCTAACGGACAAGAGCACCTTTTAGGAGTCCCTCAATTGGCTTTTTGCAGTAGAGACAACATGGTAACAGCTATTTATAACTTGCTTGACGAAAATCAACATTTGGAAACAGTTAAAGCTTTGTGCTGTGACACCACTGCATCAAATACTGGAAGAATAAAAGGTGCTTGCATTTTGTTAGAATGAAAACTGGAAAAAGATCTTTTATACGTACCTTGCAAGTACCTTATATATGAATTTATTTTAAAACCAGCTTTTGAAGCATGCATTACCATGTCGTCTGGACCCGAAACTGGATTATCTAAACGTTTTCAACAAGCCTGGACCAATATACAGAGTGTATCAGCACCAGGGTTACAAACTTCAAGGGGTCATAGTACTCATCAAGGTGAACGATAATATGTCATAGAATCTAAAGTCGCAAACCACCCACAGCGCCAGTTCTAAAACCGTCCAGCATGCACAAATATTTACAAATAGTGCGTGAAGAGCGCCAGATACTACTCAGGTCAGCTGATCAAGTGCATAGTTGATTAGGACAACGCATGTTGCGCTTCTCATGCACAGGTTATAAATATTTGTGCATGCTGGACGGTTTTAGAAATGGCTCTGTAGGTGGTTTGCAACCATAGGTTCTATGACAATTATCGTTCAACTTGATGAGTACTATGACCCCTTGAAGTTTGTAAGCCTGGTGTTGCGACATCCTGTATAGACGCTTCTAAATATACTGTTGGAATTGCTGATAATGCTATGAATAATATTAGTAAAGACGTAGGGACTACGCTTCATTTTGCCAGAGAACAAGTTTTTATTCAACAGACAAGAGATGATTATAAGGAGCTCCTGCAGTTAGTTATAATATTTTTAGGCGGACACGAAGCAAAAGCAATTAAATTTTGATTACCTCCTACTTTTCACCATTCCAGATGGACGGTGATAGCTATTTATTGCTTGCAAGTATTTTTGTTTCGAAATGAATTTCATTTGATTTAGCAGGAATTGCAATGATTGAGAGATATTTGTATATTTATTGTAAAGATATGCATAAAAGAGTGGCACAATGCCACTTCAACCTGCAAAGCATTATCCCAGGATTTGATGTTTTTAAATGACCTTTATTTTTACAATGAAATAAATGAAAAGTTTTTCAAGCAACAACAACAAAATGTTTTGATCATTTATGATACCTTACTGAAGAAATAGTGGCTTTAGCATTTTTTGATAATACATTCCTTTTCGAGCGGAAAGTATGGATGGCCAAAACTTTTAAAGGTAAAGAATCAAATACTGATGACTTCAAACGTTTAAATTTTCACATTTTGGGGAAATAATTTACATATAAAGAATTACATAACTTTATGTTAAAAAGCACATCAACTTTTTTAAGCGGTTATCGTCCCATTTTATTGCTCATGATCCTGCTATCTGGAATTCTCTTCATGATTATCAACATGGCCTTGTAGTAATCAGAAATCTTGCAGTTCTCAATGACACTGAAGAAAGAGGTGTCAAGCTTATGAAGAATACAACACTCTTATAAAAACTACGATGAGGAGCAGAAACAATACCTATTACAAGTCTTTAAAGACTCACGTGGAAATATTTGACGAAACAATCTGCAATATAAATGAGAGACAAAAAACAACGTTTTAAAAGCGTATTTATGGCAAGATTGAATTTAATCTACGCGACGCTGCCGTTTTCAAATTCTCAAAACGTTCTTACAGTACATCTCTTAGTCGAATATCTTCAAATAATTACATTGGCTTCGTAACACTCCCTTACGTGCCCAAACTTAGCTCCGCCATTGCCAAAGTCCTTCGGCAAGCCAAATTCAAAGTTACCTTCTCGCCTATTAACAAGATTTTGCCCTCTAGACTCAAAGATAACATTTCCACACTCCAACGCTGGGGCGTGTATCAAATTTTTTGCCAGTTCGGACTTTCCTACATAGGACTGACAAAACGTGCCCTCATGCATCGGTTGAAAGAACATCGCCGATACGTTGAGAAAGGTGAGGTGCACAAATCATCCATTGCTGTTCACAGCCACGAACACAACCATCGCTTTAACTTTTTTGACGCTCGTATCATCCACCAACCTCATTCACCACTTGAACTGGACTTCGCCGAAGCTTTCTTCATTAACATGTTTCGTGATTCCATTGTGAATGACCACAGCTCAACTCCTTCCTTCAGCTCAGCTTGGCGAAATGTACTCCACCTAACTCCTTCTGATATTAATCCATAGTCCCACCATAATTGCCACCTCTACCAACAGACAGCCAACTTTTCCACAATTTGGTAATTTCTGGGAAGAGTGGCCGCACCACAAAAACCACGTAGTACTTGACGTCCTACTTTTGGAAGTGAACATTTCACTTAATAACTCAACTCTAGTTACATCCGCGAATCAACCTCGTTTGTTGACGATATTCCACGTGTTCACTCCCGAAGAAGGGCGAACTTTTATCGCCCGAAACGCGTGCAGAATGACGATTGTTATCCTTGCGCCATAAAAATACAACAAACCAACAAGAAGTCAAAAATGACTATGAAGTGGGGCCATATTTTGCTGCAATGACGGCTACCACTCTATCTGGGAGGCTATCTACTAGTTTCTGGAATTTTTCAGTGGGAATTGCATGCCATTCTTGCAAAAGAATATTAGTCAGCTCTTTCGCCAATGTGGGGCATTCTGGCCTAGCTCGCAGTCGACGTTCTAATTCATCCCATAGGTGTTCTATGGGATTTAGGTCTGGGCTCTGAGCATGCCAGTCCAATTCCTCAACATCCATGTCAGCAAACCAGCTCTGTACAGCCTGTGCTGTGTGGATAGGAGCACGATCTTGTTGAAACAAGAATGAACCCACTCCAAACTGTTGCCACAATGTGGGCAGCGTGGAATTGTCCGAAATGTCGAGATAGCCTTCCATCTTCAGAATTCCCTTCATAGGAAGCAAAGTGCCAAGCCAGAACCATGAGAAACATCCCCAAACCATTATGCTTCCACCATCAAACTTAACTTGCGGCACAATACAGTCAAGTAAAAAGCGTTTACCCAGCATTCTCCACACCCAGACTCTACCATCTGATTGTCAAATAGTGTACCGTGATTCATTGCTCCATAACACTTCACGCCACTGCTGCAGGCTCCATGTTTTGCACACTTTGAATCATTGTAAGCGACGCTTGACATTGATTGCAGTAATGCTTGGTTTATATGCAGCTGCTCGGCCATGAAAACCAAGACTTTGCAGTTCCTGACGAACTGTCTTTGTGCTGACGTTGCAT
Source organism: Dysdera silvatica (assembly GCA_006491805.2). Lineage (NCBI taxonomy): Eukaryota > Metazoa > Arthropoda > Arachnida > Araneae > Dysderidae > Dysdera > Dysdera silvatica. The sequence goes on along the minus strand of QLNU02015360.1, from coordinate 294,937,293 downwards.
CCAGAGGCATCTTGAAAATCCGCACGAACTTTTTCCGCCGATTTCATGCGGTTCACTTTCACAACTCTTTTCATCACTCTGCGTTCCCTGTCTACTAGACGAAGTGGTCGACCAGGTCGTGGATGCACCGTTGTAGTCCCCGTATGTTCCCACTTTACGATAACAACATTAACGGTGGAACGGGGCACTCGTAACATCACAGAAATCTCACGAACAGATTTTCCACAGCGGTGACAACCAATGACTTCACCACGTTCAAAATCATTTAGCTCGCCCTTTCCTCCCATTTTACTTTTCTAGCTTTGAAATTATAATTGTTAACTCGTCAGACTTCTTTTATACTTGTCTGAGAGCTAGAAATTTGACGTCACTAACAGAATCCACCACGTAGAGGGGTGTCCGGATACTTTTGATCCTTATTTGCATAAATCTGGAATATTTCATTTTCAGAACAGGAGTGTTTGGTAATTTGGAATATAATATTTCATTTTCAGAACAGGGGTGTTTGGTAATTTGGAATATGACAATTTGTGGAAAAAACCCTTATCATCTAGCTACTTTCAGAGAATTAGAGAAATACGGCTCACTATATCGTCGATAACTTTCTGAATTTTCAAGATATCCCACTGGTATTTTTTTTTAAGTTGCCCTATACTATTGACTACAAAATTATGAAAGAAAGTTATTCATATCTTTCGCGCATGCGCAGTAAAAAATTATTTTCTTCAAATGCTCATATCTCATCGTGTATTCAATATATTAATTTCTAATTTAAGTATAATATTTATCTTGTACCTTGACAAATGTTCTGTAAGTTTTGTGAAATTTGACTGAAAATTGTGGATATTATAAGCAAAAAATATGTGACAAAATTTGGGTTTTCTTAAAGAAACGTTTCTATCTTCATGAATATACATGTTTATTTTACAAAAATGCACACAGGCATTAAGCATAGCTGGTTAAATATTTTCTGAAAGTTACAAATAATTTCCAGCTTTTTATGATACAGGGTGATCAAATATATTTTTTCACTTTGTCAATATGTGGGTGGTCCCCTAAATGCACAAGTCACCGAAACTTTATTGGAAAGTGTGCATTCAAGCACCTTCTATATATCTCCAAAGTTAGAGAACAATTGGCCGAGTGGTTTTTTAGAAATTCGAAAAAAAAAACAAAAAATCCAAAGTGTCCGGATACTTTTGGGCATATAGTGTATATCATCCACGTATCAGGCGATTCCAATAACATTATCGGACATCATGACAATGCAACAATGGTAATGTAATATACTTGTATGCAACAGGAAATAGATCATATTGTTATACAGCAAGCCTCCGAGTTTCAGGAAATTGATTCTTGAAACACGTAACCTCCCAAAAGCTTTTAGTTTCAAATCGTCAGTCGAAACCATCTGTTATTACTTGCCATTTCAAAATATATGCTCGGACACTGGAGCTCTCGATACTGACATTCGTCGTAATTAATGAATTTAGTAGCAACTAATGTGTAAAGCTCGCGTGATTTAAAAGGTATAAAGCATTACTAACGTTAGTTCTTGGCTTTAGAGCACGTAACATATTAATATAGACAAGCACAGTCAAGCCGGCAAATCACTGATGAAAGCGAAATATATATTAATGAAAATATATGCACATAGATATTTAAGTTTTCCTTTTCATGTTTAAGTAAAACTATCTAACAATGAAATTCAACAAAGTTAATTGAAGAATATCAATTGTAAATATTAAAAATTTGAATCATTATTTTAAAAAGAGCTCATGTTTTAAAGTTTAATAAAGTTTTTAAAAATTTATTTTATATATTCATTTTCTTTTATCTCAAAATTTAAGGAATTGAATTTTTTCTTGCAAGCTTTTGAAATACATTTGCAAAAATTTTTATCTATAAAAAAAAAAAAAAAAAAAAAGAAAAAAGGAAGGAGGATGAATATATTTCTATGAAACCATTATTTTGCAAATGATATTCATGAAATATGTAATACCTAAATTTAAAAGCACTTTATACTGAGATGCATGGTACGTTTAAAAATATATAGAATTTTCATTTCAAAAACATATTTCCATTAAGAATTACTGAGTCCGTATTTTTTTTCCTCCTTCATATTCAAATTTTGAAAAATGTTAGAAAGCAAATCTAAAAATTTTAATTGCAATATGACTGAGCTATTTTAATTCGGTAATGCTAGTTTGCTATATAATCGTAATTTTTGGCAAGTTAATGCATATCTAGTAAGTAAAAAGAATATTAACGACGATTGAAAAATCATAACTACACTGTTTTATGATTAGTATCGCTTTCTTGGGAGCATAAGCAATGAAAAATGTGAGAATGCTCGTTAATTTTAAATCGGGCCATGACATAAATAGAGTAGGTTTCTGAAGTAGTGTAACATAATTATTTTGTGTTAGCAAGTAATATACGTTGTTTATATGGAAATGAAGTTAACGTATAACTAAGCCGTACAGGATTTTTCATATAACAATTATCGTCTACAAAAATATGCTGCGCAATCAGGGCCGGATTAACCATTAAGCATATGCTGAAGGCAGCAATGTAAGGCTCACTACAAAAATTGCTCTTCCTCACTCCCACCTTACTTCCCTACTACCCACCCACCCACGTACGTACACACACACATGTATATATACATACATATATATATATATATATATATATACACTGAAGTGCCAGAAAAACCGGTACAGGCGTGCGTATGCAAATAACGGAGCTTTGCAACCAATCAGCGTAACGCGATGCGGTCGGCAGCGCCTATATAAGACAAGAGATGTCTGGCAAAGCTGTTAGATCGGTTCTTGCCGCTACAATGGCAGGTTATCAAGATTTAAGTGATTTTGAACGTGGCGTTATAGTCGGCACAAGAGAGATGGGACATAGCATCTCCGAGATAGCGACAAAATTTGGATTTTCGCGTACGACCATTTCACGGGTATACCGTGAATATCAGGAATCCGGTAAAACATCAAATCTCCGACAGCGGTGCGGCCGGAAAAAGACCTTGAAAGAACGGGACCTTCGACGACTGACGAGAATCGTTAAACGAGATAGACGTGCAACACTTCCTCAAATTGCCGCGGATTTCAATGCTGGGGCATCAACAAGTGTCAGCGTGCGAACTGTTCAACGAACCATCATTGATATGGGCTTTCGGAGCCGAAGGTCCACTCGTGTACCATTGTTGACTGCACGGCACAAAGCTTTACGCCTCGTCTGGGTCCGCCAACACCGCCATTGGACTGTTGATGACTGGAAACACGTTGCCTGGTCTGACGAGTCTCGTTTCCAATTGCATCAGGCGGATGGACGTGTACGGGTATGGAGACAACCTCATGAATCCATGGAACCCACATGTCAACAGGGGACTGTTCAAGCTGGTGGAGCTTTTGTGATGGTATGGGGCGTGTGCAGTTGGCGTGATATGGGACCCCGATACGTCTAGAGACAACTCTGACAGGTGACAGGTACGTAAGCATCATGTCCGATCACCTACACCCATTCATGTCCATTGTGCATTCCGACGGACTTGGACAATTTCAGCATGATAATGCGACACCCCACACATCGAGAGTTGCTACCGAGTGGCTCCAGGAACACTCTTCTGACTTTAGACACTTCCATTGGCCACCTAAATCGCCAGACATGAACATTATCGAGCATATCTGGGATGCCTTGCTACGTGCTGTTCAGAAGAGAGATCTACCACCTCGCACTCTTATGGACTTGTGGACTGCCCTGTAGGAATCCTGGTGTGAATTGCCTCCAGGATACCTTCAGACATTAGTCGAGTCCATGCCACGTCGTGTTGCGGCACTTCTACGTGCCGCGCGAGGATGGGGGTGGATGGGCTACACGATATTAGGTAGGTGTACAACTTTTTATGGCGCTTCAGTGTGTGTGTGTGTGTTTGTATGTGTATATATATATATATATCATCATCATCATATTCAACCATTATCTATCCACTGCTGGATGAAGGTCTCTCCAAATGCTTTCCACACAAGTCTATCCTGAGCAATTCGCTTCCACGTCACCCCAACCTGTTTTCTTATTTCATCCACCCATCTAGTTTGAGGACGTTTTCTAGGTCTTCGGTGGTCTCTTGGAATCCAGTTCAGAATTTCTGTTGTCCATCGTTGATCAGTTCTTCTTGCAATATGCCCAGCCCATCGCCATTTCAGCCCTTTTACTTTAACAATGATGTCCTCTACTCTAGTTTGCTCTCTCACCCAAGTGTTTCTTTTTCGATCTCTCCTAGTTATTCCAAGCATGCACCTCTCCATGCTCCTTTGCGTTGTCTGTAACTTTCGTATTGCTCCAACTGTTAGACTCCATGTCTCTGATCCATAAGAGAGGACTGGCAATACACACTGGTTGAAGACCTTTCTTTTTAGACACAAAGGCAATTTCCCCTTCAGGATAAAACTGTTTCTTCCAAATGCACTCCAGCCAAGTTTAATACGTCTGTTGAGTTCTTTCATAATGTTGCCATCCATTGAAATCAGCTGGCCAAGGTAAATATATGAATCAGCAATTTCTAGCTCAATGTTGTCAACTTGTATTTTTGTTTCCTCTACAAAATTATTGAACATGATCTTAGTTTTTTGTAGGTTCATCTTGAGTCCAACTTCTTCACTTCTAGTTGAGAGCTCTTGTACCATGTCTTGGAGTTCTAATGGGTCCGTTGAAAAAATAACAATGTCATCAGCAAACCGCAGATGATTTAAATATTCACCATTTATTTTTATTCCCTTGTTATTCCAATTTATCTGCTGAAAAATCATCTGTAAAGCTGAAGTAAAAAGTTTTGGAGAAATGGTATCTCCCTGCCTCACACCTTTACCAATTTTGATAGTTTTGGTATCTTTATGTAACCGAAATTTTGCACTTGCATTTTTATACACACGTTTCACCATGTCAATGTACACATCCTCAATGTCTGTTGATCTTAAAGAGTTGATGACTGCTGATGTTTTAATAGAGTCAAAGGCCTTCTCATAGTCAATAAATGCCACACACAATGGAAGTTCATATTCATGTGTTCTTTCAATTAATTCTCTTAATACTTGAATATGGTCCACTGTACTGAATCCACTTCGAAATCCAGCTTGTTCTCTTGGTTGAGCTGCATCTAATTTTTTCTGCAGGCGATGTGTTAGCACTTTTGTGAAGATTTTATAAATAGCAGGTAACAAGCTAATTGGTCGGTAATTTTTCAAATCCTCTTTATCACCTTTTTTATGCAAAAGAATTACTGTTGCAGAATCCCATTGGTTTGGTATGTTACCGCTGTTAAGACATTTGGTAAAGAATTTTGCAAGTATGTCTTCTACATATTCTCCAGCTTCTTTTAGGATATCTAATGTAATACCATCATCACCAGGGGCTCTTCCTTTCTTCATATTTTTTATTGCAAATGAAACTTCTTCTTTTAAGATTTTAGGAGCTGTTCCTTCGACTATTTCAGTGTCTTCGTTTAATCCACTGTTCCTTTAGTCGCTGTAGTGTTGAAATGGGTACAAAGCATGCCATGACATCCTCAAGATCTAATAATATGGAAAAGGTGAACAAGACTGACCAAGAAATTTATCCAAAGATGCAAAGGACCCTTATTCCAAAGTGAGTTCCGAGGACAGAAGACAAGAGATAGAAACATCCACGTGATAGGTGACAAGCAAGAAAAACACAACCCTCAGTAAGTTATATAATCACTCCTGACTGCGATGTAGTACGTACACCGTTTGTTCATGCTCAGTGCGAGGTTGTCGACGTGGTCTTGAGTTATCATGTCCTATTCCTCTTGTAGCGCTGATCGCAGCAGTGGAATCGTTGTTGGTGAATGGCAACGTGCTGTGCTAGGTGTCTCCCAAGAATATCCCACACATGTTCTATTGGGTTTATGCCGGGGACCAGGCATGCCACTCCAGGTAGTGAATATCTTCATTCTCCAACAGCTTAGCGACAGCCGCTCTACGATGAAGTGTAGCATTTTTATCCATAAAGAGGAAATCCTAGCCCACAGTACCTGGGGAAAAATGGATGTAAGAGGAAGGAGAACCTCGGTACAATAGCAGTTATCAATGACCAACTCCCCTGGAAAGATATGGAGCTCTATACGGCCACCAAGCATTATGACTCCCTAAACAAGAACCTCGCCATCTCTAAAGTGATCCCATTTGACGATGTTGGAGGGATGATTACGTGTTTCCTGCTCTCTCCAGATGTATGGACGTCCAGAAACTTTAGTGAGACTAAATCGACTCTCATCCGTAAACAGGAGTCGACCCCATTGATGAGCTCCCCATTCCTCGAGTTCTTTGCACGTCAGAAAACGCTGTTTGAGATGTGTTGACCAATGGTACACACCATACGGGATCTCCGAGAGAACAAACTATTTGCGTGTAGTCTCCAAGCCAAGGTAAAACGCGATATGGGCCGTCCAGTAGTGTGTTGCTTGTGTCTTGCGATTTCATACGCTGTCTGTCATCTCGACCTCTTCTCACCTGTAGGACAATATACTGGCCTTCTCTTGCCGTGGTGCCTCTTGAACGGCCAATGCTAAACCTTCGGACAGCTGTTCCTGTCGTTCGAAATGCCGTCCATGCTCGTGACACGATGCTGTGTGCGATGCTCAACTCCTCGGCCACAGTAGTCACCTTTCGACCTTCGTCCAACTTCCTAATGATTCGACCCCGGGTAAAGTGGTCCAGATGTTATTCACGAGACTTTCTGTTGGACATCTCACACTGCTACAGTAACTCACCATCTTTTAAACCACAAATGTGCACTGTGCAATAGTTTCCACTGAAATGCTAAGCATGCATCGGTTTCGTGTTTTATACCCTACCAACATGCACACAGAATGGGATACTGCTTATATGCACATGCCCTGCCATAGTGGACCCTAGGCTAATATTTCTCAACCGCTGGGCAGCGACCTGGTACCGGACCCTGGCATCAATCACACAGAGCCGCAAGAGATTTTCCTGGAATTTGTCGTTTAATTTTCTAAGCATTGTACATGAATAAATATTTTATCGCGGAAACATTCTGAGGATAATAATAGTCTCGAATGGGTCGGAAAACTCAGACCCAGAAAGCCTAACTAACATCTGTGCAGCAAATGCAGGAGCCCCAAGCCGTGTATTTTAAAACAAGTGAGTATTCATGAATGATCGATAATTTTCAGACATCGAAATCTTTTAGCATTTGAGAAAGGGTATAACGCTCATTATGACCTGTCATAAAAAGTGCCTGCAAGCCGATTACAATAATGTGCAGCACATTTTCTGTCTTTGAAACTGAACGTACTAACGTCAGTGACCAATCAGCAAGGAAGTATATCAACATTGTGTACACTTGTTGAAGGATTGTACTGATATTCTTTATGATCATACCATAAGGAATTATTTATACTTATGAGAGTTTAATGTATGAACTTAAAAAAAAGGAAAGGCATTCAGGAGCATATTCGTTGGGACCGGGCTCACATCTTATAAAAAAGAATTTACCGGACCGCGGCCTCATAAAGGTTAAGAAACATTATAATAGGCTCCCTCCTGAGTTCTGCGTGTTATTTCTGCTATTATGGTACTGTCTCCACTTCGTCTGTCTTTAATTTTTGCACACTAGTGTATACACATACGTATATCCAATTACATGTTAGGACAGAATGAGTGTTTTTTTAAGTATATGGGGTATCGACAATTTTTAAGTACTCAAGGCCTCTAAAGGTCTTATTGCGGCCCTAAGCATAATGCCCAAATTCAAAACATCAAACGAATGTCAAAAGTAGACCTTATAATTCGTTTGAAAGAGATGTAACTGCAAAGTAGTCAATAAATTTGATAAAAGATTCTTTCACTAAGAATAAAAGTAGTACAAGTAAGTTTTCTACGTGTAGAAAAATGATTACTTAAACTTTTCACTTCGCAAAGTCTGTTAAAAGGCAGTGCGGATAAGCTACAGTTTTTCTTCTGGGCCTTTTGATGCGACATTTGCGTGATCCAACCGTCACGGCTAACACCACCCTTTAATCACGCGATTTAAATATAAAATCTAATGTACTTTGAATACAGCATGTGATAATTATTTACTCATAATCATTATCTGGTTCACCATTTAAGACATAAGAGTTGTTTGATAGTCACGCATAATTTATTAAATAATGGGATTAGGTGATCGTTCATATACTAATAAAATGGTTTTAAAATTTATTTACTACTGTGTACAGTAATTAATGACAATGTACGAATTTATGAATAATGTCGGTAATTAATGTTACCAACTCTAGACGTGAAATTAAATGCCTAAAACGTAAACCCAATCACGACAAACAGTAATTTGGGACTTGGATTATTTCAGCAAATCGCCTTGTAGGGTACTATTGGACTTAGGACGGAAATGGTTAGATCTCTTTTTCGTAAAATTTTAAATTTGAATTTATGCATAGAGTATTTGTGAACGACATTCAAGAAATTATTTTTATTCGTCTTCAGAAATTTCTTTTTGTCTTAAACGAAGTATGTACTAATTTAAAACAGTACCACGCATATGTCGATGGCGTTATGTAAGGTGTTCTACAATTAAAACTAATTCAGACAAATTTACAATTTTAATAAAAATAATTTAAAATTTATTCCTAAACTTTAAAAATTTCAAATACTTGATTTGCTGCAAGTTGATGCTTAATTACGTCGCTCTCTAACTTTTTATGCTTAAACGTTGGAATACTTTTTAAAGTGTAAATAGATTTAATTTTTCTAAACTGATTTTTTGAAAAAATAAATTGTATATGAGTATGTATAAAAATACTCAGGTAAAAAAATACGTACGTATAAAAATAGCATCATATGCCATTTATTAAATTTTTTTTTAAATTAATTTAATTTAAAAAGGAATTTAATAAATGTCATGTTTTAATTAATTAAATTATTTTTTAGTAACGGCATTATAATATTAGTAAGGCATAAATTATTGATTGTAAACATCAAGTTTGGAAAAAAATATTTTAACCAAATGCCACTATTGAGTAACAAAATAAATTTAATATACATGATATATCTTCAAAAGGCTTTCAGAATATTTAAGTTAGAAATATAAGTATTCAAAAACCATCTACAAAATTGTATTTTTGTTTATTCAGATGTGAGATAGATTGTAAAATATGTGAAGCGTGGTTGAAGGCTAACTCTGCAAGCAGACAAGCAGTTAAAGATAACACAAAACAACTATTAGACGCTCGGCTTTGGCCGTAAAGTTAATTTTTCAGAGTCGTAAAAATATCATCTCGAACCATGTCGAAATATAAAATATACGAAAAGAGCACCACTTTTGCAAATCTGTCACGTGATGCTAGGTAACAAGCTTCGCTCCCCATTGGTGAAACGGGACACGTAGGGAAGAATTCTATTTAAGCAGTTGTAACAAGGGAGTCCAGACTTTATTTTCTGTTTGAAATAGGGGACATAACATCTTAGCTCTTAAATTTTTTTCTTTTTTTTTCCTTCGAACTCAAATTTAACTCTCTCTCAAATATTATCAATTTATAAAGTAACGTCGAGTTAATAAATGAAGTACATTTGCGGATTATTCGACTACAGGTATTTGTGTGTTGTATACAGTATTAATCTCGAAACAAATTGCGAAACAATAAGCATTTTAAATATTTACTTCAAAACATCAAGAATATATCAAAACAGTTAAAAATAGGATGTAAATAGTTTAATTAATTTAATTTTACGAATCAAAGCAAGAAAGAAATGTTGGACAATAAATAACGGAACCTAAAATCCACTCCAGCTTTTCTTCAACGTAGTGTGATGTTTAATGCAAATATTATTAGTTGCTGTCGTGAAATAACTGATATATAACTGATAACTATAAAAGTATTTAAACACAAATATTTCCGAAACCTTTTACTTAGAAAACATAGCTGAACACGAAATAGTGAAAGAACTAAATAAAATAAATATAAAAACCGGACCAGGATTTGACGGTTTATCTCCAAAAGTAATTTAACTATGTAAAACGGAATTAACAAAAAACATTATCGATAACAATAAATGATATATTTAACACGGGAATCTTTCCTGATGAATTGAAAACAGCAGTAATTAGACCAATTTTTAAAAAGGGTAATAACTACTTAAAAGAAAACTACAGACCAATAGCAATCATGTCAGTATTTTCTAAATTAACTGAAAAGCTAATATATAATAGACTAATTGATTTTTTTAATGTTCATAAAATTATTCATCAAAGTCAATACGGTTTCCAAAAAAAACCAACCAAAACAAATCAAGTGAAGAAATCCTATTAATAACGATCAAGAATATTCAAAAAAAAAAATATGGAAGAAAAAAATTACTTACGGATTTTTCGATCTGAGCAAAGCATTTGACTTAATTAACAGAAATATCTTAAGAATGAAATTACTTAATTATGGTATAAGAGGCCGAATGTATAAACTGATTGATAGCTATTTAACAAATAGACAGCAAATAGTTAAAATTGAGAATATTCAATCGAAATCATTGATAAACAAATTAGATGTTCCTCAGGGAACAATCCTCGGACCGTTATTTTTTTTAATCGCAATAAATTACTTAATAAATCTTGATGGGGGACTCCTGTTATTTGCTGACGATATCATCTAGTTAACAAATGGAAATAACATAGATCAAAGAATTAATAACATAAACGCAAAGTTAACATCCTGTGAACAATGGTTTAATGACAACAACTTAATAATAAATACAAATAAAACAAAATATATAATCTTCCATACTAAAAATAAAAAATTTACTAATCAACCTAACAAAATAAAATTCAACGATAACATCCTAGAGAGAGTTAACTCAATTAAATTTCTTGGATTAACAATCGAAGATCAATTAAACTGCAACCTAAAAATGTTTGATATTGAGAAAAAAATTAGATCTAATGGAATTCTAACAAAACTTAATTCATTACTAATATTAAATACAAAAATTTTGTACTACGCATTAATATTTAGTCATATAAATTACGGAAATATAGTATGGGGAAATTTATCCCAAACAAATTTAACTAAACTCAATAAACTACTTGATAAAACATATCAAAAATTATGTTTCAAAACAGGTAAGCATAAAGATAAATTGATTTACGAAAACAAAATATTAAACATAACTAATATACATATTTTAAAAGTAGCATTATATATTTACGAAAGATTATACGAAAATAAGCACCTAATTTTGATTAAAATAAGTGAAAATAAACATAATTATAATACAAGAAACAAAAAAGAATTAAATAAAACAAAAATAAGAATCAACATATGTAAAAATAATATTAATTATTATGGAATAGACATATGGAACAATATCCCGCCAACAATTAAAGAAATCAAATCAAAAAGTAAATTTAAAACCAAATTAAAAGACTATATTTTGGAGCGTCAATTAAACGAAGTGCCATGGTTGCAAGCATCAGCGTAAAGTTTTCAAAATTACTGGTGGGGGGGCCCGAGCACATATTTTGTACATTTCTACATTACAGTATATGTAAAATTGCAATTTATTTCAAATTATTTGGCGGGCCCCACGGGCCCATATAACTCTACGCCTATGGTTGCAAGTGTTTTAAATAGTCTTATTTTTAACTTGTATCCAATGTATTTCATTTTTATAGATGTTATGCATAAATAAATTCTGATTGATTGATTGATTGATTGATTAGCTTTAATGTATATATTGTTACCAAAGAAAGCTACTTGGAAGGTGGCAATTTGTGGAAGGACATATAATCCTCAGACTTAACTATCATACATCCGTTTCCATCGAAGTGTCTTGTGACTTCGGATAGGATTTTCTATTCTAATTCCCATACATGAATGTATGCATGGGTACATACACACACACACACACACACACACACACGCACACACATCCATCCATCCATCCATCCATCCATACATACATACTACAAACAAACAAACAAACAAAGACACACGCGCATACGAGAGAGCTCGCGCGAACGTACGTATAGTCTATATGTATGCAAGATTTCAAATCAGTTATCAGTTCTTTTAATAATCCTTCTTGGAAACCCACAGTTACGGAAAATCAAAGCAGATAGGAATCGCCGAATAATAATAGGACAAAAAGGTACTAGCCTCTTTCTTTTATCTTTATAAATTCCTTTAAAATCTCTCGATATGAAGGAAAACCAAATATGAATAGTATCACTAATAAAATTTTTTAGATAAAATTCTCTAGGAAACCAAAGTAAAATATAAAAAACGCTAAACTTCTTTATTAAATTTAACAGTTTTTTTCCAGTCTTATTATTGATTTTGTCTGTAACTCCACTTTTAAAACATCCGTATTTTACTTTCTAATTTAATTTAATTCCAAAGTTCTTTAGGCCATGATGGATAGTTTTAATTCGGTAGCTTGCTATTTCAAATATTTTTTATGTACTTCGTAATATATTTTTTACATAGGGGGAGAGACGCGAAAGTTCATGGTATTTTCTGGAGCCCGCTTTACTTCTTTAATTTTCTACGTTATTTTTTTTTCACATTTTTCCGCATTTCAAGTGTCGATGCCATCGTATTTATTTGAATTGTCTTTTTAATAATTGCGGTTAATAAATTGGTAAAAAAAATGTGCCAGTCTGTAAAAAAATATTCATCGCATGTAAAATTGTTATAGATACGTAATTGAAAGGAAATGGAAATAATAAGTATTTGTACTATCAATAAACTATTCTATTGTTAAGTAGGATATAACAATATTCATAATCATTTCAATTATTGAAATGTTGTTGGTACAGAACTCATTTTATGTATAATTAAATTCGAGTTACTTGGTTAATATTTAGATTGTAAAATTAAATTCGTGCATTGAAATCGCTGTAATGTATGAAAGAATAATATAACACTTCAATCAAAACAAAATCATATATGCTGTCAGATTTAGGATCGTTCTGAAGTTCACTAAATTTTTCATATAGTTTGTACACGTCTTGACTTTTATATAAAATAGTTTTAATAAGGTTATTAATCGAAAATAAATTTTGCACTAGGAAGAACCGTTTGAGCATGGACTGACCTCTACCGCAGGTACCGCAGATGTTACAATGACCGCATTTGTCAGCCTCTAATTTCTAATTTAATGATTGGTATGCAGAGTATTTTTTACATCTCAAGATACATTAAAAATCAATTAAAGGGAATTGATATCTTAATGTACCTTTTCAAAACTATAATGAAATAAGCATCCATGCTTTGCACAGATTTAAATTCAGGATCATTTTAGAAATTTTTAGCTAGTACTTGCAAAAAGAATTTCTCGAGTTCTTTGGAGCATTTGTTTCCTCTCTTCCCATGGCTTATCGTTTCTCGTTATCCAGCTCTGGTTCAAATGAGCACATTAATCTCATGGGTTTGGTAAGATACGCAATAATTCGAAAAAGGAACATAGAAAACCTGCATTCCTTTCTTTGAAATCGTTTTACCACCTTTTATAATACCCCGTTTGAAGTGTCCATGTTAAATATAGGAAACCCTTCACATAGCAACATGGCTCAAGAAGGCGAACCAAGAATTCGATAATAAATATTTGAAAAATCCATTTTTATTGTTTTCAGCTATTGCAAAAATGATAACAGCGTCATGAACTAAATCCTATTTACTCGCTGTTTATTATCAGTTGAAAGCAACGATAAATTGAATATACGGAATGCGATTTTTTTCGAAAATTTTGTCATTGAAAATTTCAGGAATTTCGAAATACGATGCAGTATCGTTTATTTCTTCCGAAGCTGCTCGAGTTTACACTAATTTATTACGTGCTGATGTCGCCCAAAGTGCACTATTGGATGCAAAAAAAAAAAAAAATTCAATTATTTTTATTCGGCTGTAGCAGAAAAGTAATGAAAGTTTAGAAGTAGAAAAATGTGTCACGCTTTTACATTTTTTCAGAATTCCGTAAAGTATTTCCAAAGCATATTTTGCAGGCATATGCGCCAAAATATGTAAAAATAAATCTGGTATCGCGATAGTGTATTCTTGCATGGTAAATAGGTACACATAACATCATTCCTCATCATATATATTCAAAAATTTCTTCATAGCTAAATAAAATAAAATTAATTTATAAAAGGACAATGAAATGTATACCGATGTTCCAATTCAATTTGCAAATGCAAAATTTAAGAATTTTTCAAACAATATACGGCCGATTCGGAAGGCTTTTCAGAGAAATATGAAATAAGTAAAACTAATGTGAATTATTTAACAAAATTGCTCATGCTCTTATCTGAATATGTAAATTGAGGCCGTACGTTATTTAATTTTCCAGCAAGTGACTTTGAAAATCATTTTTCTCATCGAGGTTCATTAACTGAAGCTTTAGTTTGACTGACAGTTAGCAAAATAATAACTCGAGATCGTCGCTTAAAATCTCATTTAGGTGGAAAACAATTAGTAAATTAGCAGCAAGACAATCTCAAGCTGAAGCAGCAAGTGGTCTTCAAACTCTAGAGACAAGTCTAGGAAACTAAAACAATAACCAAAAGGCCGGGACAAGGACAATCACAAACCATAGCAAGTCAAGAAGACGAGTATTGATTTTAATTACCTACCACCATAGGACGTCGATTGCTTTCTTCGTCAATTTTAGTTTTAACACACCGTTGCATTTACTCTAGAGTACATTTTTAGTTAGAATGGTTACGTCGTTCCAAATTTCATTTTTTAATTTACCAAAAGGCGTGTGCTGAAAACATGCATGACTGTTCCTTGGAATTTCAAAATAAAAACAGTAAACAAATGCAGGAAAAGAACTAAATTTAAAATTTTTCGGAGATGAAATATTTGAATGGATAATTTTAATTTTGGTATATTAGGTTTGTTTTCAGGTACAAATTATTTTTTAATGAAATTTATATGTTTTAAATAATTTGAAAACGAAATAAATATCAATCGGATTACAAAATGGGCCACGGACAAAGCAGCTCATGTATTTTAAGAAATTCTGCCCCTACTTTTTACCATTAGGCATTTAACTGTTTATTTTTAGACAAAGCCTAAATGCTTATTGCAAATGTCTAAATACTCTTACATTTCAAGGTTTTATTTCTGCAGCCCATATTCAGTGCCCATCATTCCAAATTTTTTTCGTGACGGCTTGAAGAGTATGCTGCCCTTGTGTTTTGGACGCTGACCAGATCCCCTTAAAAACAGAATTCGCATATCATATCATCAATCTATGCTGTATATACATGTGCAGCGATGTTGCAATCGGTATAATTAGCAATAACATACAACTTGTACGTGTAGTATTTTCTGAAGATGTGATAAATGAATCCTTTGTGTCCCTCCCTGGCTGGTTCCGTCCATACAAAATGCCCAAAATAAATACCGTTTTTAGCATAAAAAATAAGCCGGGTAAAATTTGCTTTGACATATGACAGATGATAGAATCTAATCTTTGCTATCCACTTATCGTGCTAATAATAGATGTCGCATACATTATACATGTTTTAAAAATAACGAAACTAGTCGCCAGATACATGCAACTTGTACCTCATCAACTCAACGTATTTATGAGACTCGTGCGTTTGGTGTTTAGCAAGCCTAGACTGAATAATAATAGAAGATAATAAAACAAACGTTCATCGATGGGCTTTACATGGACGCAGTGACGTAGGAAAGGTGGGCTCAAGAGGCTCAAACTCTACCATTGGATATCAAAACGCATTGTTTTCTCACAGTTCATCACATAATCTTCTTTAAAACCACTTGAGCCTCCCCATAATTCCACTTGATCCCCCATAATTTCACTTGAACCCCTATAATTCTTGAATTGCTACACTACTGCTTCCGTGTGTAGATTAATGATTAATATTTCTTCTGTCGAGGAAACCAAAGTGGTTTTATGCTTGTGGAGACAAATGTTCTCTACGGCGATTAATACTAAAATCGCTTGCATTACTTTTTTGTTGAATAATTTAAATATGATGAAGATTTAAGGTCACATATGTACTTACTGTTTTGATGATTTATAAAATTCGTTTATCAAATGACGCGGAAAAACGTTGAACAACAATTTTGAATATTTATTTGTTTTTTTTTGGGGTTGTCATTTACAGAGGAGAAAAAAAAGCAAAACAAATATGAGTGAATTGTAATATTGTTCCTCTATATATATATAATATGATCTTAAAGCGTGAAGAATGATAGATGGAGTTATCAAAACCCGATTGGCAAGTTGAAGCAGTTGTTTAGCGTAGTATACCGTAGAATTTCGATATATCGAACTTCCATATATCAAAAATGGTTATATATCGAAGTTTTTGTGAATACCCGTAGTTGTTACACAAAGAAACTGTTTCTACATACATATTGAACAAATTTTATATATTGAATTTTGTAAACATAAATCGGGAATTTTCTTCCGTTAAACGTTCCAAAATGTCATGGTTTCCAATTCGCTGAAAATGTTCTAGACGATGCATTCCACGGGCTTAATAACTGTTTATACTTTTCACTGGCGGATCTAAGTAGGGGCGATGGGGCGATCACCCCTTCTTAAGCCGGGATTATATGATGGAAAAAGAAATGAAAAGTACTGGACACTTGGCTAAAAATAGGAATCTGAAACAATCCCCTCCCCCACACTAAAGATTTGCCGATCCGTTATTGATAATTTTATGATTAATCATCATCTGAATTTGTTTACAGCAAGATATTAGAAAGCTTCTTATACAAATATAAATGCATGTGAATGTTACATAAATATAATGTTTTTCAAGATATGTTCATTACTTTTTTCTCGTTAACTGTTTTTAATTATCTATATAAACATAACTTGTAATAATGTAATTCATATTCACTTATTTATGAAGAAGAGTGTATCGATTATATGGAAAATGTATATCTAAATACTACGTTACACAACAAAATTCTTATCGAAAAAATCGTTTCTACATATCGAAGTTTTTATTCATTATTATTATTATTGGACCCGTGAATTTCGATATATGGAGGTTTTACAGTATTGTCCTTCCACCCTTCCTAAAATATTACCTTGTGACAAACTGCGTGTATTATGTATTGGTTTATAGCAGGGTTTTCCAACATACGGCCCGCAAGCCACAATCTGGCCCGACAATTGTTTGGACTAAAAACAAATCCAAAAAAAAAATCAAATTTCTTTTCTCCCAAAAATCGAGAAAAATCGAACGGGTGACCCCTTTCCATATCGCAAGTGAACGAATAATTGGAAGAAGTTTTTATTTATTTATTTTATTACCAAACTCGCTAAAACCGCTTGCCCACGAGATCCGTGAAAAATTTCTAAGTGGCCCGCTGCCCAAAAAAGTTGAGCAACCCTGGTTTATAGGGCTTTAAATAAGAATCGAGATATTGTGTCATTATTTGATTGTGATCTAAGAAAAAATTACCTTTTTTAAACGGTTATATTACACTACAGTGTCAAAATATTTAGCAGATTTAACTATTAACTTGTACACCCTTATGCAAATTAATTGAAACAAAGCATTTTTTCCTGTATTACTCGTAATCGTGTATTCAAAAGAAACACAAAAAGTCAGATCATCTGTTTGTTCTGCTGATGCAATCATTACATCAGCCACTACTGTATTGCATCAGATTTTAAAAACCTGTCCGGCGCCATAGTGTTCATTGTCTGATGCAATCATTACATAAGCAGTTGCAGTATTTTATCAGATTTTAGAAACTTGACCAGATGTGATTCGACTGCTGTTCGAGATGGATGTGACACCTAGAAAACGTACGAAGATCGTAACTTCATGAACACACAGACAAAACGCATCAATGGTTGGTGTGAGCTTAGCAACTGTCAGTCGTGTCATAAAGTTGAAGTAAGAAACCGGATCGGATTTTCCTAAACGTAAAGTAAAGCGTGGTCGTAAGAAGAAAACAACTCCTAAAGATGACGCTTACTTGCTTCAACAAAGCAAAAAGGATCTCCACAAGACGAGTGACGCATTGAAAACGGATTTGAAGGAGAAAGGAAACAAAATCAGTTCTTCTACAGTTCGCAGACGCCTTATGGCGGTCGGACGAAAAGCCAGAAGACCTGTCAAGAAACAGTTTTTAACAACAACAATGAAACAAAAGCGGTATAAATGAGCAAAAAAGTATAAGGAATGGACGAAAGACCAGTGGAAAAAAGTCCCCTTTACCGACGAAAGCCATTTCTTTGTACAGGGTCAGCGAAGTCACCATGTTCGAAGGTCACAGGGACAGAAGCTTCGTGATTGCCACATCAATCAGTCTGTTAAGCACCCACAAAAGGAGATGTTTTGGAGATGTTTAAGTTATTATGGTGTCGGAAGCCTGCAGCCAATAGAAGGAATGATGCGCTCGTTACAATATATTAAGATTCTACGAAAAAAAGTTATTCCAGAGCTGGAAACGTGGTATCGTGACAATACTGGGATATTGCAGCAGGACTTAGCCCCTGCCACACATCGAAATGGTTAAGAAATTCACAACAGAGCAGAAAATACAGGTACTTGATTGGCCAGGGAATTCTCTGGACGTAAATCCCATTGAGAATTCGTAGGCTATATGCAAAAGTCGCCTCCATACTGTAGACTATACGACTATGGAGAAGCTCATTCAGGCACTTATTCAAGTGCAGTACAATAATCCGAAAATCAACAGTGACTGTTCGAAACTAGTAGACTCCATGCCAAACCGTGTTCAAATGCTGCTTAAAAATAGAGGTCATATTCGTTACTAATGTATGTATAGGTGAATTTTGTACATGTATATATGAGTTTTGTACACTAAACTACTAAATTCATTGTTTGTTTCAGTTAATTTGCACAAGGATGTAATTTCTCCCTTCGTCTGAACAGCTGAAGTACCTAACGTAGCATCGAGTCAATGAAGCGTTCGACTTGTTGCGAAGGTATATCAAGCCCGGTACGTTATACGACTGTCCATAATTCGGCCCTGTTTGTTGAATATCGTTGTAAGGTACGTGGGGAGATCTGTATAGTGTCTAGTAAGTGTTCTTAAATCTAGCAAGCTTGGCAACCAATAGAATATTCATTGGGTCAGTATTGTGTTACGCATGCATGATGGAAGTTTCATTATACTGTTCAAACTATCGCCACCTGGGATCATGACATTCATAAAGGGATGTAAATCGTCTGCAAGGATATCTATGCAAGTCACTATTGTCACAAAAGTATTTACTAACACTAGTGGTTCTTGCATACTCCAACAGAACACACCTTTCACTAAAACTGAGTTATATTAATATTAGTTTGCACAACACCTTGCTGACAAAATGGATCCATTGTCTCATGATGTCTTTTCCATACGCGAATAAATCTGTCCTTTCGAAATAGCTGAACATGTAATTCGTTAGACCAGTCCTGTCATCACGAAAGGCCTGTCAGACAGGGTCCAATAAAGATATTTCATGGCCGGGTTATAGCACATTACTGGATGCCGTGGTGCTAACAGTGAAACAGGAATCGACCAACGACTACCAAATCCAATATGCAATGTAACAACATACGTCGTATATTTCTCTGACTGATGGTTTGAATGGCACCAGCATTAAATTTCGATGTTATTTGAAGCAATATTTCCCTTCTTTGGATAATTATCATACCGTTCAGACGCAGGCTCTTTCAATATCTGTGGACGCCGATCGTTTTCACTATCGCTAATGTTTGTGCGAAATCTTCATATTCTCTGTGTGCTACTGCTTTCTATGAAGACCCAAGAGTATTTCACCAGTTCGGAAATACAGTGCCCCACCCTTTTGGCTCATACGCTCGGCAGTCAAACGGTAATAAATCTTTCACACGACCTATGTTTATCGAACATGGCATCTATAGTCAAGCACGATTATCAAGATTTGTTATTATTACGTAATATACCCGTCATCAAAATTCTTTCGCATTAGTTTAAATAGATTTTGAAAGTAATCTATACAAGACTGATTTAAAAGGTATATCGTGAAAGTGTTTTCATAAAGAATTTTTTGGGAAAAACGTAACATTTCGCTCATTGAGAAATCATCAATTTTTCTCCTGATTACTCTATATCATTACTGATACTATTGATTACTTTTATTCCATTATTATGATACAAATAGAATAATTGCTGCACCATTTTTTTTATTTTTAATCATAGTAATGGTACAATAATAGTTAATAGTGACATGGTAACGGATATACTTTAGGATAGTGGGAAAAAAGTATATAATTTTCCAGGAAATTTTCAGAAAATGAAAATAATTTCACGAGATACATTTTAGATAGTTCATATTAATTAATCCCTTTGATCATTTAGTTAAATTAAAATGTCAAGTAATGCCACATATATTTATTAAGAAACTTTTGATGACCAAGCATACATATGGGTAAAATTTTAATAATGTTGACTAAATCAATCGATGAAAAAATAAGACAAAACGAAATAATTTCAATTAAAAAATGAATATCAGAAATTTAATTGCTGCTGGCATAAATGTCAACGAAATAACTGATGATGGAACGATTTATTGATATAAAAGTTACTTCAAAAACATCGAATGGTTTTAAGTATATACAGTGGTTTCCTAACACTGTGCACCAAATCAGGGTATTTAAATTAAATAAACGCATCTGAATTATATTCATATAATTTAATGCTTCATCGAAGTGAAGCAACGATACGAATATTAAATGAAAACTACCTACTGCAACAATATTTTACATGCGGCTTAACTTGCTTCACATTTGTAATGTATTAATACAGTGGGATCCGTATATAACGAGGCGCTTGGGAGCAACGAAAATGCTCGTTATATCGGGTCTTCGCTAAAACAGTTTTGGAATTTAAAATTCCACACTTTTTGAAAATAAAACCTGCATAGGTAACATATATGCATATAATGTAGATACAATAGTATTCGGCTTTGAACTAGCTTAATATTTAATGTATAAATTACTATTAACGAGCGCTCGGGGTATTCATATCCTTCCTTACAGTTCTCCTACGGAAGTTGGTTAAAAGGTCTCACGATTGTTAAGCAAGCAAAAATTGACTATTTTGAAGGGAAATTCAAACCTCTGCAGAACACTTACAACTGATCTGACGTATAGAAATTATATTCTAATATTAATGAATTTCTGGTTTATGAATATATATATATATAATATCTAAATCGGTTATTTAAAAAATAAACTTTTTTCATGTTAAGTATTTACATTTTTTCAATGCATGCAACATTTTCGAGCATGAATAAAAAAAAGTTTTTTGCCGGAACTGTTAAATTTCTATAGCAAAATAATAGTTATATACATAGATTTGTTTTGTTCTAGGATCTTTAAAAAATATTAAATAGAAATATTTTTAATAGAAAATGTTTGTTGCAATTTGAACGTATAATTTTTATACATAAAATTTTATTTTCATAAATAATGCTCAGATGTTGATTACTTAAGTTAAGAATATGCAGTTGTGTCCACACAATATTTGTGAAAAATTTTATACTAATTGAACAAGTAGTTCTTTCTTTATGTTGCGCGCAAGTCCCAAAATTTCGTTTTGAGAAAAACACGTTTAAAGTTTAAATTATAGATTTTTTTTAATTAAAAATGTTTTCCTTTATTCAAAACTCACCGATGTGCCTCATTACCAGCTTTTATTTGTCTTCGTTTTGCCCTCTGTGCCTGTAAACTTGACGTAGCATTACGTTTTCCGTTGTAATCCAATGATAGCCGCCATTTAAAACGTCTCTTTTAATAGGACATTTAAGTATCGCGCATCACGTAAAAATTCATATCTTCGTAAAAAATAGAGATATCTGAACAAATTTAGTACCAAAATATTAAGAAATATTTATTCTTTCTTAAAAAAAATAACCCCCAAAATCGAATTTTTGAAGCTCTAAGGGTCATGAGGCCCCTTGATGACATTTCATGTTTAGGAAAGACCAATTGTTTATATATCGTAAAAGTTGTTCTCTGTATAGTGGCGTTTTTCTGTCTATTCTTAATGGTGTAAAAGAAATTTTCATCGAATTTTTATGCGATAAGCAGACCAACGTTTTATTTTAGACATTAAGCTGATTGGACAATTTTTCTCAGTCAATTTGGGGGAGCGCAAAAATCTTGCTCGATCAAAGCGATTAAATCAGCTTATTTTATAAAATCAATATAGTGCAAAATGAGTACTGCATTTAATAGCAGCGCTATAATCTTCATATCTCTATAGGCAACTCGAGACCAAGTTAAGCTTTCAGTATCCAGTACCGATTCTTTTCATTGACTGCTTAAGCCTACTATTTGTGTGATGAGAAATCCATGAACTCAAGTGATAAGTAAATCAGTTGTCCAGACTCGCATCTAATAAAACATCTAATGATTATTAAGATACAAAAAGAGCGGATATTGTTAAATATTACTTACTCTTCACTGAGATGTTATAATACGAGAGTGAGAGAGAATAAAACACATCAAGGTTTATCACGTCTGGAGAGAGAGTAAAACAAATCAAGGGTTTATCATATTTGGAGAGAGATAATAAAACACATCATGGGTTTATCATTGGAGGGAGGCAGGGAGTGAGGGAGGGAGGGAGCAAAAGAAAGAGAGAGCGCGTATCTTATCTTGAACATGGCGTATTCTGATAGTTTTTTGAATTGAATTCAATTGCTTTAAATTAATTTATGTTTTTATTACATATTAGGAGATCAATTCAAAAATGGACCTAAAAATCTTTTAAGAGATTCGTGTAAGATTTGTACAAACGCCTAATAGATTTCAGCGAAATTCCTGTAAACTTTTCTTGCGAGTAAAGAAATAAAACTGTTTTTGCTAAACTTGAGCGGGGCATTCTGGAAATTAGAGAAATTCATTCTAAGACTAATTATATAAATAAATTCCAATGAAGGGTTTCACGACGTCGATTTAAAAAAGAAAAATTATAGGACGAAGGTTGAAAAACATATTCTGGTCATAGGATGCCAAGAATTTTTTATTTTACAAGAACTTTTTATTTTGTAAGCAGATTAAAAAGTCGTTCTTAATTAAGAGTTCTTGCACAAACTCCTTAATTTGCTATTTCTTTAAGCTTGCTTAATGAATGTCTTGGAGGGTTTAAATATACAAATACTGACGACAAAATAAAAAGCATCTTCTTATCTTCTTTTCACAAACTATCTTTAACTGTGTAAAGCAAAAAATTTCTTATATTCACAATGTTTTGCAACATACACTGCTGGTCATGGAACTTGTAACACCAAGAAAGGCTTAAGTTATTTATTTGCGAAAATGCGCGTCGTAAAAGCAAACATGATTAGAATTACAGAACTAAAAGCGATGAAGAAAATATAAAAATTAGCGTTTGGTGAACTCACCACTGATAACGTACACGGTGTGGTACAGAAAAAAATCCTGAATGTTCTTTTAGGGAATATTCTTCCACGCTGTTACTATATACATTCCGAATTCTTCGATAGTGCCTAGGGGTTAAGTCAGATGAGCTAGTCGTCGCACAATAATATCCTAAAAGTTTTACTGGACTGCAAATGGTGAGCGAGAAGACCAGAGAATTGATATCGAGTTAAACACAGTGAAAATGTTGGACATTACGGACAGCGTGTATTAAATTATAACAAAATAGTATTATCATGTTGACAGATCAGAAAGAAGTGATTAGAAGGAACTTTCTGAAGGAAAGATAGCACTTCGGCTTCTAGGATCTAAGTCCAAAATGCGATGTTGGTTTTGTATTGTATCCGCAATTGTATCTGTATAAGGAGGGAGAGCAAATGAAATAGCAATAACAGTCTACACCATCACGCTTGATTTAGGACTGATACAATGCTATAAAATGCCTCTTTACAGATTACGTTCTGCGTGATACCTGTGAACAAGTATCCGGCTGTCATGGTGCATGAGATTGAACCTCGACTCCTTGGAAAACATAATTCGCTTCAGTTAAGCACTCCAGTTTCTTCATTCCCCATTATAACCTCTGACATTTATGGTGTAAAATCAAGGGAAGTCGCAAAAATAGATTGAGATTTGGCAGTCCTCGCTACAACAAGCGGCGACAAACAGTGCCTACAAACATATCTTGACGTGTTATCATCCTCTATTGTTGAGCCAATGTTGAGAATGTTGTGTGATTTGTTACCACTATACGGTGCAGGTGCCTGTTTTCCCTTTTGGTCATAGGATTTCGCCCTGAAGATCCATTAAAGATGGTGCGTTGAAACCTTCTTATGGTCACTAACGTCACGTACGTGTATCTGTACTAGAATTTCGCCAAACACGTGGAGAAATATTACGGAACGAAACCTCATCCAAGTCCAAGGATTTTCCTCTTTCAAACTCCTCCAACTATGCATAACGTTGCTTGGCTTTTCCATGGAACATGTTTATGTACTAGTAATACTGTACTAGTCAAATTTATTGAAGGCACGTTTGGAAACGTGCTTGCTGTGGCCCTTTTTACACACATTGAATGGTTTCCAACGAGGTTGAACGCGCACCACGTTTTTATATATGCTGAGATTGTAATCTTCTGCATTTCTTATGGTGATCTCTTCGTTCTGAAAATTTCGAACAAATCTGATATCCCCTTCATAGTCTAGCAATTTCCATGAACAGAAGTAACTAACTTCTGTGATCTGCATTTGTATATTAATTTATTTTATTATTATGTTTTTTTTTTTAATTTCGTTTTATCTTAGTTCAGGAAGTGTCAACGTTTTTAAACACCAGTAATGCGAAAATCGTTTATACCTGAGTGTGCAAAATTTTTCTCAAAATACTCGTAGTATGCGTATAAGTAATAAATTATATTAATATATAAAAATGTGTGTCACTAACTCTTTTAATAAAGACATACTTACATACATATTTTCGTAGTGAAGATATTCTTACATTCGTCCTATGTGAGCTTAACTACATCTCTGTCTCTAGCGAAAGGCCACATATTTTTATATTAAAGAATATTTCATCTATTCGATGGGGTTTTTTTTCTATGCAAAACTCCCTTCTATAATGGCCGTTTTCTTAAACGACGTTCTCATACACTGGCCATCACCTTCACATGATCTCTCTCTCTCTTTTTTTTTTTTGTTTGCAAAAGTTATTTTTCTCTCTTAGGCGTTTATTCCTTCTTCCCGCGTGTAGGCAATTTTCCAAATCCATTGCTTTCTTAAAAGACCACTCCTTATAGTCTGGCATTTGAATGATCACGTTTCTCATGACTGTTATTTTTTTGTTTGTTCTGCATATAATCTTTTCTTTACACATACAGTTCACTTAAACGATCCCCTTATATAGCAGTCTTATACCCTAAATGACCACTTTCTTCTACAGTGACTCTTTTTTTCCCATGCATGTCCGGAACTTTCTATACAGAAACAAAACAAACCGAGGATTTCAGTGCTGGGGTATCAACAAGTGTCAGCGTGCGAACTATTTAACCGACCATATGGGCTTTCGGAGCTGAAAGCTTACTCGTGTACCATTGTTAACTGCACGGCACAAAGCTTTACTCCTCGTCTGGGCCAGCCAACACCGCCATTGGACTGTTGATGACTGGAAACACGTTGCCTGGTCTGAGTCTCGTTTCCAATTGCATCAGGCGGATGGACGTGTACGGGTATGGAGACAACCTCATGAATCCATGGACCCTACATGTCAACAGGGGACTGTTCAAGCTGGTGGAGCTTCTGTGATGGTATGGGGCGTGTGCAGTTGGCGTGATATGGGACCCCTGATACGTCTAGAGACAACTCTGACAGGTGACACATACGTAAGCATCATGTCTGATCATCTACACCCATTCATGTCCATTGTGCATTCCGACGGACTTGAACAATTTCAGCATGATAATGCGACACTCCACACAGTGCGCCCTAGTGGCTCCAGAAATACTCTGCTGACTTTAGACACTTCCATTGGCCACTTAAATCGCCATACATGAACATTATCGAGCATATCTGGGATGCCTTGCAACGTGCTGTTCAGAAGAGATCTCTACCTCCTTGCACTCCTATGGATTTGTGGACTGCCCTGCAGGATTCCTGGTGTGAATTGTCTCCAGGATACCTTCAGACATTAGTCGAGTCCATGCCACGTCGTGTTGCGGCACTTCTGCGTGCATGCGTGGGGTTGGGGGCTACACAATATTAGGTAGGTGTACCAGTTTTTCTGGCACTTCAATGTAGTTTTTGCAAAAATACGTCGTTTGAAAATAAAAAACCACCCAAGCTAAATCAAAAATGTTTTTTTATTTTTTATTTTAAAATACATCTTTATATAGCATGGTACACATCCTAACTATAGTCTTCATCAGTAATGACGACAATTTAGCAAGGAAAAAATACTGAAAGTATGTCATAATGTAAAGATACACTTATATAATCTATAAGAGTAAATATAACGACGAAACTAATGATGGAGTAAATGAGCATTATCATGCATAAAATCAAGTTCAACTTATAGATTACGCGCAAGTTTTTGTCAAGTAAGTGGACATTCTGACTTAACAAATATAAGTATTTCACCTGTTTAGAAATACACATTTGACTTGCTACTGAAGGTTGAACTAAAGAAAAAAATTAACAAAAATTAACGTCGAGAATTTAGTTGCAAAAAATATGCAGGCTAAAAAACCTGTAAACACATGAATTTGTAATTAAAATGTTGTAAAAGAAGAAATTTAGTATATACAGTCAAATTCGCTTATAACGATATTTAAATGACCACCGAAATTTTGACGCTACAACCGATGCTAAAAAAAAGTGATGCAATAACATATATATACTGATATACAAATAATACGCGAGGGGAATTTAGAAATTTGACGTAATATCTGTGTTGACACTATAATCGGGGTTACTATAACGAAGTTCCACTGTATGTGCATTTTTTTAAACATAATATGCTTTGATTGAATTTTCCTTCTTGATTTAAACGCAAATATTATTAGTTTTGCATCAAATGTATAAATTAATCTGTTTTGAAGCGATTCTTAATTGAGAATTAGCAACGGTTTCTAATAATGTAAGGTTTTTATGATGTTACAGGGACGACGTATGACAAATAAATCAAATTTTAAATTGATATTGCATTAGAGTTACTTAATTAACTGAAATTCATTTAATTTGAAAGGTAATGAAAGAGAATTGGAAATTTTTAATTAATACAAGATCGTAAAAGTTTCTAAATGATTTAAATTGATTCAGTTAATAGCGAAAGCAATAAATGATGTGTGAAATTATTCGAAGTTTAATTGCTATTTGAGTAATAAGTTACCCTTTTAGTGTTCTATAATAATGAATTATTGATGAAATTCATTAAATACAGTCAGGCTTTATACATAACCGCTACTTTGAACTATTTCACAATTTCAGTTTCTGTATGAATAGACTTCTGTTACAAGGGAATCAGGTGAAGAAAATAGCTACGATGGATTTTAAAAAATTAACTTTTTTAAATGTTTTTATTCATTCTTCAGGTACATAAAAAACGTAACGTAAGATTGGTTGAAATTGATTTAAGGGAAGGCTTAAAAATCGGAGCAAACATGATATGAAGAATTTACGTCATTATTGTGCATTTTTAAACAACATTTATATGATAAGTACGTCTAATAAATTAATTTCACTGATTTTGTGTGTCTGGAAGATTTGTGTAATTAAATCAGAGTATTTCTTGTTGTCGAAATATAGTGTGGTTATAATTAAAGTTTCCTTATACAGAGTTCCCTCTAGTTCTGACTCTATACTCTACTACTAAGCGGAATAGTACTGAAATTTATACATGTACTCTCCTAGAGATGGTGTTCATAAAAACAATCCAGTTCCAACATCTGACGATAAGTCAAAATTTGGCGTTTTAAAACAAGAAATATACGAAAAAGCACAAAAGTATAAATAATTAAGACAAATCGAAAATGGAATTTTTATTTTTGATCATTGCCAAAACGGAAACTACGTATATAAATAAACTGTCGTGCGAGATGATTTCACAATTTTAAATTCATTCATCGTTTATTTACGATATCTGACTATGTTCCCACCGTTGAAGTTGAGTTTTGACACGATTGCCGTTGTTTTGTCTCAAACTACAATAGCACTCTTTCTTTCTCTTTCTGCAAAGACCAGAAATAACAATTTAAAATTTCATTTTAGATTTGTTTTTGTTACATTTATTGCTTGTGCTTTTTCCTATGTATTTCTTAGTATTTTCCCCTTTCGGCAAATATTGAAATTGTTTTTATAGAATCTTTCTCCCCACCCCTTGAAAAACATGTGTACGAATTTCTCTTCCATTCCGCTTATCGGTAAGAGCTACAGACAGCTTCAAATAAGGTCAACTTTAATTATAAACCCCTGCATAAAAATGAAGAAACCGTCCGTGAGGATGGAGAACATAAAAGCAAAATCTGCTTTATTCAAATATCATTACTTTGAAATGAACACTAAAAGGTTTATAAATTTTACTGCCGCTGATTTTTGTACGATGCTGCGCAACGATTCACAAGCGTATGCAAATAACGAAAATGATATAGCAACTAGCCTTTGCGACAGGCCCGTAGTCATGCTGGGGCCAGCAGGGCCAGCAGGGCCGTGGACACAGTTGCCTCATGCTTGTGCCCCAATTGCCCCATCGAGCTATTTAACTACATACAGGACAATCCCCGTGTGCCTTGTGCCCCATATGTCCTTTGCCTTGCCCTAGTTGCCAATTCATTCTGGCCACAAGCCTGCTTTGCGATAAGAATGTGATAATACTGTGCGTGGTATGAGAGCCATAGATGGGTAGCTTATATCATTCAAACATCTTCTACAGCTTTCTTTTCCCCTTTATCTCACTGATTAGTGCTGAGATGAAAGTTTGCGAGTCTCCAAAATTTCCCCTGAGACACTTCAATTACTTGAATTCGATGGAGTATACCATTTTGCTACGAGTAGATCTAACGGCTGTTTTCTAGCATCATTCAATATGTTATTGGGGCGTTAAAGATTTCTTTTCAGTATCTTATGTGTGTGCGTGCACACACGTAAGAAGAACGTTAATAAAATTACCTTGGGGTTTGCATGCAAAAACGTACTTTTTGCTCAAAACATATTATTTATTTTTGATTAACAATTTTAATAGTTTTCAAATAATATTATCGGTTGTGGATATTCATATTTCCTAAGGATAGTCTTGGAAATACCTGAGATAGGACCAATAGGTTTAAGTGACCTAACAATAGGATTTTATTAATGAAGATATTAAAATATAAATTCAATGTGATATATAAATAAAAGTTACATATATGGTAAAATTATAAAAGATTATACGATGCGAATATATCGAGCTATTACCTGGTTCATAAATTTCAAACACCATATTTTATAATGTAAATACCATATTTCTTAGGAAATTTCCTACTTTGTAGAAAGGCGTATTTCGTATAAAGACAGAACAAAGCATATATATATATATATATATTAATTATCCATCAAACAGGATTAAACGCAGTTTATATCGTGTGGTTAAAAAATAAATTTGCAAGTTTTTTTACATAGTTGAAATAATTATGCATAATGGCATATGTATCAGTGTTTCTAACTGTAAAAACCACTAACTAATATTTAAAAAAAATGGAAATTCTAAACTTTTTATTGGTATTTTTTTTACCTAAAATCTTTTGTAAACTCGGCAAAGTTTTTCGCAGTTCTGACACTTTCCTATCTTTCAAAATCGAACAAATAACGTCTAGTATTATTTATACTGTCCATTCTTTAAGTACTGTATTTTTAAATTTTAATACATGGATAATCTTGAAATATCTATAAATAGCTTTATTGATTTTTATCAACATCAACATGAATCATGACTAATAGATCATAATTTGTATTGAAAAGGGATATCTATTATTTACACACTATTTTGCTTTGAATTAAACATTTCCAAAATAGTTAACATATTAAACTTTATGTATATATTCATATATTTAATATAGCTTAATCCTACAATTCATATATTTAATTAAAAGTAGACTTATATATACGAACAAAAATATTCAGATACCATTTGCTAATCTTTTTTCTCTGCTTACTGAAAACATAAAATATGAAAAATTAAAGTATCGTTTTCAAAAAGTAAATTTTAGATTTAATTTCACTTAAACATTATTGTAAATTCCTTAAGACCTAGGGAACCAACCACGCTGAGCAGTTAGTTGGTAAGCGTTCTTTTTTTTTTTTTTGACAGTTAGAAGCGTTAACCCAAGATAACCGTATCTAGAACGCGCTACCACTGCTTCACTGCAGGCACTTTTCATTTTTATCTTAAACCGCAAGTGGAGAGCAATTTTAGAGGCTGGGATACTTTCAGTCGTTTGGACTCTTAACATTTTCATTTTTCAAGCACAGTGTAAGGTAAATACGGTCTATAGGTAACTTTTTTCTTGGTATTATTGTACCGTCAAAGAAAACCTTCGGAAAACGCAGAAAATGGACACGTTTCGGGTATTATATATAAATAATTTTGACTAAACTGATAATTGAATATTTTTAAGTATAAAACATACGACTTTTTAAACCCTACAATCAATAAGTAAAATTATTGACAATAATTAAATTTGGTGATTAAGATTTTGTTATCACCATATATATATATATATATATATATATATAAAAGTTTTCCTCGCCCATTCTTGGCGGAAACAGGCTTTGGGACGGGCAGAGCGCCATGTTCCCAAGCCTCTTTTTACATCACTTCTTAATGTGCCATGTCTAGAAACTTCCTGACAATGTGACACGTGTTTAGGATTGTGGCTTTTTGTATTTCAATGTAGGTGTTTGGGTCAATGTTGAGTATCTCCAAATTCGTCGCAAGCGTTTTTGGTACTATCCCTGTTGCTGAGATGACTAACGGGATGATGAGGATCTTTTCCATACCCCATATATCTCGTACTTCATGTCTGAGATCTTGGTACTTGGTGATTTTCGTTGTGTAGGTTGTCTGTATGTTATTGGTGTTGGGTACTGCTATGTCGATTAAGTACGTGGTCTTATTCGATTTATCGACGAGGGTTATGTCAGGACGGTTATGTGGGACTGTCTTGTCTGTTATGATTGCTCTATCCCAGTAAAGCTTGTGTGTTTCGTTCTCATGCACGGTCTCTGGCTCATATTTGTAGTACGGGCATTTTTCTGTCAGAAAGCCAGCATTCGCTGCCAATTTCTGGTGGACTATTTTCGCTACTTGATCGTGTCTATGTTTGTAGTCTGACTGCGCAAGGATCTTGCATCCTGCCATCACGTGTTGGATTGTCTCCGATGCCGCATGACAGTGTCTGCATTTGTCGCTTTCTATGTCTTTTCTCTGGATGAATTTCTGATTGTTCCTTGTTGCGATCACTTGGTCTTGGATGGCTAGCATGAATCCTTCTGTCTCTGGCTGGAGAGTGCCTTTGGCCAGCCAAGAATTTGATGCCTTTTTT
>QLNU02015360.1:294874136-294899878 GCA_006491805.2 Dysdera silvatica | reverse complement strand
GTATCCATAATTGTGAAACACACGAATTTGTATGCAGCACAATATATCGAAAGTCACCATTTGAAGCCACGATCAAGGATAAAGAACTGGTATCCAACAAATTATTCAGAAATGAGATGTTTTATCGCAATGTTAGTATTGCAAGGAATTATCAGAAAGCCAAAACTTCAAATGTATTTCGCGAAAAGAGAAAGTACATCCACTCCTTTCTTCAGCAAAGTGATGTCTGCAGAAAAATTTTTATTACTTTGCAAATTTCTACATTTTGAAGATAATAGAAATGTGACCTTTGGGAGCAAAATTTCTAAAATTGAAAATGTTATGAAAAATATCCAACACAAATGCAAAAGTTTATATATTCCAATGCAAGATATTTGTGTTGATGAGTGTTTGTTGTTGTGGAAAGGACGCTTCTCCTGGAAACAATATATTCCTTCCAAAAGGAGCCGTTTTGGAATAAATTTTTTTGTACTGCGTGAAAGTCAATCTGGATATATTTGGAATTTTTGCATATACACTGGAAAAGATACAGACTATGGTAAAAATTATACTCAATATAAAACCGGAACTCGCATTGTTCTTGAACTCTGTCACGACCTATTACACCAGGGGTATAAAGTATATGTAGATAACTGGTATACGAGCATAGAGCTCGCAAAGAAACTATGTACCTGTCAAACAGATATTGTTGGTACCATATGACAGCAAAGACTTGGTGTCCAATCAGATATAAAAACAACTTCACTAAAAAGGGGTCAATGAATTGCAAGGTATAATAAGATAATGCTATTGAAGTGGCGGGATAAAAGAGATGTACTGCTTCTTAGTACAGTTTATGGCGATAGTATGATAGAAAAACGAGGTGTGATAATAAGGAAACCAGAAGTAGTCATCGACTATAGTACAAAAATGGGTGGTGTGGACAAAAGTGGTGGTACAATTGCATCATATACATTTGCGAGGAAAAGGATGAAGAAGTACTACAAGAAAACATTTCTCCACCTCATAGATGTCATCTGTTTTAACTCATACATATTATATAATAAAAATAGGGGAAAATTAAATCGGTTGAACTTTTTATTGAAATGTGTTGAGGAAATTGTTGAGGAATATGCAATTCAGCAAACACAAAATTCTAAAATTGGTCAACCATCTACATCCACAAAACCTACACAGCTCATCGGAAAACAGTTCTCCAATTTTATACCGGCTACTCCATCGAAAGTAAATCCCCTCCGACGATGCACTGTCTGCTCGAAAAATGGAATCCGTAAGGAGTCAAGATACTGGTGTATGACCTGCGAAGTGCCGCTTTGTGTGGTGCCGTGCTTCGAGAAATATCATACTGAAATGAATTGGAATTCTTAAAATTATTTTCTTTCTTCATGTGTTTTTCTTGTTTATGTATTTTATTATTGTATTTGCATTATTCTTATATTGTATCTTATGTATTTTATTATTTTTTGACAATTTTTAATAAGTTTCTAATAACAGTAACCTTTCGAAATGAATTGTTAATTTTTATTAAATAAAATGTAATCTTTCCTTATTTTTAGTAAAATTTATATGGGACCATTTGTCCCTCGTTACGACATGTATACATGTCATTGCTTGATACCAATTCTACACCCTGTGGTGTTTCTAAAATTAAATTCAGCTTAACTGGATTGCTTGCGGATGTGCCAAATCATATTTTGGATGCCACTGTGTTGTGTGCCTTCATCCCAACTAGTAGGGCTAATTTCAATCATTATTTTTTTCAAGCCTCAAGAGCTTTGGGTGTTTAGCACCACTGACAAGCCTGAGGGAGGTGTTGATGGTGGTTGTAACCCCCCACCCCACCCCATTGCAATGAAATTTTGTATATTTAACATAGGAATATATGAGTTGTAGCTCTGTAACTCCCCACATTGCACCTATCCCCCCCTTATGAACTTTCTGCATACTCCTATGATTCACACATTACTACTTGTATTAGATTTTCCAGAATGTGGTATGAACTCATCTTCTTGTAATGGTTCATTGAAGTGAGAAGGAATAACAACATTGATATCTTCTTCTTGTTCTTTAGTATTTATACCAGTTGAAGTATCCTCCATTTCTTCTGATTGTGCAGTTCTTGAATTGCTTCCAGTTTGTCTTGAAATTCTTCCTATCTCACATAGTTTTTTCTGTTCCTCTCCTTTTTGCCACACAATATATTCAGTAGTCAATTTTGTACAAATTCTAAGATTTCTGCTCGATTTCTGCCCATTATAAAATTCTTCAAATGTCTATCCAGTTCTGTACTAAGGTAAGCATACTACATCAAAAGCTGTTTGCCAAAAATCTGTCATTCGTTTTTCTTCTTTTTGTCCATCATTTGCCTATATTGTATGTAAGTTGTACATATTTTGTATAAGACATCATATTTCTTTTTAAGGGTGAGATGATAAGCTGGATAGCAGTCATTTGAATTCCAAATGTCAGTCATTTCCTTTACTAAACTACCTTTCATAATATTTACAGATGATTTCCCACTTTTAGTTGCGGATATCACACATTGAATAATGTCCTCATTAGTTAGTAATTGTGATTCATTGAAATTGAATTCACATTCACCTTTATCCATAATTATTATGCACTTTCACAGATATAACTTAAAATGAAAATAAAGAATTAGTATTCCATTTGCAGTGTAAGGAAACCCAAATAAGTAAACTCAATCATAAGGATATAATACCCAATATATATATATATATCATCATCATCATATTCAACCATTATCTATCCACTGCTGGATGAAGGTCTCTCCAAATGCTTTCCACACAAGTCTATCCTGGGCCATTCGTTTCCACGTCACCCCAACCTCTTTTCTTATTTCATCCACCCATCTAGTTTGAGGACGTTTTCTAGGTCTTCGGTGGTCTCTTGGAATCCAGTTCAGAATTTCTGTTGTCCATCGTTGATCAGTTCTTCTTGCAATATGCCCAGCCCATCGCCATTTCAGTCCTTTTACTTTAACAATGATGTCCTCTACTCTAGTTTGCTCTCTCACCCAAGTGTTTCTTTTTCGATCTCTCCTAGTTATTCCAAGCATGCACCTCTCCATGCTCCTTTGCGTTGTCTGTAACTTTCGTATTGCTCCAACTGTTAGACTCCATGTCTCTGATCCATAAGAGAGGACTGGCAATACACACTGGTTGAAGACTTTTCTTTTTAGACACAAAGGCAATTTCCCCTTCAGGATAAAACTGTTTCTTCCAAATGCACTCCAGCCAAGTTTAATACGTCTGTTGAGTTCTTTCATAATGTTGCCATCCATTGAAATCAGCTGGCCAAGGTAAATATATGAATCAGCAATTTCTAGCTCAATGTTGTCAACTTGTATTTTTGTTTCCTCTACGAAATTATTGAACATGATCTTAGTTTTTTGTAGGTTCATCTTGAGTCCAACTTCTTTACTTCTAGTTGAGAGCTCCTGTACCATGTCTTGGAGTTCTGATGGGTTCGTTGAAAAAATAACAATGTCATCAGCAAACCGCAAATGATTTAAATATTCACCATTTATTTTTATTCCCTTGTTATTCCAATTTATCTGCTGAAAAATCATCTGTAAAGCTGAAGTAAAAAGTTTTGGAGAAATGGTATCTCCCTGCCTCACACCTTTACCAATTTTGATAGTTTTGGTATCTTTATGTAACCGAAATTTTGCACTTGCATTTTTATACACACGTTTCACCATGTCAATGTACACATCCTCAATGTCTGTTGATCTTAAAGAGTTGATGACTGCTGATGTTTTAATAGAGTCAAAGGCCTTCTCATAGTCAATAAATGCCACACACAATGGAAGTTCATATTCATGTGTTCTTTCAATTAATTCTCTTAATACTTGAATATGGTCCACTGTACTGAATCCACTTCGAAATCCAGCTTGTTCTCTTGGTTGAGCTGCATCTAATTTTTTCTGCAGGCGATGTGTTAGCACTTTTGTGAAGATTTTATAAATAGCAGGTAACAAGCTAATTGGTCGGTAATTTTTCAAATCCTCTTTATCACCTTTTTTATGCAAAAGAATTACTGTTGCAGAATCCCATTGGTTTGGTATGTTACCGCTGTTAAGACATTTGGTAAAGAATTTTGCAAGTATGTCTTCTACATATTCTCCAGCTTCTTTTAGGATATCTAATGTAATACCATCATCACCAGGGGCTCTTCCTTTCTTCATACTTTTTATTGCAAATGAAACTTCTTCTTTTAAGATTTTAGGAGCTGTTCCTTCGACTATTTCAATGTCTTCGTTTAATCCACTGTTACTTTCGTATAGATTTTTGTAGAATTCTTCAACTCTTCTAAGTATTTCTTCCCTATTTCTTGTTACGGTGCCATCCTCTCCTTTTAATGCAATGATGTGTTTCTTCCCAACAGATAAACTTCCTTTAACAACCCTAAGGCTCTTGTTATTTTCAATGGCTTTCCTTACTAGCTCACAGTTGAATTTTCTTATGTCTTCTTTCATGCTTTTGCGCAGAGTTTTACAAAGTTCTATGTACTCAATCCTGGAACTGGTATTTTGATTGTCCACCTTCATATCTCTTCGCCTTTTCATGAGCTGTTTCGTCTTCTCAGATAATTTGCTATTGTGCTTTTTACAGGTTACACCACCAATTTCCCCAGCAGTTTCAACTATTGTCTTAACAATGTTTTCATTTGCTTCTGAGATATCACTTTCATCAATAAGTCCTTCCAGTGCAGAAAAGCGATTTTTTAATTCCAACTTGAATGCCTCGGTATTTTCTTTTAATTTCTTTAAATCCACCCTCTTACTTACTTGTTTCCTAATGAGCTTCTGTCGTTCTAATTTAGTATTTAAGTGCACTTTACATCTCACCATTCGATGATCACTTCCAGTATTAAATCTGTTCAGTACACTGCAATCTTCAATAATTGATTTCTTGTTTGCCAGGATATAGTCAATTTCACTAGTTCCCCCATTTGGGTGTTTCCATGTCCATTTTCTTTGCGGTTTCTTCTTAAAAAATGAATTCATGATGCTAAGATTTTCAGCTTCTGCAAATTCGATGAGTTGATCGCCACGTTCATTCCTTTCCCCATATCCGTATTTACCAACCGATGTCTCTCCTTGTTCCTGTTGTCCAATTCTTGCATTGAAATCCCCCATGATGAGCTTGATATGTTGTTTCCCTTTGGTGTGTAACTCTTTGATTTCTTCATAAAATTCTTCAACCTCTTCGTCGGTATGGCTTGATGTTGGTGCATATACCTGTACTATCTGAAGTTGGTATCGCTGGGTTAGTTGAACAACGAGCCTCGCTGCTCGATCTGACGTGCTTTCGACTTCAAGAAGGTAGTCTTTAATTCTTTTGTTGATTAAGAAGCCAACACCACTTGTTCTTCCAGTTTCCGTTCCTCTATAATAAAACAAATGTCCACTTTTAAGTTCCACCAACTCTTCACCTTTTCTTCTAACTTCACTGAGTCCTACAATGTCCCATTTGATCTTGTCAAGTTCTTCTTCCAATTCCTGAAGTTTTGCTTCAGAAGCAAGGGATCGTCCATTAAACGTAGCCAAGGTCAATAACAAACGGCAGCCTGGGCCATTCCAGTGATTCTTAGCACCCCCTGCTTTCATGCCACACTGACCGCTGCCTTGATCAGGAGCACTCCAGCACCTGGAGACTAGGGGCCATGGTTTCTGGTGTGTCAACATAATGGAGGAATTAGCCATAATTTCACCACGCTGGCTAGACGGGTTGGTGAATTAGCCCTCCCCTTCCGCCTTTCTATCCGTGCAGCAAATATTAATTTGCCACATAAATAGAAAGCTCAGCCTGCACCACTTGAAGGCGGGGTAGGACACTAGGTTACTGGCCTGGCCGGTTCCACACATCGTCACATACGTTCAGCGTGTGGGTCTCCTTCCAGTTAGATACCAGCAACCCTTTTGCAGGCCATATATATATAGTAAAATTAATTGAGCATTTCTTATATTAATATTTTAATAATATTAGTACTGCAGTTTCTGTGCGATAATCAATTATATCCTTTATCAGGTGTTTGCCACATTAGTACTAAATGAAAAATGTAACGTTGGAGATATTTCAGGCACCCAGAATTTGACCAAAGAAATTAGAATTGATGTATACCACATGAGTTATATCTTTTGCAAGTGGAGTTTTATTATTTGTTTTGGTTATTTGAGATCGCTCTGAAATTCTAAAAAAAAAAAATAAAAGAAAAAGAAAGAAAGAAAAGAAATACTATAATCCATATTTTTCTACCTGTTTGCAAACTAAGAAATGGAAATTTTACTCTTTAAATTTATATTTCCTTAGAAAGTACAATTTAAGCCTCTATTGTGTAAATATCGCTTACTAAATTAGTTTCGTAAGTTGTGAATTGTTTGTTGGGCACTGTTTTGTCACTGGACTTATCTACGAAGAAATTTTCGGACATATTTCTTTACTACTAATATTCCGTGGGTTTTAAATAAGGAAAGGGAAGAGTATTCAGTAGAATATATATTACAAATTCGTAAGAATTTTTGAATTGATTAACTTTTTAAATTGAGCGATAAACGGAAATAATTATTATTATGGAACCCAATATACATTACGAGCGAAAATTCATGCAATCCCACCTGCGATCTTCAAATCCCTTATTGTGGAGATCGTTTTAAAAGAATGATATAAACTGATTAGCCAAAAAATTAGGAACACCCCTCATTCAAACTTCGACTTGTCAGTGAAGCATGTGCGCTGACGTAATAAACTGGATTCTCTGATAAAAAAACTTTCCCCTTAAAGCACAAAGTGAAACTTACGGTTTGCCTGTGAATGGGGAAAGGAAAGGGGTTTGAATGAGTTTGAACGCGGCATGGTCGTGGACGCCAGAAGGGCTGGTTTCAGTATCTCCGAAATCGCTAATCTTCTGGGCTTTTCTCGTACAACAGTGTTTCGAGTCTTCAACGAATGGCAGCTAATCCAAAAAACTTCGAGCCAAAAACCGGAATAGTGAGTGGAAATCGCTTATCTCTTATGAACGGAAGAGGTGCCAGGCGACTAACGCATTATGCGCAGCAACAAAAGAGCTACAACGCAAAAAATTGCAGCGCAATACAACTCGGGATTATCACAAACATATCCGTACGCTCTACAAGACGGATCTTAAAACGAATTGGTTTTAATAGCCGGCAACCAACAAAAATTTGTTTGATTTCGCTCCAAAACTGAAAAAGGCGGCTTTTGTAGACTAAAGAACGCCAACATTAAACACTTGATGAGTGGAAGAAGGTTGTGTAGTCTGACAAGTCGAGAATTCTTCTCCATGACTTTGATGGCCGGGTCCATGTATGGCGCAAGCGGCACGAAGCCATGGATCCAGCATGCCGCATGACAATTATTCAAGCGGGTGGCGGCGGAATCACTGTCTGGGGAGCATTTTCCTAGTATACACTTGGTCCCTTAGTTCTATTGGAAACATCCATCGACAGATTTGCTTACCTCAGCAACTTGTAGAGTCCACGCCTAGAAGAATATCTGCTGTCATCAAAGCCAGAGAAAGTTCAACACGATATTAGTGCTGTGTAGCAGGGTGTTCCTAATTTTTTGGTCACTCAGTGTGTACCGAAGTCACCATCATCCAGTTGATGAGCTTAAAGTTAGCATTGCTACAGCAATTCAAAATGTACGGTTAGCAGCACTACGTAAAGCGGCTACTAGTCTTATGAAAATGGTATGAACGTGTATCCAGGAAGAAAATGGCCACTTTGACCATATACTGTAACCGTTATCTTTAGCATTGAACCTTGTACTTGAACATTGCGATTTAACGTTATGGTATTCTGTGTAAACGATGTGACTTAATATTATCATATTCTGTGTAAACAAAAGAATGGACTTAATGTTACGATATTCTGTGTGTACAATGTGAGTTAATACCATGACGATTTGTATAAACAACAATATAATTTAACATTGTGATATTCTGTGTAAACAACGTGATTTAACCTTATGACGTTTTCTATAAACAACAATGTGATTTAACATTATGTCATTCTGTGTAAACAACAATTAAATTTATATATACTCTGCATTACGTACCCTGTATTACATGTATCTTAGGTTGTGCGCGTTTTCGCAGGATCACACTGCATAACAATTCTCCCTATCTAATATGATTTTATCATTCTAAATGACTCTTTATACGTTTCTTCCACATATATCTATTAAAAACTTATTTTGTGTATACCATATGCTATTTGATATAAAGTGTCTGTTTCCAAAGCAGTTTTATATTTCAGTCCTTATTAATACAAGTTTAAAAGCGGCGTGTAGCACTACGTAGAATAATAAAAACGTTGGGGAGCCTAGTTTATATATTGGGTAGAGCGTCTTGACGCGTTTCTGATAATCGTTGCTGCCTTTCGCAGGGAATTGACTGCAGCCTATCACAAGAGAACATAGGGTCTCGCACTTTTATGCTACTTTAGTTTACCGATTTCAATGCTACCTCTTATCGATATATATTTGAAAGTCGAGAAAAAAAGGAAAGGAAAGGAAAAATTAAGAAAGAGGGATATTATTAATGAGTTGTTGTTGGATTTAATTAAGTCTTTCATGTGTTATTGAAGTTAAGCGTACATTTGTACTCATTAACGAGATGCTCAGAGTTCATGAATGTGGAAATCTTCCAGAAAATCTAACTCTGATGGCCGCATAGATATTGACAAATAATACATAACACTAATTTCTCACCCATAAGTGCATTTTTGAAGTTTTTAAGTGTTTACACACGGACTCATATCTCAATACTCTTTTTCCGATGAATTTCTTACTTAATCGAACACTAATTCTGAAAAGGTAACATCTTCAAAATTCGACTTTTTTCCAAATGGTAATGAAATAGTTTATATGATGCATTTAGAGACGTTTCGTTCAATTTTTAGTCTTATTACCAACCTTGTTGAGTTGGTAATAAGACGGAAAAATGCTGGAAAATTTAGTTCTAGAAAAAATTTTAAAACCACGCGATGTTACTTTCAAAATTACCGATTAAATTAGTTTCCATATTCCGCTTCATTAACTGGTATTATATGCACTTGTCATATTTTAAATAAAAAATAACTCTATAAACGAATGCTAAGTAATAACTTCAAAACATTATTTGCACATTTATGCTACAATTAAACTATTCCGGAGGTTATATTTATTGACGTGTTCAATGCTATTTCGTGTTCTGCTGTAACCTATATCTATTGTAATCAACTTGCAATCAAAGCAATTCCAATATGTAAGTCTGCTCGTATGTCAATATATATATATACCATAATTAACTCCTTAATGTTTACTACTATACATTATATGTTATATTGGAATTGTGGATTGCCAAACTATTCCAATTTACGACGGATGATAAACATGAAAGTTTGACAGGATATCAGCATGATTTCAAGTATTTATAAATATATTTAAATTTATTAACGTAATTGAATTTTTAAAATATAAGCGTATAATAATAACAATTTTTATATTTCGAAGACGCTTCATTCTTAGCTTGAAATTATTAGACCTCAATTAAAAGTAAAATTAATTTTTAATATCATGTTACTAGCATTTGTATTGCGGGGTTTGAATTCTGCTGACTGAGAATTTTTAAGTTAAAAGAGCGAAATTAGGTGCTAGACAGGATTAGTGCTTTAAATCTTAGATTTTTAGTAATAAGATGATATAGAGTGAAACGAGATTTTGTTGCTTACTTATACAATAGTTATAAAAAAGTTTCAGTAATCATGGAGAAAACTGCACTATTATATTATTAGTGAGCAATAACCCCGCTTACTAAATATGAAACATAATGTATATATATTTATATACATAATATGCATGTGAAGTAATAAAAATTAATAGAAAGAAGAAGAAGAATTTCCTTCTGTGTAAGGAAAAATGAATTATCCTTTATAAACAATAAATATATTCTTATGTAAAATCAAGTGAACAGATGCTAACTGTATGCTATTAGCATCAATTAAGTCATTTAGGTTTAGCTATTAAGGTTATAGAATCATTTTACTTTATAATAAATTTTCCCAGATTTTTTAATTCGGATATATAAAAGATAATTTGTATTCAAATCAGAATAATCATGTAAAATTATGGTATTTTGGTTATAAATTCTGTTATGAGAAAAGTTTTTCTGACATAGAATAAAAAATTTAAAGAGTACATGCTATTTTTGGAACTATGAGAAGTGTGATTCTAAAAATTATGCAGCATATGCTTGATAAAGCATTTAACATTAAATGAACAG
Source organism: Dysdera silvatica (assembly GCA_006491805.2). Taxonomy (NCBI): domain Eukaryota; kingdom Metazoa; phylum Arthropoda; class Arachnida; order Araneae; family Dysderidae; genus Dysdera; species Dysdera silvatica. Next base: position 294,889,567 of record QLNU02015360.1, on the reverse strand, counting down.
TTATAAATTAAGAAATACATTGGAAAAAAAATTTCACGAACGAGTAAAATATACCATTATGCCAATTTTTATTATTTTTAACACACTATATTTAGGCACATCAGTTTAAGAATTTAGATTCCGGTTTATGACGCGTGCATATATAATTCCATGGAAACTATAATACCTATTTATGTTAGGGAATTTACATAATGTTTATATTAAATATCAAAGTCAATTAACTTCCCTATAATGCAAAGGTTTCATAAATTGAAACAGAAAGCAGAATCATACTGTCATAAAGTGAAAAAACATTCTCTACTTCATTACTTTGATCTTATTTATTTGTTTATCGACGAATATTTGATATTTTTTTTGCTTTTGCTATCTTAGTGCAACTATTTATTATATTTGTTTATAATCATTATAATTATTTATTATTTTTTTGCTTTGCTATTGCAGTATTAGTACATTTAATGTACTTTTTATTTTATCACTTTTACAGATTGGATGTCCCGGTTTTAATGTACTACTTTGAAATTAAGCATTGGAATATACAATTTTAAGTACTCTTGCGGTTTTGATTAAACAGTGCTAATGTATTTGTGATTAAAGCCCTTGCTACACTAATAATTTACGTTTATATGTGGTGGTGTAAAATTACTTTTTATTCCCACATTAATCGATCGTTGTAATTTATGCTGAAGTCACGGATCATTTACACAATATAATTGGTGAAAATTTCACTGTTTATCCATAGATACGCGTCTTTTAACGTGTTATCTTTTTTAAGTTTTCTTTAATATTAAAGCTGCTGAAAGCGCCAAGAATCCTCTCAAGCGTGAGAAGATCTAAAACTTCTGACCTGATTTTAATAGCTAATGCATTTAAAATTGTGTTTTTATCAACCATGCATTATAACTTTAACCCAAAGAAAATCAAGGAGCATCATAGAACATAATTGAGAGTACCCCCACATCATTAATGAAGAACAAAGGCTAATTAATAATGTAAATTACACTTTTTTCGACAGAAATTTCGGTACCTTCTTCATTAACCTCAGTGATTAATTTTATCTATTCCGGACACTAAAAGCAGTTCTTTATATTGAAACATTTTTTGAGTCGCTTTCCATAGTTCAAAACTAATAAAATGATCCTTATGTGATTACTTTTATTACTTTTTTAATTTGACATGTCCTCATGAAATATGCATATTCACCTTTTTTTTTACCTAAGTTCTGTTGGCAGTAACTTAGTTCGGAAATTTTATCATCGTTACTGTAATTTAATTGACTGCGACAATTTCTAGTTACATCTAATACCATCGTTTAAAAATCTATAAATCTCTGAGAAAAGGTGGTTGCTTAGTAAAAACTGTAAGGGTGGCATTTTTGTGTACCCTTTCTTTCCATAATAAACTAAAAGGAGAGTATTGACTGATTGATTTTCATCGCCCAGATCAAACTTCACTGCCAAAATTTTGCCGCCATTTTGACTGTCGTTAACCTGAAGTAGGTCGTCTGTAGTACAAGATTCGGGAAGTTGTGGACTGATCAGCGAATGTGCTGGGTCCTGAAGGCATCCAGAGTCGCGCATTGTATCACTTTCTGTCGACAGTAAAGGTGTTAATTTGCTGATAAAATTAATAAACCAAAATGTAAAGTAGACTAACTTATAATTTTCTTGAATATTTAGCTCAGGGTTATCAAAGGTTTTGGATCGCGGAGAACTTTTCAGCAGCGAAATTCGTCATGGAACATTATTGTCGTCCTTATGCCAAAAACACGTATGTGCATTGTTCACTATTTTTATATAACTATATTTTTCAGTTTGTTTGTCGATATTTTATCGTATAGCAAAAGCACGAATTATTTTTCGATTTCTAAATGTCTTACATTTTTATCCATATTTTTTTCTTTTACTGAAAAAATAGGAACTTTAAATATCGTTTTTTCAAAATATAGATTTCGTACATACACTTCTTTGGCATAAGAGCGACGATAGTTTCAATTGCATGAGTACTAAACCTAATGGCAGCAATATCGACGATGGGAGGTATTTTTAAGTAATTGGGCATGCTAAACGTCAAGTTGCATGCAACTTTATATATGGAGAAAGAGAGCGTCGTTCCCATGCATTGCTGGCCAAGAGATTAAGGTGCTCCGTATCTAACGGAGAGACCCTAGTTCGACTTTGGGCCAGGGCGGTTATCTCTTTTTTCTCCTATACATTAAAAAGCTCTTGTCTTTGCTCAAGCGTAGGTGTCGGAAAATTACTATGTCCAAACGTCAAGATTTATTTCATTACATATGCTATTTTCTCCGCTAATTGCAGAGCAATATGGAACTTAATTAATTAAATAAACGGAAGCAATAACATAAAAAACATATAGTACGTAAAAACATTTTAAAGCGAATTCAAATCAGGTATTGTAAATCCACAATATATTACCCACCTAAATCTGGTATTTAAAACCATCATTTTTCAGTTATAAAATCAAAAATATTTCTTGGAATTAAAAAAAAAGAACGATAAAGCACAAGAACTTAGATTTTAATGAGGGGGTTGGGGCTGTTTTAATATGTACAATTTCTATTTTGCACTATCTATCTGTCAGAATTTGGGAGAGGTGCAACCAAATCTCTGGCTTTGAATTAAGGTAAGACCTGCGTTTCGTATTAGTAGCCACATAGGCAGAAAGATCTGATTAACATAAATAAGTTGTTGCAGAGTACAGAACCTTGATTTTCGTTTTATTTGACAAAATTTAAATTCGTCTTTTTTAGCTGACAATACAATTTTGAGAGCGATTTACTACAAAATTCTCTTTTATTGCACAATCTGATATCAAATTAATGAAACACATACTGATGCGATGTCAGAAAGCCAGGGTTTACCAATACAGTAAAGTATGGGATTACAATCCAAAAGTTTTCTTTAATTTTTTTTTTGTGGAGTTCTAGCCAAACATAAAAACGGATTTAGCAGATGAGCATGAAAAATTCATTTAACGTATCTCAATATACGTTGGAGTCTAGTTCTTATCTAAATTCTTTTATCACTTGTAAACTGTCTAGATTTTGATTTGATATTTTATTGATTTCATCAAAAACTTTATTTTCTTCTTAAACGCTTATAATTTATCTCTGAATTTAGAAACAGCCACCGTTATTCCTTGAAGTAAGGTACTTAATACATAAACATTTTCAAAAAAATTTGCAGAATACGCTGATTTCATAAGCCAAGGTCCATTACACGAGCGACGTGGTCATCAATCAGGAAGGTTCTCGCTGGAGTCCTCATTTCGAAGAGCAGAGTTCAAGTTTCGCTGCGAGAAAGGTACCTTATTTGTGTGAATAAAAAAACGATGTATGTAGACTTTTCATGCCATCAAACAACTTTTTAAATATCCTTGTGTGGGAAACCTATTGTTTAGTTTAATCGGAAGGCTATATTTGAAATTCGAAAAACTGAGAGAAGAAATTTAGTATTAGTTAGGTCATGATCATTGAAAGAATCAAAAAACGCGAAAATGTGAGTCGTGGAATTGCAATTATATTTTTTTGGTTGACTGCAACTGTGCGAAATAATTCCTATAGGTAGTCCCCCTCCAGCGAATCGGAAAAGTTTCATAAGTTAAGTTGTTGTTAAGGATGGATAGATTGGTTGCTAAAAATTAAGATCAATTTTTGCTTTACGTGTTAAACGTGCAGTGGATGCTGTAGGATCCGGCTTGGAAGGAATTTCCTTTGATAAAAAATGAGCTGTTTCGTTTGATAAATTTATAAGGCCGATTGGATCAATGTCTGTTGAGAAGTGTACAGATTTCAATCTATTAATACTTATTAAATCCTGTCTATTTTGCATTAGGATTTTAAATATTTTTTTGTTTCGACTTAGAACCCCATATGGTCCTTCGTACGGTGGTTGAAGGCTTTTTTTGAGGTATCTTTTCGAAGAAACATGCGTGTGTATGACGCGAGACCGGGGCTAATAAAAATAAATGGATGAGTATGAGATGTTTGTGACGCTGGTCTGAGTTTCCCAATTTGTTCTTTTAATTTACTTACATATGTAGTAGGGGCTGAGTAACTTATTGTTGGAGATAGAAATTATCTCGGTAACCGTATTGCAATTCCATATAACATCTCAGCAGCAATAGTTGTTAGGTCCTTCTTCCACGTATCTCTGAACATTAGCATTATTGTTGGTAGCACCAAGGTCCATTGAGTAGTGACCTGAGTCATGATAGCGGCTTTTAGTTGGCGATGGAATCGTTTAACTTGGCCGTTGCTTGCCGGATGGTAGGGTGTTGTTCAGCATCGAGAGACTCCCAAAAAGCCTGTAAGAGCTTCAAGCAGAAAGGACTCTGAGTTCCTTGGTTTGTTGTAATGGGGTACCGTACTGAGCAACGCATCCGATGTAAAAAGCTTGAGCGACAGTCGATGCAGTAATATCTGTTGTTGGAAATGTTTCTGTCCATTTAGAAAATCTGTCAATGCATGTAAGGCAGTGTCTATATCCTTCGGAAGAAGCAAGTGGACCAATTAAATCAATGTGAATGAGCTAAAATATAGCATCTGGAGGCTTAAGTGATCCTAGCTGACTTTTGTATGTTGAGTAACTTTTTACTTTTGACATTGTATGCATGAACGAGTCCAGAGTGCAATTTTCCTTTTCATTGTAGGCCAAACATAGCGTTTTTGTAAAAGTTTAGTGGCGAATTTTATTCCTGGATGTGACAAATCAGGTAGTGTTTTTACAATTCGGAGACGAAAGTCCTTTGGTATAAATGGGCGGATACGACCAGTTGACGTATGGCAAAATAAAGTAATAGAATCGATAGCTTTTTCCATTGGAACGTTTTGTAAAATGAACGATGTGTTATTCTTATTAGTTAATAGTTTCTTTTTTTTTGTGCTTCTGGAAGTTTCTTGAAATCAATCATTGAAGGAGTTCCAATGATTGCTATCTCTATTCTTGAGAATGCGTCCGCAACTAGGTTATTAACACCTGTTATATGGCGGACGTCTGTTGTAAATTGCCCTATTAGGTCCAGATGTCGAATTTGACGTGGAGTACACTTTTCTGATTTCTGTCTGAACGCGAATACTAGTGGTGTCTGTAAAAATTGTGACGGGTCGACCTTTTACCATGTGCCGGAAGTATTTGACTGCGAAATATGTTGACAGTAACTTTCTGTCATAGGCACTGTACTTGGATTTAGCTGCGGTGAGCTTCTTGGAGAAGAAAGCCAAGGAGTTCCAGGTGTCTGATACTTTTTGTTGCAATGCTGCTCCCACGGCTGTGTCCGAATCATCCACTATCATTGCAATGGTCGCAGTAGCTGAAGCATATCCTAATGTTATGGCTTCTTTTGTCTACTTTGTATTTTCTGAAAGCTTTTTCTGCTTCCTCACACCAGATGATTTTTCTTTTGTTATTCTTAGATGTGGATTTTAGGTACTCATTTGGCATAGCCTGAGTTTGGGCAGCTTTTGGTATAAAACGCCTATAGTAGTTGAGGATAGCTAAAAACCTTCTTGGTTCCTTGACGGTTTTTGGTTTCGGAAATTTCTCGATGACAGACACCTTTTACGGCAAGGGGTTAATGCTATTTTGCTTACATTTGTCCCAGGAAGGAAATGTTTGTTTTGCCTATGTTGCATTTGGTTATATTAAGTCTGACGTGAAATTCACTATATCTTTGTAGCATTTGGCGGAGATGATTCATATGCTTTGTTTCTGAAATTGAGGTAATCAAAACGTCATCGAAATGTGGTATTGAAAAGTCTAATCCCTCCAGAATTTGATGAATTGAACGCTGGCACGTAGCTGCAGAATTACAAAGTGCAAATGGCATGAATGAGCATTCGAATAGGCCAAATGGGGTTATAACTTCTGTTTTTTATATGTCTTTGTCCCAAACTGGGATTTGATGATAGGTTTTCGCCAAATCTAAAGTTGAAAATATCTGCTTCTGTACAATCCCGAATGCGCGGTACCGGGTATCTGTCTATCTGGAATTGCTGCTGCGTTGAGTTTTTTGAAGTCGCCACATGGACGTCAGTCTCCATTTTAATTTTTTATTACCATGTGGAAGGGACTTGCCCATAGGCTTGACGATGGTCGTATAATCCCGTTTTGCATTAGAAATTCGAATTCTTCGCATTCAGCTCGCCGGAGTTCTGGTAATACTCTTCTTGGTTTAGGGAATACGTGAGGGCCTTTGGTTTCAATGTGCTGAAATATTGTTGGGTTTGGCCTTTTTGATATGTGTGAAGGATTTGTATGTTCCGGAAATTCTTTGAGAAATTTTGTAAATTTATTTTCTTCCAACAATAGCGAAACGTTTGTTGTGAGTGGATTATTCATTGGATAATTACCATGCGTAGAAAGTTCTGTTTCATTATCTATAAGCTTTTTGTTTTTTGCATCAATCAATAAATTGTAATGTCTTAGAAAATCTCTTCCTAAAATTGGCTTATTAACTTAGGCAATTATAAAAGTCCATGTGAAAGAGCGACGAAGATTTAAGTTCATTGTTAAAACGTTATACCAAAAGTGGATATTTTTGAACAGTTCGCGGCTAATAAAACTAAATATTGTGCTGTTTTCGCGCGGTGGAGCTGTTTATTTTGGTAAAACTGATGCACCTGCCCCGTATCGATCAAAAAATTTTTAATTTGGTGAAAGATCGGCCACTATAATGCGATTTATTGGCGAGTAAGCATTTGGCCACGTTACGCTCCTCGCGTTAGTTTTCCGAATGTTTGACAGAGCATGGTTTTGTGCACTTTCTTGCTTTAGATCCAAAGTTGGTGAGATAGAAACATAAATTATTCCATGGTTTATATTGGTTAAACGACTGCGTGATTGCCTGAGATTTTTTTTTTTGATTGGTATCTTTCAGAACTGCGTGGAGTTCTGCGACCTCGAATGATTTCTGCTAGTCCTTCCACTTGGTTTGTAATCTGGGATATTTTTTTTCATAACCGATGGTTGTTGTTCTATGGTAGCATTGATTGTTGATGGTCTGTCAAGATCGTTTATTTTATTTGCAATGGTAGCCAGTTTTGTTAGTTCTTCTGTTAAAACAGTAAGAATACTTTATATATTAGCAGGTAATCTTGATAACCAAATAGATTTAAAAAGTATTTCTCCAAATGTTCCACCAGCCAGTGAGCGCATACGCGTTAAATGTTGGGATGAGCGTAGATCACCTAATTCCATGCTTTGCAATAACATGCGGTTCTTCGACTCCTGACTTTGTGAATGTAGTTCTATTAACCGGTTCTTCAACACAAAAATACTTTCCTTTTTCAGGTGGTTGTAGAATGGTATCGGCCACTAAGTTCAGGATATCCGATTCAACTGCTGAAATTATGTGGTTGTATTTGGTATTATCCTCCGTAATCCCCGAAATTGAGAATTGTGCTTCGACTTGTGTAAACCAGAGCTTCAGATTCGGTTTCCAAAACGGCGGTCGTTTCACTGATACTCTTGCGATGTTTGGTAATGCTGGGGGTTCTTCGTTATCGGAAGGTATATTGCAGTCGGGTTTTTTCCAGTAGTTAAAACGGTTATTTGCACTTTAAGTTTCGTTTAAGATCACCAATTGTGTGAAATATATCTGGTTTAATTTAATGAGAAAGCGGTATTTGAAATTAGAAAACTACTTTTATTCGAAAAACTGAGAGAACTACTTTAGTATCATTTCAGATCATGCATATTGAAAGAATCAGAAAAACGACTATGTGACTCGTGGAGCTGTAATTATAATTTTCTTTCAGTTGACTGCAACTGTGTAAAGTAGTTCTCACACTTGTATTCTTAGGTCATGATTTTCTGAAATTAATTATTTAACTATTTATTTACTAATAAATAAAAAACAAGTAAAAAATACATTTACTAAACAATTTCTACTCAATGCTTACCTATACACAGTTGATGGCGTCACAAACTCAAAGTTTTAAAATATTGTCACATTTATTTTATTTTTCTTTCGAGTGCCTTCTCGGAGCGCAATTTGAGAACCACTTATTTAGCCTCATAATAATTATAATATATATGGCTACTTTCTTTAATAATAATGTGTTACTGCTTTCAAAAATTTATTTATACGATATTTTGAGACTCATAAGCTTTATGCATAAATGAATATAAATAAACATATAATTTATATTATCTTTCCTAGATAGTAACTATTTGTATCCAGACAGATAGTATCTGCTGAAATATGATTACCAATAAATACATAAAATTATACACTCACAACAAGTATTTCGGGAAATAGTTAGTAATCTTTTTTTCATAAAATTTTTCGAATACCTAGACATTTCTCTAAATCTACTTTATTGCATCAAATTCAATTTCATTGTTTGTTTATGAACACAACTATTTTAATCAGATGTGTTTACTTTTTTGTTAAATTTGATTTGATCAAACATATATGACCGAAATGAATAATATTTCACGACCTCATTACCTCCCTGTGTTATATTTCGTTGTCGATGAACTCTGAATCTTTCTCTCTTTCTGATGAACTTAATAAGAGTCAATAAGTTTGTTAGCTGATGATCGTTTGCAAGCATACTAAAATTTTTGTATCAAAATTTGAATTTAAACAAACTAAATCAAATTTTTGCGAAAACGTAATTTTTTCCGAAGTCATTTTCATATTATTTCGGTGCAGAATATTTTTTTTTTTTTGCTTTAAATAACAAGTGCATATATTTTCCATCAGTGAGTGGTGTTTGTTGAAAATGTACTTGTCATATTCATAAATAACTTCGTGAATTAAGGCAGTTTACACAGTTTTAAAAAGTTTTTAAAATATTAAGAGCGCTGTTTCGATAGCACTTGTTATCTTCATCAGGAGGGAGGGAGGAATTCTTTTTATCTGCGATACTAATCCATTTTCTCATGTCGTATGTTATATTCCGGTTAGTAGAAAGAGAAAATTCTGTGAGACATCGGTGTCTTTGTTAACGTTTTAAAACAGCGCGCTAACTGCATCTATTCTTGAAGTTTTTATGCATATTCTATCTATGCAGTATGTGTTACCTAAGGTGTGTCCCACCGAAATAAAGCCACCGTGATTGTGTGCCATGACTGGCAACGAAACAAACCAATAAGAACGCAGCAAATATATTAAGAAAGTCTATATACAAATACATATTTACAAGGAGTAACTCACTCCCTGCCCCACCTGGGCAGGAAAAAAAATGAACGTGTAAAAAAAGAGGGGAAAAAGTGTCCCGCCGAAATAAAGCCACTACTGTTAATAGCCAATATATCCGCCATGATTATATATGACTTGGAAAACACGATGTGGCATACCATTTACCAATCCCTGGAGGACAATGGCATCAATATTATCCCAGACTTCAATGATGGCAGCCTTCAATTCTGCCACAGACTGAAACTGTCTGCCATTGGCATATACAGCCCTACTGAGGTTACCCCCACACATTTTCTTGGGAAATAAGATCAAGGGAAAGGGCGAGTCATTCCATGACATGTACCCCATTATGCAAAAAACATTCACAAGAGGGTTTTGCAACGTGAATGGGGGCGTTGTCCTGCTGGAAAATCCAACTTGGGCCACCAATTCTCTCTGCAAATGGCAGTAACTGGATTTCTAGCATTTCTTGGTAATCGGTAGCCTTTATGCGGCCTAAGGGGAAAGCCAGGTTAAGTTTACCACCATAGCCGAAGCCTCCCCACACCATTAATGAGCCTCCACCTTATTATCTTTTGGAGAAGATTTCCTCTTCTTCCCTCATGTCACGCCAACAGAGTGCAAGGCCGTCTGGGCCATACAAATTAAGTTTTTTCTCATCTGAGAATATAACACGATGCCACTGGTCTTTCCAGGTTTGATGATATTTGGCCCAATCTACTATCCTTTGCTTGTGGATAGCTTTCAACATGGGCTGCTGTTTCCTTTTTTATATTGGAAGTTTTTTGTATATTTTACAATCCGTGACAGAGTTGATTTTGTCACAGGGATGTTATCCTCTTTGGCCAATTGTCTGAGAGAAATACCACCTTGTGAAAGACGATGCACAATATCTCTTTCCTGCCTGGAAGTCATTTTTCTGCCTGTACACCTCCTTTTTTTATACCTGTACGCATTGCCCTGATTCACAAAATTGTCTATTACGGTTTTAGATCGTTTGATTTGCTTAGATATTTGTCTATATGAAAGACTTTGTTCCTTAAAAGCTGTTAGCTGGCCTTTCTCGAACTCTGATAGCTGGGTTCGTTTTCCCATTGCAATACTGCAGGAGAAATAGAAAATACAACCTTCTGAAGTCAACATTCGACTGGGATAGAACAGGTAAGTTATTTGACAACTTCCTGACGTCATAAACCTGTTTACCTGTAGCAGCTCGAATATTGAGAGTTACCTAAAACACTAATAGGGATGGTGGCTTTATTTCGGCGGGACACTTTTTCTGCTCTCTTTTTTACACATTCATTTTTTTTTCCTGCCCAGGTGGGGCAGGGAGTGAGTTACTCCTTGCAAATATGTATTTGTATATAGACTTTCTTAATATATTTGTTTCGTTCTTATTGGTTTGTTTCGTGTCCAGTTACGGCATATAATCACGGGGGCTTTATTTCGGTGGGACACACCTTAACTTCAAGTATTATATTCTTTATGTTTGCAAATGATGACTTTATTTTTTTAGGATTGCTTTTCCCGTTTTTTTTCTAGAACAATATTTCACTTTAATGAAATAAATGTATTGGGGGTCTGATTCTTACTATCGTTAAAAAAATATGTACCAACACTTTTAAACATAAAATATTGCACATTCGTGCATTACCTTGGTTAATATTATTATCTCAATTTACATACGCACTGCAGTTCGTTAAATCATTTTGCAATCAATTCATCAGTTATTGATTATTATTTCTCCGTTTTTATAACCATTTTTAGACGTTCAATGAATTATTAAAGTAAGTGAATTAATAAATATGCTTCTTAAACTAAATAATGTAATAAAATTAAAAATTAGAAAATGAGTTTATTTGTTACGACTTCATTATTACCAAGTTTGTAAGACAAATTTTAAACCAAAATATCAATCATGTTTATAGTAGGAATTAAAATATTATTCTGGAATACAAATATGCTCACACAGACTTGTTTTGATGCATTTTTTAACAAATGAAAATTCTAAAAATTGTGAATAGATGTACCAAATTTCTAAGGATATAAATGTAATTAAATCTATTTTGACCATTATATAATTAAACTGATCTAATGTATGTTGATTCTATCCATGGAGGTAATAAATAAAGACTTTACAGCACTATAGATTATCTAATATCAGTAAGTTTTATCTTTCCATTTGTCAATGATGGCCTTCAGTTTTCAAGTTGGCTTTTAAATTCAAGAAATTTCATTTAAATCGTCTTCGACGGAGAATTTGCAATTTCAGTGTTTTTATATTACATGTCGTCAATAACAATGGATTACATTTTACCGTAGTATGTTTTAGGAAGAGAAAACTGCATAAAAATAGATTCAGTTGGGTACAATTTTTATTTTACCCCTCATGTATATATTTGGTCGTCGAAATATATAATATGTAATACATTTTTGTCGTCAGAATATATAATACATTTTTTCATATAAAATGGTAGATTATAAAATCATATAAATAATATATATCATGATTTCTGTCAATTTGTTTGTTTGATTAAAGTATTAGGAATTAAAAAAAGACGTATGGAAGTTACTTCTCAATTAAAAGTCAAGAAACCAAAAACTCGTTATCAAATAAACTCGTTTTATTGGACGGAATTTAATGGACATTAATAAGTTCGTCGAACAATATTAATATACTTTCCTATACATTTGACACACTTGTTTTTCCTAGTGTCATTTTCAAATCTATTTAGCAATATTTCGGGGATAGGAAACTATTTGGATTAAATGATTAATTGGCATTCTAAAACAGCCTCTTCCTCAGGGAATGACTAATGATTAAATAAATTACATTTGCAGAGTAATCCGAGAATTCATTTTACAAAACAACATGTTTTGATTACATCCATACAGATAATAATTAAATTTTAAATTAAAAACTTTCGATCTGAAAGGATATAACATGGCATTTTATTATACTCAGAAAAACTTGACTGTGTATGTAGTAAATTTGAAGTACGTGGCTGGGTTAATAGAAAATGGAAGGGGGCACAAAAGTGTTTTTCTGCTTTAATAGTGTATCTTTTGCTCGAAATACGAGCAATCGCGAAGAAAGTTAACACTTTAAGGTACAAGAAATTAAAACTTCGCTTTTAAAATAATTCTTTGGCGTAATGAAAAAATGCCAGCTTATTTGTGAGACTAATTATTCTGTAATTTCAGTGTGATTAATATAGGGAAATTGAGTTCTGGCATGTGCTGGGAATAATAACTTAATTTCCTTAATTATTTTCGCCGCGATCCTCCGCTTAAAAAACCGCAAATTTAAAATCACCATAATTAATGTGAATGTACGTAAAAAAATAGAAGGTAATTTCACGGTTACATTCAGTACAAAATTAGCTAATATCTGAAAAACATATCTTTGGAAAATAGAATAAAATCTATTCCTTTGTTTTTTCTTAATTATGCATTTTTATTAATTGCTCTTATAAAATTAAAAGAGCTATAAAAATGAAATTTCTGCATTTTTTATGTGATTAGTTATTTCAAATCAAGATTTACGACTTCTATGAAACTGACGAAGATTTATGGAAAAAATTATTTTTTTTTATCTAGAAAGAAGAAAATATATTAAATGTAAGCGTGGGCTTCTTTAACGAAAACATTACTTTATATATTTTCTTTTCTTTTCATCTTTAATATACGTTTACATATGAGATATATATCCAAACTCTCTCTCTCTCTCTCTCTATTTAATTTCATTATATTATTTTTGTATATTAGTGTTAATTTTTTTGACGTAGAGAAATCATTCTTTTTTTTAAACTTTCTCCCATGGATTAAGGTTTAGTAAACGTATTTAAATATTTTGCAAATTTCAAGGCAGTGATATAAGCGTTTATGTAATTATATCTAAAATGAATTTTCAGATTTATATTTTTATATCTCCTTTTATTTAAGGTAAAAGAACACATAGGGTATACATTGATAAACGTATGAAAATATGTGTAGGACTCGCATTCTAATATATTAATAATAAGTATTTTTATTTTCTTCAGACAATGTGTTACATATGAATACAAAAACTATATATTGCACATTTATATCTATTAAAATATAATCATAATTTGATTAACATCATATATATTAAATCCAATGAACTTACTGAACATTATACATGACGTGCAGATAGCAATTTTATACATTAAGCTTTCGATTTAACTTTAAATATCATTTCATTTAATTAAAATTAATACATTATTACGTAACTTAATCTGGAGCTAAAACGGGTCAAGAATAAATTCAATCAAGACGTATAAACAATCTTTAGACCCCAAGCGCACATTCATATTAAACAGATATTTGACAACATTATGGCATAGATTTTTAAAGCCTATGGAAATACTTTTATTAAAATAGAACAATTTTCATCTTAGCCGATGATGTGGTAATATTAGATGATAAATTACTCGCAAAGAAAGGAAATAATTTATCGATCCCTGATAAGACACGGACCCACAATCACAAGTCAAGTGCTTTACCATTAAGCTACCGACATCAGACATCCTTTCTCTTACGAGAGTATATAAGAACTATATCAGTGGTGGCCGAAGTGGTCGTAACGACCCTTAGGTGTCGATTGTGGGGTCGAATCGGGCTCAGGGTTCAGTAAAAAAATGTGGCACCATAGTACGGATAAGATTTGATTCTGTGAACTCGGGTTACATTCATCCTGATTGACAATGCAATGAAGAGTGTATCGTGAGAATATTGACATCAATAGGACGTGTAATGTTTGTTATTTCTTATAGAGAGCATAATTTCTTTCATTGTAAGGATCACGGTTTCATGTAAGAAAAGCAGTATATGAAAAATTTTAGTACTCTATATAAACAAAAAATATTTTTATGATGGCGAAAGGTCATGAAAATAGCTACGGATATAGATATAGAATTACGACGCGATTTAAGGCTGAAGCAAACTAATTTTGAACCGACCACTGTAATATTGTCAGGAGCCACGAAGCCCGCTATTCACATTGACAACCTTAGTGAATTGTTTACTGGGTTAATAAAAGTCTTGTTTTTTCATACATATACAGGGTGGTCCTAAACTATATGTCAAAAATGTAAAGGCAGGTAGAGGGGACCTAAATAAGCAGATTTCGTATAGGATTGTGTGTGTGTGGTAATGCCGCCTTGAGCCGGTAGAGAGCGCTGATGACTGCGGCGTATAAAAGCGCTTCGCTAGCTGGATTCATCATTTCCCGCACGGATCTCGAGCAGCATGCATCGTTTCACCAATGCGGAGCTGGCCGACATGCATTTCATGTATGGGGCTGCACAAGGAAATGGATTAGCTGCTCAAAGGATGTACAGGGAGCGATTCCCGGATAGGAATCAGCCGGATCGTCGAACATTCGAGCGTCTGCATCGGGAGTTACGCACGAGTGGATCATTTTATGCTTCCAGGCGTGGAACTGGCTTTGGAAGATATCGCAGAACTCCTGCAGTGGAAGAAAGAATACTGAACACAGTAGAGGATAATCCTTCGACAAGCTCGAGAGCTGTAGGACGTGCGTTGGGTGTGAGCCATCAAAATGTTTTGAGGACGTTACATGAAGACGGAATGCATCCATATCATTTACAGAGAGTGCAGGCAATGACCCCTGACGATTATCTTCCACGTCTCAACTTTGCTCGTTGGTACCTACAGCAGACTGCAGCCAATCAAACCTTCCCTGCAGATATTTTATTTACTGATGAGGCTACCTTTACGCGGTCGGGTATGTTTAACATCCATAATTCTCACCTGTGGGCTCATAGTAACCCACATGGCACAATAGCATACGCCTACCAAGAAAGGTTTTCCATTAACGTTTGGGCAGGCATTGTGCACAATAACTTAGTAGGACCGTACATTCTACCTAGTCGTTTAACTGGCCACACATACAACATCTTCCTACAGGAAGTCTTACCTGAACTTCTGGTCGATGTTCCTCCAGCTGTTCGCAGACGAATGTGGTTCCAGCACGATGGAGCCCCAGCACACTTCAGTCGAAACGTCAGAAATCACCTGGACGCTGTCTACGGCCAGCATTGGAGAGGACGGGGCAGTCCAGTTCCCTGGCCACCGCGTTCTCCTGATTTAACCTGCTTGGATTTTTTCTTTTGGGGTCATATTAAAAGCATGGTGTACGAGAGTCCCGTCAAATCTGAAGAAATTCTTGTTGCCCGCTTGTTTGTTGCTGCTGGACATGTGATCGACATGCCTGACGTCTT
>QLNU02015360.1:294857523-294874036 GCA_006491805.2 Dysdera silvatica | reverse complement strand
CAAAACAACATGTTTTGATTACATCCATACAGATAATAATTAAATTTTAAATTAAAAACTTTCGATCTGAAAGGATATAACATGGCATTTTATTATACTCAGAAAAACTTGACTGTGTATGTAGTAAATTTGAAGTACGTGGCTGGGTTAATAGAAAATGGAAGGGGGCACAAAAGTGTTTTTCTGCTTTAATAGTGTATCTTTTGCTCGAAATACGAGCAATCGCGAAGAAAGTTAACACTTTAAGGTACAAGAAATTAAAACTTCGCTTTTAAAATAATTCTTTGGCGTAATGAAAAAATGCCAGCTTATTTGTGAGACTAATTATTCTGTAATTTCAGTGTGATTAATATAGGGAAATTGAGTTCTGGCATGTGCTGGGAATAATAACTTAATTTCCTTAATTATTTTCGCCGCGATCCTCCGCTTAAAAAACCGCAAATTTAAAATCACCATAATTAATGTGAATGTACGTAAAAAAATAGAAGGTAATTTCACGGTTACATTCAGTACAAAATTAGCTAATATCTGAAAAACATATCTTTGGAAAATAGAATAAAATCTATTCCTTTGTTTTTTCTTAATTATGCATTTTTATTAATTGCTCTTATAAAATTAAAAGAGCTATAAAAATGAAATTTCTGCATTTTTTATGTGATTAGTTATTTCAAATCAAGATTTACGACTTCTATGAAACTGACGAAGATTTATGGAAAAAATTATTTTTTTTTATCTAGAAAGAAGAAAATATATTAAATGTAAGCGTGGGCTTCTTTAACGAAAACATTACTTTATATATTTTCTTTTCTTTTCATCTTTAATATACGTTTACATATGAGATATATATCCAAACTCTCTCTCTCTCTCTCTCTATTTAATTTCATTATATTATTTTTGTATATTAGTGTTAATTTTTTTGACGTAGAGAAATCATTCTTTTTTTTAAACTTTCTCCCATGGATTAAGGTTTAGTAAACGTATTTAAATATTTTGCAAATTTCAAGGCAGTGATATAAGCGTTTATGTAATTATATCTAAAATGAATTTTCAGATTTATATTTTTATATCTCCTTTTATTTAAGGTAAAAGAACACATAGGGTATACATTGATAAACGTATGAAAATATGTGTAGGACTCGCATTCTAATATATTAATAATAAGTATTTTTATTTTCTTCAGACAATGTGTTACATATGAATACAAAAACTATATATTGCACATTTATATCTATTAAAATATAATCATAATTTGATTAACATCATATATATTAAATCCAATGAACTTACCTGAACATTATACATGACGTGCAGATAGCAATTTTATACATTAAGCTTTCGATTTAACTTTAAATATCATTTCATTTAATTAAAATTAATACATTATTACGTAACTTAATCTGGAGCTAAAACGGGTCAAGAATAAATTCAATCAAGACGTATAAACAATCTTTAGACCCCAAGCGCACATTCATATTAAACAGATATTTGACAACATTATGGCATAGATTTTTAAAGCCTATGGAAATACTTTTATTAAAATAGAACAATTTTCATCTTAGCCGATGATGTGGTAATATTAGATGATAAATTACTCGCAAAGAAAGGAAATAATTTATCGATCCCTGATAAGACACGGACCCACAATCACAAGTCAAGTGCTTTACCATTAAGCTACCGACATCAGACATCCTTTCTCTTACGAGAGTATATAAGAACTATATCAGTGGTGGCCGAAGTGGTCGTAACGACCCTTAGGTGTCGATTGTGGGGTCGAATCGGGCTCAGGGTTCAGTAAAAAAATGTGGCACCATAGTACGGATAAGATTTGATTCTGTGAACTCGGGTTACATTCATCCTGATTGACAATGCAATGAAGAGTGTATCGTGAGAATATTGACATCAATAGGACGTGTAATGTTTGTTATTTCTTATAGAGAGCATAATTTCTTTCATTGTAAGGATCACGGTTTCATGTAAGAAAAGCAGTATATGAAAAATTTTAGTACTCTATATAAACAAATATTTTTATGATGGCGAAAGGTCATGAAAATAGCTACGGATATAGATATAGAATTACGACGCGATTTAAGGCTGAAGCAAACTAATTTTGAACCGACCACTGTAATATTGTCAGGAGCCACGAAGCCCGCTATTCACATTGACAACCTTAGTGAATTGTTTACTGGGTTAATAAAAGTCTTGTTTTTTCATACATATACAGGGTGGTCCTAAACTATATGTCAAAAATGTAAAGGCAGGTAGAGGGGACCTAAATGAGCAGATTTCGTATAGGATTGTGTGTGCGGTAATGCCGCCTTGAGCCGGTAGAGAGCGCTGATGATTGCGGCGTATAAAAGCGCTTCGCTAGCCGGATTCATCATTTCCCGCACGGATCACGAGCAGCATGCATCGTTTCACCAATGCGGAGCTGGCCGACATGCATTTCATGTATGGGGCTGCACAAGGAAATGGATTAGATGCTCAAAGGATGTACAGGGAGCGATTCCCGGATAGGAATCAGCCGGATCGTCGAACATTCGAGCGTCTGCATCGGGAGTTACGCATGAGTGGATCATTTTATGCTTCCAGGCGTGGAACTGGCATTGGGAGACAGCGCAGATCTCCTGCAGTGGAAGAAAGAATACTAAACACAGTAGAAGATAATCCTTCGACAAGCTCGAGAGCTGTAGGACGTGCGTTGGGTGTGAGCCATCAAAGTGTTTTGAGGACGTTACGTGAAGACGGAATGCATCTGTATCATTTACAGAGAGTGCAGGCAATGACCCCTGACGATTATCTTCCACGTCTCAACTTTGCTCGTTGGTACCTACAGCAGACTGCAGCCAATCAAACCTTCCCTGCAGATATTTTATTTACTGATGAGGCTACCTTTACGCGGTCGGGTATGTTTAACATCCATAATTCTCACCTGTGGGCTCATAGTAACCCACATGGCACAATAGCATACGCCTACCAAGAAAGGTTTTCCATTAACGTTTGGGCAGGCATTGTGCACAATAACTTAGTAGGACCGTACATTCTACCTAGTCGTTTAACTGGCCACACATACAACATCTTCATACAGGAGTTCTTACCTGAATTTCTGGTCGATGTTCCTCCAGCTGTTCGCAGACGAATGTGGTTCCAGCACGATGGAGCCCCAGCTCACTTCAGTCGAAACGTCAGGAATCACCTGGACGCTGTCTACGGCCAGCATTTTATAGGACGGGGCGGTCCAGGTCCCTGGCCACCGCGTCCTCCTGATTTAACCTGCTTGGATTTTTTGTTTTGGGGTCATATTAAAAGCCTGGTGTACGAGAGTCCCGTCACTTCTGAAGAAGATCTTGTTGCCCGCTTGTCTGTTGCTGCTGGACATGTGATCGACATGCCTGACGTCTTTTCTAATGTACGCCGATCCATGCGCCGTCGCTGTGAATCTTGTATCGCTGTTGGTGGCCGCTCTTTCGAGCACCTCTTGTAAACTATTAATAAATTTTTGTTTTCTTTTGTCTTTACTTGTCTTTTCAGTTTCCTGTGATTCATACTGCTTTACAAGCTAGCGCTTTAATGTGTCATTACCGCACACACATTCCTATACGAAATCTGCTTATTTAGGTCCCCTCTACCTGCCTTTACATTTTTGACATATAGTTTAGGACCACCCTGTATAAAGATTATATTATTGTTATCTAAATTAAATATTGTATAATTATTTATTTTGTTATAATCAATTTATTTATTTTATTATAATTATTTTTAATTTTTCCAGTTGATTTTATTTATTTTATTATAATTATGTAACAGTAATATAGACAGGTCAATAAAAGGTCAAGGGACTTTTAAAGGGGTCGATTGTCAAGCAAGTTTGGCCACCCCTGGACTATATACTATCCTAAGAGGAAGAATGTCTGACGCCTATTGCCTTATGGTAAAGCACTTTACCGGAAACGAAGAGATTGTGAGTTCGTATCCCACCAGGGATGGATAAATTATTTATTTTCTTTGCCAGTAATTCATCACCTATGGAGATAATTGTTATGAAATAATTTTACCTCTTCCCAATTAAAACTATACAAATAAATTACTATAGACGGATTAGCTTTTATTAAAATGCTGATAGCATCTTCGATTAAAATCAATAAGATCATTTAAATTTAGAAATAATACTTTCTCCTTCACTTGATGTCATCCAAATATCTTCTCTCAATAGTTTTACTGATATATTTTGTACAAAAATATAATCTAAGCGTAAACCTACATACTTTTCATCTTTTAAACTGCGCTATGTACTAGTGAGTAATTGTGTTTACATGGTATATGAAATATATGGACAGCAGAGATAATTTATTAATTTTTTAATAATCTTATCCAAAATAAAATTATTCAAAATTATATGTCTTACGACGCGTCGCAGACTTCGATAATATGTATTTCGTCTAAAGAATTAGAAGATTATTTTGATACCCGATAAAAAACGCGTGGATTAGAAAAGAAATCAAAGGGTGTTAGACGTCTTTGTTGTTAAATCAATATTTAGATAAAAGAATATGTCCATATTTAAGATTAAACACGCAGTTTTTTTTAATTTAATTCCACGAAATACTGCGTCTGTCGTACACCAGATAGCTTCAATATAAAAGTAATATTTAATATTTTTTATCTATTCATTATTTTGATACCCGGTAAAAAACGCGTGGATCAGAAAAAGATCAAAGTGATGCAATATTATACGTCTTTATTAATAAATCAATATTTAACTGAAAGAATATGTTCATATTTAAGATCAGAGCATGCAGTTTCTTTTTAATTTAATTCCACCAAATACTTCATCCGACGTACACCAGATAGCTTCAGTATAAGAATAATATTTCTTTAGATTTGATGTACCAAACATTTGTACTTTTATTCTGCTCTCGTTTTAATTATCTATTTCTATATTATGATAAGACTTAGTCTAACAAGGGGAACACACAGTGAGTGCCCCGCCGATTTTGATGAAATGTTTTTTGATGAAAGTACAGCCAAAATAAGGAAATACGTGTCTCGGCATTCGTGCCAATGCGCATTATTTTCGAAGATATGCATTTTTAAAGATTTTGCATCCGATATATGAGCTTAAAATACGACATCCTCTGCAAGCCAATCGATAGCTTAGTTGGTTACCGGCCTAGCGCTTCGTGTTTTTGCGTTCGATGCCCGTGGAAATCGGTCACTTCTTTAATTTTTTAATATGTATTCTTTTAACATATTTATTTATGTATTTTTATTAGTAAAAATACTTCGCTTACAATCGGATTTTGTTCATAAACTTACTTTAATAAAATTCATATTTATGTAGTTATATGTTAATTGTATGCTTATTGGCAGTGATAATTTCTACTCGAATTTTAATTGTTGATTATTAAAAAGTTGAAAAGTAGAAAAAGTTTTGGTGTAGCCATCCAGCCTGTTATGTAGTTAAGTAGATCCAGCACACTTTAATAATGTTTTTACAAATGACGACGGCACCTCTTCTTCTACTGTTGAAGTAATTCCACCTCATTGTACCCCATACTGTTAACCTCGTGATGTGTACTTCTTCCGTCAAGTAAAAAATTTCATTAAAAGGTTACAAAATTGTGTTGAAAGCTTACAAAAAAATAGTCATTTAAACATGCGAGCAGATAGATGCTTTGAAGATCCATTCACTTATTCACAATCAACTTTCGGCGCCGAATTTTAAGAATACATTACAGTACTCTTGGTTTGTTGCAAAGTTAACAAACGAAAGAAGCGTTTTTGAAAATGTAGATGGTATTTGTTTTCCAGATGATATTAGACAAAGAAAATCAGTTGTTCGAACAATTCATTTATAAAATGCTCACGTTGTAGAATTTTTTTATGTTTTTATTGTTTTTATGATAATTATCATCCAAAACTGTGTACCAGTATACAATTCCGACACCTCCGATAGTGATACACAAAAAATATGTTCACATCAGTCAGTTTTAAAATAAAATTGATTGCATTTTATAAAATAAAATGTTTCTATATAAATAAAATGCACATAAATGAGATGCACATAAAATGTTTATATGTTATAAAATAAAATTATGTTTATATGTTATAAAATATAATGATGTTTATATGTTATAAAATAAAATATTACATACTAAAAATACATTTTTCAATAGATAAATATATTTAAAAAAATATTAGGCATAATAGATGCTAATAGAGGATGACTGCAAAGGCTAATAATGACAAAATAAGACGAATTAACGCAGTTTTCTTTTTTATTTAATGGAATTGTTAAAAGTTTTCAGAAAAAATCTTTCAATCCTTAAATAAAACAAAACTGCGTTATTGGTGTAATTTCATCCCTTCACAGGTTGACAATGAGTACGCAAATTTTATAAAAGTTATATTCACATAAAAACTTACAGCTAACTCCTAAACTTTTTGTACCTTTACAACTCTTCAATAAAATATTAAAATTCGTGTAAAAATTATAACTGCGAAAAATAGTAGCACAGAATTAAATATGTAAATATGAATTTTATTAAAGTAAGTTTATGAGCAAAATTCGATTGTAAGCAAAGTATTTTTACTAATAAAAATACATAAGCAAACATGTAAAAAGGATACATTAAAAAAAAGTGATCGATTTCCGCAGGCATCGAAAAAAAACACGAAGCGCTAGCCCGGTAACTTAACAACTAAGCTACCGATTGTCTTGCAAAGGATGTATTTTAAGCTCATATATAGAATGAAAAATCTTTAAATCATTAAAAATCAATATCTCCGAAAATAATCTGCATTGGCACGAATGCCGAGACACGTATTTCCTTATTTTGGCTCTTTCATCCAAAAAAAAAAAAAAAAAAATCATCAAAATCGGCGGGGCACTCACCGTGGGTTCCCCTTATTAGCTTAAGATTAGTGAGGTCAGCTTAGGCCATGAATTAAGATACATCGCTCAATTACTCTTGAGGATAAGGATTTTACTCGTTATTGGGTTTTATAGTTTATCTTATAACCTAATTAACGCAATCCCCAAGGTATTTAAGTGATAATATTCGACTGTTTTCAGTGAGTTGGCTGGCACTTCAATGGGAAGGTTTTAAATATCGGAGATGTGTTTAAAAGATGGCGTATATATTATTTTTTTATTTTTTACTTTACTTTTTGAATCGTCAAACTCCGAGGGAAATTTTGACTAGACCTGTCTATAAAATTCCTCAAGCAGTTTTCATACAAAATTTGCTATTTTTTTTTATAATTTAATTTAGAAAGCATCCGTTTTCTTGGAAGTTAATGCAAGCTTAAAGGAAGCGAGTAACCTGCTGAGAACTTCGATTAATTTTAAGAGCTTTCAATGAGTTTTCGATTTCATTTTCTGAAGCGCAAATTGATGAACCATTTTTCAATTTACGTTTAAATGAAATACACATAGGATGTAATGGATTCTTTTCAATTTACTTAGATTGCGTTGAAAGAAAGGAATCTTAACGCCAAGAGGACTTTTTATTGTATTATTCGAAATTCTTATCGAACCTTTTTCGAACTTTTGTAATTTTTCTTAAAAAAGAAGAAAATTATATTTTTACTATCTCGAGATATGATAACTCTTCTCTAAATGTAGGAATGAACTATATCTCGAAGTAATTTCCATTTGAATTTAATATTACTTTTTTAAATTATGATTGTCTATCTCACGGTATTATATTTTTGTAATCGTAATTGAAAAGTAAAATTCAGTAGCGCTTCTGTGCGTGTGTGAAAAAATATTTTTAAAGAATTATATCGATGCATAAACATATTAAAAGCTTTGTGTATTCCAATTTGACGACAGACTTACTGTATGAAATATATGCCAATACATTGATTAATTTAGATTACGTGTTACTGAAATCTTTACGGAAGTTTGCCGCAGTACTAGATCTACGTATAAGCCATGTAAGCCCCCTCCTTAGGGCCCCGCGATTTTGGGATCCTGGACGGCGCCTGGTATTATTTAAGTTTAGCGTAATTTTAATTTTAAACCTGAAACATCGTATAGGTCTATATATTTCATATATCTACATAGTCGGATTATCATTCGTCATACCATCTAAAGCTTTTTTGCTCGATATAATTTGCGATTTCAGCATTTGAGCCCCATACTTTCTTATTTAGTTCATATGGCAATATAAATAATAGAATTACACTTAATAGCAAAATGATATATTACACTGATACATGGTAAATAATTTTTCTATAATATTATATACAGAGTGGACACAAATTAGTTGGGCAATTTTGTAACTGAATAATTTGCAAAATATGAATTGTAAGGTACCAGTTCAATTGCAGATGAGTAGTTTACCAAGTTTGCAGATAAATGGCACTGGATGTTTCAAATCCATGTCTGAGTGAGATGCCATTCGCGGTTGTTCAATGTTCTTTTATGTTCTCATAACGATGGAGATGTATAATGGCGCTAAAAAACAAATTGCTCTCTGTGGTTTCATGAAACTCCTTCCGCTGTGCAAGTGCAACAAAATTTACGTCGAGAGTACCAAAAAAAAAAATAAAAAATGCAAAAGAAACAATGCATGGAGGTTTCATTTTCCAACAAGATGGCGCACCCTGTCACTTCCACACAGGTTGCTTCTTACCTTAGTGCTGAAGTCCCAGTTTGGATTGGTCGCGGAGGTGTTATTCCATGGAGACCACTATCACTAGACCTTTTACCCCTCAAATATATGGGGTTTTGTTAAAGATCAGGTTTACTGTCTACCGCTTCCGACATCCATTTATGAATTGAAATCACGAATCAGCACTGCGCTTGATTTGATCGACGTGAACATACTCACAAACATATGGCAAGAACTGACTCATTGATGGGACGTTGCAGAGTAAAGATGGACAGCCACATCGAATATTCGTGAAAAATGTAAACTTCGTATGTTTCACCATCATATAATCATGTGTACTCTCATATTAAGTTATGATTACGTATAAAAATCATTCTCTCATATTAAGTTATATTACGTATAAAAATCATTCTTTTTGCCCAAATGATTTGTGTCCACCTTGTATATAAAGGTTATTAAAAAAAATCAAGTTTGTAAACACCATTATAATAATATTACAAATATAGTACAGCAGAACCCCGATTATCCGAAACGAAAGGAAACGGACCGAATTCCAAGTGAGCAAAATTTCCGATAATCCATAAATTCGATTTTTATGTAAAGTGTAAAAATTTACGACCAAAACTACTATCCATAAACAAGTTTAATTATATGCTACGAAACTCTCATATTTATGGTGAAAATTTCACAGACTAAGGGCAAGGAGTCCGCTACACCACCAACACTTCTTGACACCCCCCCCCTAAAACTCAAAGTTCATATGCCCGCTAAATATTCAAATTACAAGAAAGAAAAATATCGCGCAAATTAATTTTCTAAGCTTTTTCTGCATATGTAAATTGTAATAATCTTTTATATGCAACAATTTTTCGAAGAAAAATACGAATACGGATACCAAGAAGAAGAACAGTATCATATAAAGTAAAATCCTGCCACCTCAAAAATTATCAACTCTTTGTGACTGGGTTGAATATCCAAGAAGAAATGTTTGGACTTTGTTTTCCTCTGAATATAAAATAAAAAATTAACTTTTTTCGTATAAATATGGACGAATTATTTCATAACTACCGAATATTTTATTTCGTTTCTTTTCTGGTAAGTACATTTTATAAAAAAAATTAAAATTTTGAAGGTAAATTTGACACCCCTCCAGAGTAAGTTTGACACCCCAACAAATTTGCCACACCCTTCCCGAGCAAATATCCTGGAAAACAACCTGAGTACATGTATGTGTTAATCAAGATGTTAACTTCTTTGGAAACATGCAAAATGCTTCCTTGAGTCTCTCGTATTTTGATGGTTTCATAGTTTTCAGTTCGGCGGCATTTTTCAGTTTTTAGACGTTCCTACAGTTTTGATTTCAACTTTGTTCAAGTTGATACAGTTGGCCCACCAATGCCGTAAAATATCGCCACTTTTTATTCGATTCTCAGCTTCCAGTTTTGCTTCAATAGAGGCGACAATATATTTTCGTTCGGCCGACTTTGTGTAATCGCGCAAAATAAAAATTTACCGTGACACACAGCAGAAATGATTCTAACGCATATGTCAACTTTTCACGTGAAACTACTACTAGCAGCGAGTAACGTAGATGGCCTGACAACGAGCGGTTTCAGGAACCTTGATATCAGAACCCTAGGGTATTCAAAACGAAGAAAGTTACAGTTAATTTTGTAAAGCATGATAATCCAAAACAGGCCCATTTCAGTGACTTTTGACCTTCGACTATATTTGATCAATTTGACTGAGAAAATTAAAATTTGGGATATTTTCTAGCATCCACTGGGTCATCAATTTGACAAAATTTCAGGGAAATCTAAAGGGGTCGGGTTGTGAATCATCAAAATTTATTGTGAAATGACCCACGAGTGTCCACCAAAAAAGTATTAAAATAGGAAAAATTAAATACATAAGCGGCCATTTCATTTAACCTGAATTTCGATTAAGCAAAGTTTGGATAATCTATGACCTACTGTATTCAGCTGATTATTTCGAGAGTATTGCGATATCGCAAAATAATATGTATGAAGTTATAAGTATTAAAGAAATGCAGGAGTTCTATCCAGTTGAAATAATATTTTATTAATACTTTAAATATTTAGGATAGTTGATTAATACTTCAAAAGATACATATAATTACAATACAATGTTCAAAGAATTCAATACGCCTTTTTTGCGGAGTCTCCGAAAGTTACGTATGCGTACTTCAATGGTAAACGGAAGACTGATTTGATTTTAGAATTCGGAAAACAATTACACGTACTGTTGCCAAATATAAAAAGTGAAATTATAATTATACAATATATGTTGCCAGATACGGAAGTCGAAATTATGTATATTTGGAAAACATCATATATATAAACATATTTGACATGTTGCCAATTTCAGAAACTGTAATTATTAAGTTTGTGTTTCTTGGTATTCCAAGTGGCAACAACAAAGAAGTTCACAAACTGAATAAGCAGCATTTCTATTGTGGAAGTCCACATGTGTTTATTAATGCTCTTCCGATATTTCTGTGCATATTTAGGTTTTGTGTTTTTTTTTTATTTTACTAGACTATTTCGATTACTATAAATGGATTGTGTGTTTGCAGTTATTAATTTTACAATACAATACAATACAAATGAATTTTATTTTCATACATATGTGTATAGATTACATATGCATACATGCATGATGGATTACATGCTAAAACTATAGGTTAATACACATGCAACCTAAAAACTTTAGCCATTTATGTTTGGTTAGATAAAAAAAAAATTGCGTGCATTTTTAAATTTTTTTACAGATATAAAATTTTTTATTTCGTTTGGTATGCTATTCCAAATATTTAATCCGTAATAATTCATATTATCTTTTCCATAATTAGTTCGAATATATTTTGTTTTAATTTCTTTTTTATGACGAGTATTTTATTTGTGGTCTTCTTTTATTATTTCTATTATGTCTATGTGTTTTCCTTCATTTACTCTTTCGTATATGCACTCTATAACAAAACAAAATCGACGCACCAAGAAAGAGTTGTCCGATTGTAATGAAATTTCGTATGCAAAGACATTTTGACCGAACATGCAAATGATTAAAATTTGGTGTCCAATGAATGAATAGCGGGAACTCCAGCGCATCGGAACTGCGCATTCAGCAGGTGTATATAAGGAGCGATTCTCAATATGTGGTCAAAATTTCTGTTGCATTTTGACTGCGGATATCTTACGTCGACTGTAACAATGCCTCGCCGAAAGATTCGTGCTCATTACGAGCATATGTCAGAGTTTGAAAGAGGTCGTGCTATCGGATTGAAAGAGGCTGGTTGGACGAAGCGATGCGGCGATTGGACGGTGCTGGCAAGAGTGGGTCAACAACGGCAGATGTCAGCGTCGGGACGGCAGCGGTCGACCTAGGGCCACAACAGAACGGGAAGACAGAGCGATTGTCAGAGCAGCTGTCACAGCACCGGATTCGTCGTTATCAACTATCCAACGTGTGGCCCGCACACATGTGTCCAACATGACCCTCTGCAGATGACTGAGAGAGCGGAATTTACGCTCGCGCCGACCGTTACGCCGCTTACCTCTCACGCCTTTACACCGTCAAGTCCGATTACAGTGGTGCCGGGCTCGATCAACTTGGAACTGCGCTGACTGGGGACGTATAGTCTTTAGTGACGAGTCCCGTTTCCAACTGTGTCCTGACGACAACCGCAGACGTGTCTGGAGACGTCCAGGGCAGCGTGGGGATCCTGCCCTTACTATCGCACGCCACACATGCCCACAACAGGGCGTTATGGTGTGGGGTGCCATCTCCTTTGATAGCCGGACCCCTTTGGTGGTCATTTCTGGCACACTTACAGCACAGCGGTACGTAGACGACATTCTACGACCGGTTGTGTTACCGTTCCTTTTGCGACACACTGGACTTACGTTTCAACAAGACAATGCCCTGCCGCACACTGCACGTGTTGCTATGAATTGTCTTCAAGCTTACCCAACACTTCCTTGGCAAGCTAGGTCTCCTGATCTCTCTCACATTGGGAACATTTGGGATACTATGGGAAGGCGATTGCAACCATCCAGGAATGTTGACGATTTAGCTAGATAGTTGGAGACGATTTGGCAAGAAATTCTTCAGGACACCATCCGGGATCATTATCAGTCTATGCCACGCCGGGTGACAGCTTGCATCCAGGTCAGAGGTGGACCAACGCCTTATTGACTTCCTCCCTTTGTAATGGTCAAACTCTCCAATAAATCATTTATTCTGAAATTTTAATCGTTTCTTTTTCTATGTATGTTCTTCAAATTCACCAATTTTTATCGCAATCGGACAACTCCTTATTGATGCGTCGACTTTTTTGTTATTATGTATATATAGGTATATTTTTAATTTGTGTATATTTTCTATATTAAGTAGTTGATATTCTTCTCTAAATTGAACAATTGATTGATATGGTGATTTTTATTTTGTTTATCGTATCACTTAATAAATTATTTATTTTTATTAAGTTTTTCTTGTTTAGTCCACCCCATGTTGGTTTTCAGTACAGTAGTATACTGTAAATTATTGAATAATAAATATCAATTTTTGCATTTAAAGTTAGTTTATTATTTAATCTGGCTAATAGTTCATTTATTCTTCTTATTTTTTTTTATTTATATCATCTATTTGTTCATTCCATAAAAGTTTTTCGTGTAATTTAATACTTAAAAATTTCATTGACTTAATTCTTTCTAGTGTTTTTCCATTAAATTTTATATGTTTTTTTATTAGCATGGAATATTATATAATCATTTTTTTTCAGCATTTAGTATCAGATCGTTATCATAGAACCATTGTTGAATCAAATTTAATTTAACTTTTATTATGTTTGCCAGTAATTCAGTATTTGATCCACCTATTGACCAGTTTATGTCATCAGCAACTAATAGTATATTATCATCTAAATACATCAAATCATTTATTGCTAATAAAAAGAATAATGGTCCTAGTATAATTCCTTGTGGAGTACCTCTTAAATTAATCATTTTGTCTGATGATTCATTATCTATTTTAAAAATTTGGTATCGACCTTTAAAATAATTTTCTATAAGTTTAAACATTTTCCTCTTATTCCTAAATTAAGTAGTTTATCTTTTGGAATATCTCTGTTTATTAAGTCAAAAGCTTTACTGAGATCCAGAAAATCCTATTTTAAAATTGGTATTAAAGTTGTTTAAGCATAGCACTTTATTGTAAGCACATTATAGCATAAATTAGATACAACACATGTGTGCCTTAAAAGTATGCAATGTTCTGTGTTTATTTAAAATATTTAATTTTCATAATTACGTTGGATGCATAATGGATATAGTTCGTGCAATTTTAAACTAGCCAAAGTGGTTATTAAACATTGCTGTGATTGAATCTGTCTCAACGGAAGGGCTAACGTTCAAACAAATAGTTAAATCCTGATCCGTGTAAGCTGCTAAACTGAGTGTACAAACGGATAACCTGCTTGGATATCTGGAACTAAAGATAGCGAAATCGGAAGACGGAAAACTGGTAGTTCTCAGATAATCAAAATACGCAAAATCTAATAATTAAAGGCTTTATTTGCTGGTTCGGTAAGATATGCTTTATTATAGTGGACCTTTTCTAGAGAATATTGTTCCGAATGAGCAAATTAGTATTCGAATGAAACAAGTCTCTGCCAGGGTAATATAAATATTCCGAACGCTTACAGGCAAAGAAAAATTAGTCCTTGTATTAAGCCATTTGTAGAGGCTAACATATCATACGTATAATACATTCATCATACTTCAGTGGTTTTCCAACGAGGGGAAAAGTATGCATTAGCGACAAAGTTTATTAGACTGGAATCTCGCAGAAATGCGAACAAATACCTGCTCGTGATATTAGTATCAATGACAGATAATAGAATAATAATAGAATAGATAAATTGACTCCATGCTATATATGACTAAAATTATTTTGGGCTTTCAGGTAATAGATTTAACGCTTCAAGGCTCCAAACCCAATATTTTTTATATGTAATCCATACCCTTTTTTTTATAACGGACAATATTTTTCATCAGTATTCACAAAAATTCAGTATCTTATAATATTTTCACGAATTATTATTATTTTAAATGTGCAGGAAGGGTAGAAAGGTTTAGAAACCCTGATGTACTATGTGATCATTTAGCGAACTTCCGCAGTAATGCCATTTCTTAAGAATCAAATGTCACTGGAAGTTTGTATATATTTTCAAAAAAAAATCCTTTTCTATAGGCAAAGACTAGGTAAGAAATTGGACTGAAAATTATTTAAGGTTCTTTTGTAATATTCGATTTTTTTAATATTTCAGTTTTGTGATCTTTTATGTATCCAGTTCCTTTATAACTTATTTGACTATCAAACACTTTTAATGACATCATTGAAATCTACGTTGTCGTGTTTGTTGTCAATTACTTGAAAGTTAAAAAAATTTTAGATATAAAATTTTTAGTTCTTTAAGTTTTGCGAAGCATTTGATAAACCGAAGTGGAAATTGTTTTTATAAATAACAGTACTACTACCAGCTAAATTCATCAAAATGGTTTTTAGACTCAAATTGAATCAAGTTCAGTTTATTTATATAGAGTTCTTGAGTAAATTGTGAATAGAAACAATAATTCGTGTTCGACTCCCAGCAGTGCAAAAAGAACGCTTACTCAGAGATCTCATAAAGATCACACTGCTCACTGTAGTCCGGGGTTTGGTTCCCTAGGCCTTAAGAGGTTCGGATTCCTCGGAAAACAGTAGGTCCACAGTAGCATAACCACTGTAGTCTTTGTTTCTACTGTTAAATCTGTGTTACAAATTAAAGAAATGTGGTAAACAAAAATAAAAATTAACATGTTTTAACGCGAAAGATTAATTAAATTTCTCAGATACTTTCAAGAGTGAAAATCCTAAGGAATATTGTTAGAGAAACATATTTGTAAAAGAATAGGCATTCGTATTTTATTAAAGATGTGAAGATAGGTTTATAGAGCCAGTGGCTCTCTAAGGAAACCATGATATCAACGATTTGGTATCTACAAACTTCATGTATCTTTTGGGAACAGTCCACTAGGGAAATTATGCTTATGAGTTGTATCTGAAGTACAGGAATTTTACTGCGCAATGTGAAAGTGACAAAACGAAGTATATTTCAAAGTTAACAGCAAGCAAAAATTCTAGTATTTTATGCAAGATATTCACGCTTTTAATTTATATTGACATTTATTCGTAAGGATTTTTATTATTTTTTCCATGCGCAGTTTTATTATGTATTAAGTTTTATTAGACATCGAAAATTAAAAGTGTTCGTTTATTAAATTAAAGTAAAACATTGTTATCATAATAAACAAAACTAAAAATTTTACAAACTTACTTTTATATAAACTAAACTATTTTTCATCCTAAGATTAATTTGTAGTACATTTATTGGCCCAATTCAAGTATTTTTTGCCATTGTTCCATATTTCACATGTTTGAAAGTTGAAAGTTTTCTATACGCAGTTTATTTTTAACTATTTAATCCGAATTTGCATTGAATTTTTCGAATTGTCAATAAATGTGTCGTTGCTAAGTGCTGTGTTCTCCTATCATCCCTCGTAGTTGTACATTTCAGTCGTACAGAAATTCTTTCAACGCCTTTTAAACTTTCGCTATTTTATAATATTTCATAAACTTTGAACGCAGATTTGTGCAGTTTATTTGTAATTTCTTTCATATATAGTTCTTCAGCATTTAGCTTAAAGATTTGGCTGGCTTCTCCCAAACTGATTTGCTTCTTACGTGCCAGTTCCTCTATTAACGATACCAATTAAAAATAACTATAACCAATATAAACTAAAACAATATATACAAAAAATAACTATAACAATATA
>QLNU02015360.1:294841571-294855698 GCA_006491805.2 Dysdera silvatica | reverse complement strand
GAATTACGTAAAAATAGTAAAAACGAGGAGGGTGAACATCTGAAAATTGTGAAAAAGATCGTAATTTAAGAAAGAATTCTTAATTTGAAGCCGTACACAAGATAGTAGCAAATCTCGTAAATATGGATGAAGAGGTTTTAAATTTTCTGACTAGAATTTTTCTCCATTCTCCCTTCGCTTTGTATTTTCACTTTCTAGAAATTTCTTTAAATCCTAATCCCGGTATTCATAAGAAGAATAAATATTTTTTTAGGCAGAAAAAAGAATTGTTTTAATGAAGTCTCATTCTTGCTGCGCGGAAAAAACTCTTCCCAATTTGCATGATATAAATCAGGGAGAAATTCGTTTTCTTCTGTTAGTAATCCCTTTTTTATATTGTATTTCCTTGGCAACAAATTTACGCACACTCAGCTTATACCCAAAATTATATTTATTTTATCGATTGATATGAATATTTAAAAATAGAAGCAATACGATTTTATTCAAATCTATTGTTATACGTTTTTAAAGCATATGTCCACTGCGTACAAAATACAGCTATGTATGTGCATCTTCTTAAAAAAGTGAATTGTTTATTTAAATAAATTAGTCCTTTCGGGATTAAAATTACACACCTTTGAATCAATTTGCTTTTAAAAAAAGTTAATTATGCCTCTAAAAATTCAACAAAGTATATTTTTGGTCAGCACTTGAAATTTAAAGTACAATTTCGTTCATACAATATAAAATTTCTTTTGCTGAATAATGCACCACAAAATATTGAACAGAACAGTTGATGAATTTTTTTTTAAAACTCCGAAGATATTATTTAAATATTTCCCGATGTTGCAATTGAAAAAAACACAAACAAAATAAAATTAGTTAAGTCGTATTTCGCTAAATTAATTCAAATATCTTTTAAACAAAGGATCTGTAGAAAAATGTTGTTTACACTAATTTTCTGAATAAGAATAAATTCTCAAAAGAAGGTAAACATTCATTTTAACAAGTAGCATCACGCGAAGTGCGTCGTACATTCTCTTAAGTTTTATTATTACTGTTCAGAAAGTGCTTCCTGATATTATGGTATAAATAATAGGAAATATGCCTTCCGTGTATGTGTGTGTAGAAAATAAATGACTTCGAAAATGCTTTCTTAAAAAGGTGAATCCATAGAAAACGTCACGAAATTTTGCAAATTTTTTGCGTAACGCTGTAAATAATGTTACTACTCAATAAAAATAAGTATAATAACTCTTGCGTTTAATTAAGAATATTATTATTGACGCTAAATCACAACCACCATCGTTTTATCATTAATATCAATGTTACCTCATACAATTATTAAGCGAAAACACTGTTTTGAAGCTCGTTTTCATAAAACGAAGAACTTCATATTTGTACTTTTTCATGGTAACAAGTGAGAGTAAAAAGAGAAGTAAATATTTCCGATATTATTATTTTTTTCAATTTTATTCCAATTTTCTTATTTGTTTAGTATCCTTTTGCATCCGCAAACTTTTTCTTCTGCCTAATTCACAGTAGAATTGTAATATAAATACACACTCTATAACAAAAAAAAATCGACGCACCAAGAAGGGGTTGTCCGATTGCGATAAAAATTGGTGGATGTAAAGAACATACATAGAAAAAGAAAGGATTACAATTTCAGAACAATTGAATGATTTATTGCAGAGTTTGACCGTTACAAAGGGAGGAAGTCAATAAGGCGTTGGTCCACCTCTGGCCTGGATGCAAGCTGTCACCCGGCGTGGCATAGACTGATAAAGATCCCGGATGGTGTCCTGCGGAATTTCTTGCCAAATTGTCTCCAACTGTCGGGCTAAATCGTCAACATTCCGGGATGGTTGCAATCGCCTTCCCATAGCGTCCCAAATGTGCTCTATGGGAGAGAGATCAGGAGATCCAGATTGCCAAGGAAGTGTTGGGCAAGCTTGAAGACAATTCATAGCAACACGTGCCGTGTGCGGCCGGGCATTGTCTTGTTGAAACGTAAGTCCAGGGTGTCGCAAAAGGAACGGTAACACAACCGGTCGTAGAATGTCGTCTACGTACCGCTGTGCTGTAAGTGTGCCAGAAATGACCACCAAAGGGGTCCGGCTATCAAAGGAGATGGCACCCCGGACCATAACGCCCTGTTGTGGGCATGTGTGGCGTGCGGTAGTAAGGGAAGGATCCTCATGCCTCCTTGAACGTCTCCAGACAAGTCTGCTGTTGTTGTCAGGACACAGTTGATAACGGGACTCATCTCTAAAGATTATACGTCCCCAGTCAGTGCAGTTCCAAGTTGATCGAGCCCGGCACCATTGTAATCGGACTTGAAGGCGTAAAGGCGTGAGAAGTAAGTGGCGTAACGGTGGGCGCGAGCGTAAATTCCGCTCTCTCAGTCGTTTGCAGAGGGTCATGTTGGACACATGTGTGCGGACCACACGTTGGAGATTTGATAATGACAAATCCGGTGCTGTGACAGCTGCTCTGACAATTGCTCTGTCTTCCTGTTCTGTTATGGCCCTAGGTCGACCGCTGCCGTCCCGACGCTGACATCTGCCGTTGTTGACCCACTCTTGCCAGCACCGTCCAATCGCCGCATCGCTTCGACCCACATGTCCAGCGATTCTTCGATTCGTCCAACCAGCCTCTTTCAAACTCTGACATATGCTCGTAATGAGCACGAATCTTTCG
This sequence comes from Dysdera silvatica, assembly GCA_006491805.2. Taxonomy (NCBI): domain Eukaryota; kingdom Metazoa; phylum Arthropoda; class Arachnida; order Araneae; family Dysderidae; genus Dysdera; species Dysdera silvatica. The sequence continues at coordinate 294,853,016 of QLNU02015360.1, read as the reverse complement.
GCAAGGCATTGTTACAGTCGAAATAAGATATACGCGGTCAAAATGCAACAGAAATTTTGACCATATATTGAGAATCGCTCTTTATATACACTTGATGAATGCGCAGTTCTGATGTGCTGGAGTACCTGCTAGTCATTCATTTGACACCAAATTTTAATTATTTGCATGTTCGGTCAAAATGTCTTTGCATACGAAATTTTATTACAATAGGACAACTCCTTCTTGGTGCGTCGATTTTTTTGTTATAGAGTATATATATATATATCTTTAAATAAAATGTTATTTCTATATTATTTCTTCTTAATGATGTAAAAATCAGCTATATATGCAGTTACATCAAACCTAATAATGACATCTCAAACAGGTTATGGCTAATCAATAGAACTTTTAAAACAACGTTATATTTACTTATAAAGCGAAAATTTAAAACAGATTATTGTTAACTTCTTTCATGTATTTCCTGTATAGAAAAGCGAATTGAAATGTGATTGACAGAACTGTCGCTTGATGTACTTGAATTGAGTCTCTTCTTCACGTAACCCAAATAATCTTTAATACATCGAATATAGTAAATGTTAGGAATATCGTACTATTGCATACCAATTCGTTAAAGAATGCCTGCATCAATCGAGTATAAAATATTGCCGTCTGGAATTTTGAAACATGACAGTTTTTGAAAAATTACAGACTACAATTTAAGCGCTTTTACCAAAGCGCGTTAAATTCCAAAGGCATTTGAAGTCATTTCTGAAATTTTAAAATCAATCTATATAAATTGATTGAGGGGAAAAATTATGTTTACTGTCTCTTTTGAGAAATAAGTTTCTTTAAAAGTTGTGAAAAATTGCGGAAGCTACAGTAGATTGAATTTAAACGTCAGTTTTAAAAATATGTTAGCAACGCATCTTTTATAACTTACTGTATTAAATTATATTATTTTAACATTACTTTCCTCTCAGTATATATGGGTTATTTTTACATTAGTAAATACAGGTTTTACTTCATTTATCGTTAAATATAACTTATAAGTTTAACTACCAGATGTGTCGAAACTTATTTTATATAATTTTATCGTGAACTAATTTAAGAGAATTAAGACTGAATTTCAAACATAGTTGTTCTTTTTACAAAATTACATTAAAAAATTTTATTCCCAATAGTTGGGGCATTATAAAAAATCCTTAAAATATATATTTCCATGATATAAATTTCATAATGTGTAGACACGATCGGAAATAATAATATGAATGCTTTTGATAGAACGTGAGAAAATGCACAGTTTTTATTACAGAATAGTATAAAACGTTTTTCGTGTACTTGTCGATAACGGAGATTTTCTCAGATAATATAAAGCTATAAATAGATTAAAATGTGAATTTTATAAATACGAAAAATCTTGAAATCATTTTTATTGTGTGATATAATTATTGACTCATAATAATAAATAATATTAAAAAAACAATTTTATGAAGGTAATAAATTTAAGTTAAAAATGTTTTCTTGTTAATGTCTGGAAGTCTTTCGTAAAATAAATCCAATCATGAAACGTTGACAAGGAAGATGTTAATGTAAATTTAAGTTAAATTTTACTTCCTTTTATCATCTGTGCATCGTTGCTCCACCTGCCTCTCTTCCTCTTTCTCTCTTTATTGAAAAGTAAATCACACTTGGATATAAGCTGATACAATGCAGAAATTTAACAATGGTGCTATTCAAATTTCCTAATTATTGCAAGTGATATTTACAGAATATACATTTAGCGAGCTATTATTATAAGTCATTCAATTTCCAGATCATTTATTTCTCGTGTTTCGAAAATTGAGGGATTCAGAAAAGATTATAAAAAATTCATCGGTTTCTCGAATAATAATTCAGATTTATTTGATGAGTAGAAAAATAAGTCACTTTCTAAATAAGCATAATTGCTCTTTATAAATGAGAATAAACATTTTCGTAAGTGTGAAATACAAATTAGCATAAACTCGCATGGCAATGAAATTTTAAATGCATTCCAATTTAATGTACAAATTTTCTGTAAACGCTAAAGTAAGTTATGAGAATGTCACTTACTTAAGGACTTTTTGTAGTTTTTTTAAACAAAAAGATATTTCTATTCCATATCAAGTGCATTTTTTATTCCATCATTCCTGTTATGCTACTTTCTGTGTTATTACAAAATTTAAAAATTAGTTTTTCTATTTTCGAATGCTTTTCGAATACCGGGTGCTGATTAATGTTATTTTTCTTATATATAAATGGCGTAGTATATGTATCAATAGATGGTAAGATAGCATTGTATATGGATGAAATAAGTGTTTTCCTTTAAGATAAAATATTATAGAAATTACAAATAAGGGACGTGAAGAGATGAAAAATGGTTTAAATATAATCAGTTGAAGTACATGAAAGTAAAACAAAAATACTCATTTTAAAATTAAAACTTAAAATATTGATAAATCAAATGGAACCGAGAAATTGTACGTATGTGGTTAAGAAATTGAAATTATTATGGACGTTTATTTTTTAGGTGTTACGCTGAAGGAAGTTCTTAACTGGAACAAACAGATCAATAAAATTTGTAAACAAGTAAGCAAGGGAATCAGATTAATAAAACGATTGATTTATATTATTCACTTATATATAAAACCATTTGTCATATTGCAACTGCATATGAGGAATCCTTAATAAAGAAAATATTTAAATCACTTAAAGAGTATTTCTAAGAACAATTGATGAAAGAAATGTAAATAATTGGAAAAGATCAGTTTCATAAAAGGACATATTGCCCGTGAATTATCTTAATGAATATTGTATACTCAATTTAATGTATTAAAGGATAAAAGAGTTAAAACATATGGAAACAACAATAACCCAATACAGTAATAATCAAACAAATTTAAAGAATTTACAACATTTGAAATTGCCAAAAATAGAAGCTAAACTATATAGAAAGGGACCGTTCAAGTATTACATAAGCATCGTTGAGGGGAGGGGGTTTGAGAATTGCTTATTTTTGTTGACAACGGGGAATGGAAGTCTTAAACATGTTCACGTAAGACACAAAAAATAATTAAACTAGCACGTAATCAGGAAGTGACAACCGCACTGACAGGACAGCAACATTTGGATGTACGGCATACTACAAATAGAAGATAGTACAAAATGCACGTAATAGCAAGTAAATATTTAATTATTTAAACCAGTGGCTGGCTGTCAAGTGTCTTTTTTAGCTCGGGGCTACCTTCTAGAAACCCCGTGGCCCCTCTGATGTTTTTAAATTATAACCAATGCATTATTTTTAATAAATATATTTTATGAAATTCGCTTCTTGGTTATACATTTATTTATCCACAATTTGCTTACAATCTAAGAAATATTAATTCAGTCGAACCTCGTTAAACCGAACACGGAACGAATAATTTTTATACGAGCCGTCTTCTGAAGTCCTGTCAAGTGTCTTAGTTATTATCTTCATGTTATTTTTTCCTTTAACATGAGCACAGCTAAGACGAAACACCGTCTTTTGGAAAATTTCCTCCCCTTAATGTGAACAAAACGCGCATTATAAGAGCAGAGCTTCTCATCGGTAACGTCAGCAGACTGCAGTTACCAGACTAAACATGCAGGATTGGCCACTTTTATATACAATTGCATAACAAACGTTTCTTGTTGGCGTTTACATGCGACAAGAACTGAAAAATACCTCCCATTGTCGTAAATGCTATTCAAGTGAAGCCAACCTTAAGTTGGTCGAGTGTTAATGGGCTAAATTCATGTTATGAGAGAGTCGAAAGACGATTCTTTTGTGAGGTCTGCTTTTTGTTTGATTCTCTCTTTTCCGATGTTCATCTACTTGATTCCTTGAACGATTAGGTGCAAAAATGAATAGTAAAGCAAAGAAATCGTTGAATTTAGAAAGAAAACTAAAACTTCTAAATAATGTGGATTATGACAAATTGAATAAGGCAAAAATTGACTTAAAATTCAAGACCGCAAAGTGTACTTTACCGAAAATTTTAAAAAATCGTGAAAAAATTGAAGCTGCTTCTGCAGTAAATTAGTTCCTGCTCGAAGCGGAATAAAAATTGTCAAAAATGAAGAGTTTGAAATAGCGCAAATGAGGTGGATCAGAGAGATCCGACAGGATATTATATAATTGAACCTCATATAGTTTAAAAATATGCATAAAATATATGAACTCGTATTCAAAATTAAAGCTACACTGAATGCTTTCAATGGGAGAAGTACAGATTTTTCTCTTTAACTCTCGATGTCCTTTATATAAAAGAATTTTACAGAAAATTAAAGAGCTATAAACACCTAACAGAAATACTACAAATCAAATTTTTTCAGGTATCCTGTGAAAAAGAATCCACGATCAAAAATTATGCAAAAATTGAAGGTAGAAAACAAAAATTCGTAAAAAACTGATTGAGGATAACAAATTTCCTTACATAAACACCAACAATCATTTTGTAATAATCTTGCATATTTATGTGAGAAAAATTGTTATTCTAAATCAGTGTTTTACGAATTTTAATTTTTGACTTTCAATTTTTGTACCATATTTGATCGTGGGTTCTCCTTCATGGGATACCTGTAAAGGTTTGATGTGTAATATTTCTGTTAAGTGTTTATAGCTCTTTAATTTTCTGTAAAATGATTTTTTATAAATTAGGCACATAGAGAGTTAAATAGTAAAATATATACCTCTCCCAGTCAGATAATATCGAATGTAAGGTTACTTTTGGACATGAGTTCAGTTTAATAATATATGTATAATATATATAGTTTAATAATATATGTATAATATATATAGTTTTGTAATATATGTATAATATATATAGTTTTGTAATATATGTATAATCTATATAGTTGTCATGCAAGACATATAGTTTGATAATATATGTAAATATATATATAGTTTGATAACATATGTAAAATATATATAGTTTGATAACATATGTAAAATATATATAGGTTAATAATATAGGCAAATTCAAGGCGCCATGCGGCATAGATTTGTGCAATTTCTAGTTCTGAAATGGGTTGTGATTACACTGCCAAAAAGTACCTAAGCCGAAAACGCATTAGATGGGCGTGTTGCAAAATGTGGGTGTCTCAGCTTTTCAAATTAACAAATATATAAGGCGAATTAGAGTTTATTATGAAATATTTTCGTGTGCTATCGTATTTTGTATATTACAGCTAAGACTTTAACGATGTCAGTGGATTCCCTGTTTGAGCGAAGCATAGTCTTAGTATAGAGAGGTTTCATTGTTATTTCGCCATGTTTGAATTCAAGATCAGGAAGGCGTGGGGTGAGGCATCTATACCTTACAAATTGGTATACATGCCGCAGTTAAAATCAGGGACATATGCCGCGCGTATTCTTTCGGATGTTAATTTTAATTTTTAGAATTTTTTGTTATTTTGCGCCAAATGCCGTTAAATATAATCGCAAATCCTAGTCAAATGTCTCCAATTTAATTATAATTTTCTTTACTTACAAATACATAAAAATATCATCAAAGTTTTCAAAAAATCCGCCAAATTCATAAAAAAGCTCTCCAAATTCTTTTTTTTTTCGTCATTATTGATACTGGAACCATGGAATAAACATGAACTTGAGTCGAAAGCATAAGACCTTGTGGATTCACAGCCATCCACCAGTCAAGGTTTGCCTGAAAAAATATTGTAACTCCATCGAAATATTTGCATGCAATATCTCCAATTTCAAAACTAAATAAAGAAAAAAGGAAAGGCAATGAAGAAATAGGCACTTGTCTTAACCATTGCAGAAAACAGAAGACCGTTAAAAGAAAGTGTTGGAGAAGAAAGTTGGAAAAGAAAGAAATAGAAATAACTAAAGAAGGTGGTTAGATTATGAATCAAATAGTCATAGTACTAGTTCTGAAGTAGATGACGCCTTTGGATTTGATTCCATTGCAATATAGAAAGCCAGAGGTAATCCTAATGAGATGCGTAAAAGAAAGGAAAGTGAAGCTGGGTCATCACAAACTTTGGATGTGAATACATGCAATGAATATGAAGAAAATTATTATCACACAACAAAAAAATGCGAATGGTTACGTTGTGCTATATGTAAGTTTGCGATGGCTTCATGCAGAATGTACGATTTTCGATGAGTTTTGTGCCGACTGTGGGAGAGAGAATAGATTAAAAAATTAGTCCAGCCTATTTGAAAAAAAAAGTAATTCATTTATGTCATTATTTTGTCCATGTTTGTTCCGATTCTGAAAATGAGTTCAAAATAAAAACAGCAGATGTTTTTTAAATTTATTCAATTTTTATGTTTTATAAAATCGCAATTTCAGTTATTCTATATTTTCATAACATAGTTTTTGAAGAAACGCATTTGATACGTCATAAATTCATTTACTATACCAAACGCGGCAAGCCTCATGGTGCGGCGTAACACCCGACACACTCAGAAGAGATGCCGCAACGAAGGGTGTTAAAAAATAAATTATAGCGGCTTATTGAATTTTTTGTAAATTATTTACCACATATTGTTTCTAAAAGTATCAATTATTATGTGACGGCAAATTTCTGTTTGTGCCATGGGGACCTGAAATACTGATTTCTAAAAAGCAGTAACCCGGATTTCACCCATAAGGAATAAGTAAAATATAACCAAAAAGTAGGGAGAACTAAATTCCATGTAAGAGACTAGAGATTTACTTCATTTTTCTTACAAGCGCAGGGATTATAAAATGGGCCAAGGTTATGGGGCAAGCAATGTAATACTTGAACGGCCCCAAATAGCACAAATATAAAGTGTTGCATTGATCTCTGTGGAAATAAATTACCAGACAAATTTAAGAATATTAATAATATCGGATTGTTTAAGTATAAAATTAGAACATTACTACTGGGGAAATTAAAGGATTATAACAATATTAACATGTAGACAATAGTAACGAATGCGAATAAAAATTCTTCCTTGAGAAGTTAAACCTTGATGTTTTCCGAAGACCAGTCACAGCGGTTTTATATATGTAATGATATATACGGCAATAAAAAATACGGTATTTCTCTTCTCTTATCAGTAAATTAATTTAATATACATGTTAAAATTAATTTAATATAATGCGATATATCAATAATACATATTACATATATGTACATAAATGATATATTAATATTAATATGTGCTGTTATAAATATTGTATTGTAATTTTTGTGAAGGGCCAAATGTGATAAAATTGATTTATTTAATCGCGTGCGCGTATATAAAATTATTTATAATACGAAAAAGACATCATAAAAAAATTAATATTGTTTTCGTTTGCGGAATTCTATTGAAATGAAAACGTTGCTTAAACAAAAGCACTAGATAACGATGAATAATTATAAACTACTGTTGATTAATTATTATATTTCGCTACAAGCACTGAAACTCATTTTAACCATAGGTCAAAAGAGATTTAATTTTGCTTTAAAATGAAAATTATTTTTATGAAGTCTATTAAGGGGCCACACAACCTTTAAATCTTTAAAAAATCGATTTTTTATTTATTAGTTTAAAAAAATAATATCGATTTTTGGCAGTGTTTTAAAACAAACCGCATCAAAATTCTTCAATTACTTCTTGCACTATTGTATAAAATACAAATTTTTATATATTGAAAATGGCGTCATAGGGACATTTAAAGGGACTGGACTATACATTTCTTTCAATAAATTTAAAGAATTTTTCATTCCAGTGATTCTTAGCAGCCCCTGCTTTCATGCCACGCTGACGCTTACCTTGATCAGGAGCACTTCAACACCTGGAGACTATGGCCCATGGTTTCTGGTGTGTCAACATAATGGAGGAATTAGCTATAATTTCACCACGCTGGCTAAACGGGTTGGTGAATTAGCCCTCCCCTTCCGCCTTTCTATACGTGTAGCAAATATTAATTTGCCACATAAATAGAAAGCCCAGCCTACACCACTTGAAGGCGGGGTAGGACATTTGGTTATTGGCTCGGCCGATTCCACACATCAGCACACAGCACATATTTCAGTGTGTGGGTCTCCTTACAGTTAGATACCAGCAACCCTTTTGAGGGCCTTTTATATAATTGCTATATATTATTTTTTATACATTTTAATGACTTATTTCTTCCATATTTTCTGGTTTTAGGTTAAAGCGAGTACTTTTCTGAATAATTTAACGTCTGAAACTATATAATCGACCAATACGGTAAAAAAAATCATGCGCGCAGCACTTTGGCTATTTGTGAAACAAACGCACTCCTTTTTTTATAAAAACTATATATAATTGATTATCATGAGGAAAAAAGATGTATGTCTATTTTAATTAGATTTTCTGCAATGAATTTTCAGATACCTTAAATTTTGTCATTTTTACATGTTTGAAGGTTATGTCCCCTTAATAAATCAAAACATTTTTGTTGTATTTTTTACGTTATTATATATGATAGATACTTCTATTGCCTTAAATACCAAAATACTAACGTCACCTTTAAACTTTTAATTCTGGGCGCAAATATGAAGAATAAGCGATTTAGAATATGTGCTTCTTTTAGTCATTGAATACCCAACATTGAAGAAAACTATACTGTTAGTCCATTTATAGTATTAGAAAATCCAAAACCGAACGTGGTTAAGCTTCTTCAAAGCTTTATTATAGATGATATATTGTAACTTCAGAGACCTTCAAGTATGGCGAAAAAATTATATACGTGGCGCAAACGAAGCTCGAAATTTTAAGCCAAATATGGAAAAAACTCCATCTTTAGTCCTGAAAAATGCAAAAAGATTGGTTCAAGTATATTCAAAACTAAGAAGGCTTTCTAGTGATTGATTGCACTTTGGAAACTTCGGTGAAAAGGTTATAAAATGTGGCTGATATATTATTTTGCTGGCAGTGACATAGTTGGCAGTCTAGCTGCCTGCTCCAATTGAAAGTCAAAGCATGGAAAGCGAAAACTGTATCAAAACGTATGGCAGTGTTATTTGGTAAATGTTTCCTTCTAAAAATGCAATTCTAATCTTCTGCACGAAAGATCTATGCAAATTAATACACGGGAGTAGGAAAAAAAGAAAAAAGTCAATGTTTTGCGTGCAAAAAATTACTTTTCTATTTTTATACACAGGGCGTTCAATAAATCCATATTAATATTATTATTTGGCTTTTAATTTTACATGCGATTTCAGTTTCAAATTAAGATCCTACAATTCTCTTATTCCTTTCTGTAGTAGGGCATGACTATGCTTTACTAATAAATTTTGCTTGGCGCAAAAGCTAATCAACCATCATATACAGCTGAGTATTATTTTTCGAAAGAAACTTGAATCAGTAATCTACAGTCGATTTCATCTTATTGGGCCAAATCTCAATGAATGGAACCCAAACCAAGAATCTAATACTAATTTACACCGCGTAACTGGGGCAACATTCCACTTGATTGGGAGAAAAATTTCAGATTACAATTAATTTGTAGATACATACATATTATGTTACCCACAGTCTAAAAAAAGTGTGTATAAACAATTTAATATAATGTGATGTAGTACAACAGGACTTTAGGTACATATCACTGAATGTTTACTGTCAATGTAGTGGCGTAGCACTGGTATGCTCGCACGTGACGCACATCGGCGTCATACTTCTTGACTTGCGAGCAGGGAAAGTTCGAAGTTGCACAGATTAGTTCGCATTTATTTATTTTTTTCAGAGAGCATATATTAGGGGGACCGGAAAGTAATGTCGATATTCATTAGTCATTTATCAGCTCATTGTGTACTTCAAAGTCGTGTAAAGACATTTTAAAGTTAGAGTGACTTGTTTACTCGTAAATAATAAATCTTAATTTTTTTTGCAGTTTATGGTGAAATGGCCAGCCAAATACCAGAAGAGGTACATATCCGGCATTGTATGCTTTTTGAGTTTCACAAGGGTAGTAACGCAACGGTTGCTACCAAAAACATTTGCGATGTTTATCCAAACGCATTAGATGTTCATAAAATCCAAAGGTGGTTTTCTAAGTTTAAATCCGGTAATTTCGATTTTTCCGACTCGTACCGATCAGGGAGACCAACAACTTTAGACAATGACATGCTAGGGAGGAAGTGGAAGCAAATCCACGTCAGACAATCGAGGAACTGTCAAACACTCTTAACCAACCTTGGTCGACCATCCAAGAACATTTCCAGCAGATTGGTAAAGTAAGCAGAGCAGGTGTTTGGGTCCCACATAATCTGTCCGAAGAAAACAAAGCTAACCGATCCATCACATGCAACTTATTGCTTCAGCGGCACAATACAGAAGCGTTTTTTGATCAATTGATCACTGGAGATGAAAAATGGGTCCTCTATGATAACCCAAAACGCAAAAGGCAGTGGCTCTCTCCAAATGAATCGCCACAAAGTACAGCTAAGCTAGGTTTACACCCCAAAAAGGCACTTTTGTGTGTTTGGTGGAGTATTCGCGGGGTCGTTCATTTTGAAGTGCTGAAACCTGGACAAACTGTGAATGCAGACCTTTACTGTGAACAATTGGATCGAGTAAATCAATCTTTGATTGAAAAGTGCCCAGCAATTGTCAACAGAAAAGTTGTTATTCTGCAACAGGATAATGCAAGGCCACACTGCGCAAGATGAACCCTGGAAAAAATTAATGAATTGGGATGGGAGGTATTGTCTCACCCACCATACTCATCCGATATTGCGCCATCGAATTTCCATTTATTCCGATCGCTACAACATTTTCTAAGTGGCAAAAAATTTGAAAATTCAGATGATGTCCAAAATACCATCTCCAGATATTTTGCTACAAAACTAATTGAGTTTTATCGATCTTGCATTGAAAATTTGCACACTAGATGGTAAAAGGTTGTTGATAACGAGGTGATTGTTATTTATCGATTAAAAATACAACGGTAAAATTTATCTGTTTGGAATTTAGCCGTAGAAAACGACATTTACTTTCCGGGTCCTCTCAATATATTCTTATATATTATTTTCTTTTATACATATTGCATATTACGTATGTATGTAGTATTAAATAACATTCATTGCTTAATTTTATGTGAAATTCCGCCTATTTGGAGGCAAACTGCTTAATTAGGCCAAAGTTGTCCTGTAATTTCTTGATAGTCCCCATTGGCGGAATAGCTTATAATATTCAATAAAGCTTTCAAAGAAGGTTTGTAATGCGATTTACTTGTTAAATAGACAGCAAATGTGAATAAACTTTAATTTATAATATTCACTAAAGATTTCATGTAGTTGCAAGGCGATTTAATCATTAAAATTACTTTATAAAGGAATGGTAAAATTTTTAAACAAAAATAATATCTTAAATAATTATCAATTGGGATTTAGAACAGGAAAACCAATCGAAACAGCATTGTTAAAAAAAGTGAAATTAATATATAATTTATTGGAAAATAAAAATTATGGGATAAG
>QLNU02015360.1:294823910-294835082 GCA_006491805.2 Dysdera silvatica | reverse complement strand
TTTTCGTGAATAGGTTTGCGTAAACTTGCACAACGTCAGGTTTAAAAAATTTTTTGTACCTGATGTATCCGAAAATTATGCCTACAGATATTGAGGGGCGGCGGCTGAGCTCCCCAAAAATTGTTAGTTATTATATAAAATTTTAGTTAAAATATTAGGTTGAATAACTTCGCGAAAATCGCCTTCACATATAAAAAATTAAGGGTGTTGATTTTATTTTTACACTATTCCTTTCTTTGTACAGAAGGAAAGGCGACGTTAATACAATTTGTGATTAGGGGCAGCATTTCCTAAATGTGCTACTGGAGAAAAGTGAAAATCCATTCAATAATCATGAGCACTGTCAATTTTCCCGTGAGAAATATTTTAAGGTGGTTATTATGAAATTTAAAGTGCAGTAATGGAAGGAATTGCTTCTATCAACGTATGTATAACTTTCAATTTTATAGGAAAATAATGAATAATAAACGCTTTTTGAAATTAAGATTTCAACATTATGGAATGTTTTTTCCAGTTCGAGTGACATTTGTGGATGGGATGGGTTTGGAAGTAAATGTGGTAACATTTTCAGGGTCTCGAAGGAAATTAATACTTAAGAAGATCATTTTAATATTGATGATATGCAGAATGACAGCACCATTTTTCGCCCGTTACCTAGTCATCATGGCATCGAGTCATAAAAAATACTTAATCTTGAGGAACTTCCCCTAGTTGATCTATTCATTTCGTTCATGACTGACATACACATACATAAAACTTTCTTTTGAAGAACTTTTATTTCGTCAACGTTAGCTGAAGTTGAACCTGTTGAAGATTTCTCTTCCATGATATCCCACACATTCTCTGTTGACGGCATAAAGGTCTTCTGAGTTGCTTGGCCATGGTACTTCGTAATCATTAGTATTTCTTAAATATTCCTTTCGAAATATTTTCTATATACAAGAGAGCATTATTTTGTGTTAATAGAGTAAACACTTCTGCTATGAATTGCTATGGGTTCTGGAATTTCTTCAACGAAGCGACGAGCTGTCCAATTTTCCAAGTTATATACTAAACTTCAGCAGCTATTATATATTATCGATCTCTAAACCACAGTATTTGCTGTCCGGGAACGTATTCCATTTTACGATGGCATTGGTACTGTCTCTTTCACCTTGTTATCTCCACACGTAGGGTCATCGTCGACATCTAAGCAGAAGCAAGAATTATCGCTGAGCACTAAGCCATTAAGTATGTCAAGCTACACAGAAATAATAATACTACAGGTGCCGACGTCGATGGATAGGAGTCAGTTAGGACACGAATATCTTACGTGCAATTCTACCTCTGTTAGCCAGTTGGAAATCTTTCGACCTGCAATGAGTTAACTGACGGTATCACTGCTCCTTCGATTCCATACAGTGTGGATGTAGGTTTTATTATAGTCTCACGACGGATCACACGCTATCGTCCTATTGAATAGTCAACCTACGTGCGTTATATGGCATCTGAATTAATTATTACAAAATAATAGAAAAGAATATCTTTCGTCATTCCTGGAAACTGAGATTAGACACGTATTTTATAATGAATTTTATTTATTTAAACGAAAAGTGAAAGAGCATGGTCAATTTATATAAACGCAGCAATTTGTAAGAAAGAAACATGGATATTTATATAAATAATTACTTACACAAAACCCCAAGCCAATGGTCTGTAATAAAAATTATTATAATTCAGACTGGCCAACAACAAAAATATATATAAACTAAGAATTACTTAAGTCATCTCTCTTTAGGCAAAACAATAATGACAGAATATAACTGCTGAATTCAAAATTTCTTATTAATTTAAAAGTCGCTTAAATAGCTTCAGAAGCATTGTTGGAAATACGTTACAACAAAAAAAAAGATAACTGATTTACAACTTGAAATTTTGAGTTTCAAAAATGCGAATTTTTCAGCCATTAGTTACCATCCACTTGCTTTTACTGATCAAATAAATTATAAGCAGCAGCTACACCGTAAGAAAAATTGCTGCTGTGCGCATTTCTAAAACGGGAGGCTTGTTTTATTACATTTACGCAATTCTATAGTAATAAGATCTCAAATGGAATATGACGAATTACTGCGTGAAATAAAAAAAGTAAATCCAAATAAAGAACCAGGTAATGATGAAATACATCCTAAAATAATTAGGGAATGTGCTGACATATTAGTTGCACCTTTATCGATAATATTTAAAAAAAAAATTTAAATAGTGAAACAAACTCTAATGAAAGGAAAGTGGCAAAAGTAATTTCAATATACAAAAGGGAAATAAGGAAATGATTGAAATGTATAGACTCATATCTATAATATCAATATTTGAAAAAATATTTGAGAAATTTCTATACAAAAGGATAATGCAATTTACAACAAACACAATAAATAAAATGAACATCAGTACGGTTTCAGAGAGGGTAGATCCACAGAGGGAGCACTATTGAGAATTGTGGGAATGCTGCAAGAGAAACTAGAAAATAAAGAAATCGGAAATGGAACATTTTTCGATCTCAGTAAGGCCTTTGACATAATAAATAGAGAGATATTACTTGAAAAATTAAATCGGAACAAAATGTTTGAAAGAATAAAAGAAAACAAACATGTACAATTGATACAATTACAACACAATGAGAGTGAAAGGAACAGAGCTAGGAAATATAATGAACTAAACTTACCTCAAATACGAGCAGAGAATGGAAGAAACAATATTAATTACAAAGGAGTCAGGATGTGAAACGACTTGATAATTGAAAAAAACGTTCGAACAATATTAATTTATTTAAAAAAAAAATACTAAGAGAAAGACTATTGGAAGAGGATAGACTATAGCCCTTACCTTGCTTTTTGGAATCGTACTATTATTCAAAAATGGATAAAAGAAAAAGTTAATTGATAATAACTTGCATAATATTAAATAAAATTATGTTCAATTAATATTTAATGTTGAATACAGATGAAAAAAGACTAACAGAAAAAATGTTTATAACAGTGTCATTATTATAGCTAATTATGATTTTATTGTCCTAGTTTAAATAGTAATTGTCGATAACAGCATGAGTAGTGTAATGAGACTAATGAGTAAATGAACATAAGTATTCCAATATCAGGTCCTGGACTTGTTATACTACCATATTTTCCTGAGACCTGCTACAATATGTTAACGGTATCATGATGTGCTATGTATATGTAGGGAATAAATAAAATTATTATTATAAGCTAGTATTTTACAACTTTTTGGGTTCTTGGACAAAATATAGCTGCTTTTATAATAGTTGTATATTTTCCTCTCGAAAATGAAAAATTTTATGGGAACTTTTTTGCGATGCCATTTTTTATATCAGATATCGGAAATAAATATACATAAAAAAGAAAAGGGAAATAGAGAGAGAAAGAGCATATTACGTAAATTTCCTTTCACATTTTTAAAGCGCGTATGTCTCTTCTTACGGAAATTTATTTTATTTATTTATGTGAATAGAGAAAAGAAAGAAATAATGGCTTCAATGCATTGCAAAGAATTTTTTTTTTTTTAATTTTTTGAAATGAAGAATTTTTTATCTCCCTGGTGAAAGTGCTAAATTGATCATAACACTTTCGACAGGCATTTTTTAATTCTAAAATTGGGGCGAACGATATTTTAAAATGACTTTTAAAGAACATGTCAGTTTTCGAAAGTCTAGCAAAGTGCTGAATTACTATCTTTTAGCTCTTGAGTTTTGATGCATGACCAAAAGAAAAGATGAAGAAATTGATAACTTCATTAACTCATCTATTTCGCTCCATTTTGCTTACGGTGCATATAAAGGTATTTTTTCAACGACAAAAAATCCATTTACAAATAATTCCTCTTAAATGTTTCCTAACATAAACAGAGAATTGTATTAATTATATGCTAATGATAATTCGAAATAATAATTTCGTGTTCATTTAAATCTAATCTGTTTTTAAAAGTATCATAAAATTGCTGAATATTTATATTCATTTAATTTTCGTCGAAAATTACTTAGCGCATTAAATCCATAATCATCTGTGTTTGTCTTAAAAAAGTATTCAAGATTGATAATTGTTTTATACCAGCGTCCCAACCTGGGGGTCGTAAACAGGTTTCGGGCCGCTTTGAAACTATTTTAGTTGCAATTATTTTATTAGGAATCTCCCTTTACACCAAATGTTATTAACACTTCTTTATATTTCAACATGGCTATACATAGCTGTAACATTCTACTAATGTATTAAGCAATCTCTATATCTCTAATGCATTAATATATGCTATAATTAATATAATATAATTAATAATGATATACATAGTTATGTAATATATATAATTAATATAATATAATTTTCTATTTAATGTGTTTTCTTTACTCTGTTAAAAATGCTTTTATTATGCAAATGTGTCGGCGGCGGACAGAGGGGTCACGGATCTTTTGGTTACTATAAAGGGGGTCGCGAATTACTTGGTTACTATAAAAATGGGTCGCGGCTTGAAAAAGGTTGGGAACCATTGTTTTATGCGATCCTAAAAGCTGTTCTGTGTATAAAAGTGGCTTCCTGTTTTCGCCCTTAGTGTCCCAAAAGAAATCCCCGCAACTGCTAGTGATCAAGCCGTGTACTTTTAATTATATGAGTATTCATGAATGATCGATAATTTTCAGACATCGAAATCTTTTAGCATTCTTGAAAGGGTATACCGCTCATTATGACCTGTCATAAAAAGTGCCTGCAAACCTATTACAATAATATACAATACACCCTCTGGTCTTAAAACTGGAAGAATAACGTTCGTTTTGCAAATGCCAGTGACCAATCAGCAAGGAAGTGCATCAGCAAAGTGTATATTAATAGAAGGAATTAATTCTTTTTATGATTATGCCATAATTAATTATCCATACATATGATAGTTTAATGTAGGAACTTTAAAACAACGAAAAGGTATTTACGAGTAAATTTATTGAAATCGATCTCTTGTCTTATAAAAAAAAAGAATTTGCCGAGCCAAGGTCTCATAAATGTTGTGAAGGACTACGATAAGCAAATCAGTGTTCTTTTTTTACACATCAGGCTAGATGGCTGCTCTGTAGATTGATTACTAATTAATTGTGAAAGAGATAAGATTCTCAGAAATTCTCTGATTTCAAGGTCTGAGAAGTTCGTTTCAGTCATATACGCCTCATTACGGACTCTCAATCAACGATTTTTGTTTCTCTAAATGCTATTTGTAATTTGCTATATTGTGCGTTTAAAAAAGCTTGTCATTTTTCTCGATAAATCCGGGGAGCGGAAAAAGTAATGCTCGCTAAAATAATTAAATCGTACTACACTTAAATATTAGGCCAAACGAAGTCTATTTTCCTCGTTAAATCCCGAAACTAAGTGGATCCTCTTGTATATACATATATATACCTCATAGCGTCAATGTTAATGCTGTACGTTCACGAAAAGAAGTCAGATGGAACAGTAAGAAGTGGAAGGAGGTGACGGCACACACGGGCTATAACATTACAGCAGAGGAGGAGGACTCCAATTTCAGAACTTGATTTTGGCGCCGACAAACGTTCACCAAAAACAAGTTCTGAAATTGGAGTCCTCCTCTGCTGTAAGCAACTAGCCCGTTTGTGACGTCACCTCTCGTTCCATCGGACTTCTTTTCGTGAACAAACATTATGTGTGTGTGTGTTCAATCGTATATAGATCTTTGTAGAATGAAACCTTTAATATACACGTTTAAATACAGCTAATTTTATTGTATATAAACAATTATTGAACCTATTTCAGTGATGGAAGCATCCCCCTGCTTACTAAGAGACTTGCGGGAAAGAGCAAGTTAAAAATATTTTTCTATCTTTTAATTTTTTAAAAAGGGTATTTTTTCCTACCTTTTAAAAGAGATTTCTTTCGACCTGTAACGTTAAAAAAAAAAGCCTTCAGGTGAAATGAAATCAATATATCTTCCGACTTAGTAGAAACAACAGCTCGCTCTATGTTCGTTTATGACTGCAACCTAGATGCTTTATTAATTTACTTCTTCCAGCATTACAAAACACAGTATTACTTTGCTCATAAACAGAATATGACAATCAAGATTTCTTAGTTGCTTTTGAATTCGGTTGCTTATCTGTGTTTAGTGACAAACAGGGCTAGAATTAGTCAAAAATACATGTTTTGGAAGATGAAAAGATAAAGCTTTAAAGTTTTCAAACATGCAGTCATTAGTTAATACATGTAGACCGATAAATTTTTAAGCGACTCACGTAGTTTTCAGAGGTTACTCTTAAATTTTAGAAAGTCGTGCTTGAAAAATATAAGAAGCAAGCTATGGAGTTGCTTCAAATTTTCCGGAACTAATATTTTAGTATTAAATATTACAGCAATTTTCATAGCTTATTATTTTTGAAGTATCATTAATCTCCTTTTTTTAACATTCGTGTTAGGAAAAAAATAATCGCACGAAACCTCTTCGGAATATTTTTATTTGTCTTAAACGGCTAAATGCTAAAAAGTCGAGTAAATTTATATTTCTTTAGTCTCTAATAACTCAGTCTAGATATATAAAAAAACAAAAAGGGTGTATATTTTCTTTACATGTATGGTAAGAAATGAAAATATTTTAAATATATCTTAAAGATAAGAGGAGAAATTAAGAAACATTTATATTATATTCTGGAGAGGCATATTGCACGTGGCTATCATCAATGGAACATGATGACTCCTGTTTTTTGTTGAAGGTTGATCAGAACTGCCAATGTACTGGTTAAAACCTTGTTTGAATTGGCGAGGAATTACTAAAGGCACACAAGAGTTAGGTATGACTGGTAAGCGTAGCCATTAAGTGATAAGAAATTAAATTGATTTATGATATTAAGATTCATTACTTAGTTTAACTAAGAAATTGTGAAATATTTCAAAGGATATTATTTAGCTCTATTAAACATAAAATTAATTAATGATGTCATTATGTTTTTAATTAATTAACGATACTGTTCAAAGGGTCGGAAACTCATAAATAAAATGTAATGCATTTTATCTGCTATACCTGTTTAACTTTTTCAATTTATTACTAACTTGTTACTACATAATTAATTTGTACTATTTCTATTGCTATGTCTGTCGTTTTATCTACTGTATATATCTGCTAATATTGATGGCTCACATGATTTGTATATGTACAATGCGTTTTCATAAAATAAGGATACTGAAAATGTTGCATCTAATTATCTTAAAATGATCGAATTCATCATCATCTCCAAATGCAAATACTACTTTTCAAACTTATAAACAAATAAAGACACTATCTCAAAGTTTTCACTCGTAAACTCCTAATTAAAAATCTTGAACTAGTTTTTTTATGTGACTTCGCGACATCGCTTCACTGGTCTAAAGTTGACTGATTTCTCGCTGTGCTCATATTGACATTGGAACTTTACGACGTCTGAGTTAAGCAGTTTAGTGACATTGTTAAACAATTCCTAATACGTACTTTGCGCTTTTCTTCGCAAAATTTAGTCTTCTCAGCTACAATGTCATAAAATATTTGACATAGCGTAAAATACCCTCGATTTAGCAGAGAAAATACTGAAAAACATTTCTTAACTTGCAATATAATATATTATGATTCTGTCTCTGCCTACATATTACCTTAAGAAGAGTAATTTCTTAAAAATATAGGTGTGTGGTAGAGTAGTAATAAAATTACTAAGAACAGGCTGTTTTGATAATTGAGTTATTTAATAAAGAATCATTTCAGCAATATGACATGAAAATTTAATTTTGGGTTGAAATCTTTCGAGAAAATTGTTTCTTTTTGATTATTAGTTTATGATAAAATAAACGCATTATGTGCCCGTATTATAAATTTATTTTTAAAATTTTATGTCCCGGCAATTCAAAATATTTTAAAGCCCGAATTTTTGATATGATGCCAAATCCTGTACTCCAAATTGATATTCACTTTAATTTTCACGTTAACCCGACGAACCACTTTGTATAACGGCATATTTTTATGTAACTGTTTTAGTAAAGATACTATACATACATGTAACTAAAAACGAATAATTATTACAAATATTTAGTAACAGCAGCTGACGTCAAACTCATATTACTATTGTTCGACGAGGAAAACAATACTAAAAATTAATATTATATATCCCTAACATATACGTTTTTAAAATATATAACCTGTAAATACTTACATAATTTAATAAGTATCGATAGTTTATAATAAATTGACTTTAAGTGAAGCTTGTATGTGTGAACTATTTTCGTTGTTTTCCAATTACACTATGGTCTAATAGATTTGTCCGTGCACTAAAGACGGGGAAAAGCTTTATAATTACCTTTCTGCTGTAAACAAGCTGGTTTTACTTTCCAATCTTTATGAACCCAATTTAGGATTTATGGAGGATAGGGACCTACAGTTTTACGAGAAATTCGAACATTCATCAGCCTATTTCGCCTTGGGGGGTAATCCCGGCAAGAAACTACGAAGTGATAGATAAACGCAGTGTCTCTCTGACGCCGTAAAGGCCTTTATAATTTCATTTTTAGGTGTGCATATCATAAAAAAAGCCTATTGTATAACCCGTTTCTTCGTACACTTAACTTCACGAAATCTAAATATATTTCTATACAATATTACTGAAGACTACCTTTTCTCTTCACTGCGTTTGATTTGGATTACACTTTAAAACCTATGTGTAGTATTTTTAGGTAAATTGTCTAGCAGAGGCGGCTAGCGGCGAAAATTCAGTGAGTTAAGCAAATTCACCAAAATACATTAACCTAGGTACGTATTTACCCAGTCAGTGAAACCGGTTTTTTGGCAAGTATAGACCATAATGCAACTTACTTTGGTGACTGAGCCTAATTCTGCCTCACTAAAATAGCGCCAAGAACCGTCACTATCATCTAGTATTCTACAATCATGTGCATTGGCTAGCAAATTATTAAAAAGGTAACAGCAAACTTAGCTAGATCTATGCATACACTTTGCAAAATTGGAAGGGAATCATTATGAAGGGGAATTGCAATTCGGCTGAAACTTATGGAAAATCTGGTTAGCAATACATGAGAAAATTTCTAGAGTAAAAGAAAACATTTAGTGTGGAAGAACAAACAAACAATGATTACATAACTATGCCAGTAAAAAATGTCTCCTTTTTTTCAACGATACGTTTCACTATCTGTTCCAACATTGAGTCATAAAAATGTCGTATAGCGAGAGTTCCAAGTTACTGTTCGCTATGCTTTCTCAAGCCTGTAATAGAAAAGTTTCCGTTGTCTTTACTCGTTCTCTCTCTCTCTAGTTGTATCTGGTAATATAGCTGACGTTTCATGATGTTCCAGACATTTTCTATTAGAAATAAATATAGAAATCTGGAAAACAATGGTGGCATGTCACTATCTCATAGATATCACAGCCACGGCGGGAGTTTTTTTATATGTGGATGGGTGCCACCCTACTGAAGTAAGGTGTTATTCCCACCAGCTGTAAAGGGGATTGCTACGGATTCTAAAATTTCATCAATATATCGCCCGTGTTGTTCACGAAGTAGATGGTGTCATCCGATACATGAGCTTCCATATATTAGGCATTCGGGCATTGTAGGATCAAAAAAGCAGGATTTCTCAAGACATGATTCCATTCTGCAACATAGGTTACTCGTAAATGGCGACAATCCAAGTGATGTTGAGGATAAATTGTGGTCAGTGGTACGAAGCATAATGGCCAATGCGGATCTATCTTACTTCTTCAGATTTTAAATCGTTTGACGGGTAATGGATCGATTGGCCAAACTTACAACCACTCGTCTAACGATTGACATGGAATGCTTACAGTCAAAGATACGGTGTTGCCAAGTTAGTCGAGTATCACTAGGACTAGTTATCCTATCAGCTGGTCTCGACTTCATGACTGTGGGTTCTGTTTTTCAAGTATTTCCGGGCACGTCGTTGGGCTTTTAGAAGCCAACTCTCTGTCCCTTTTCAAAGACCGTTACGTGGTCGCATTTGTTGCGAACATGCAACGTCAGCATTCTGAACAAGCTTTTGAGATATTCGTCCTCAAAATTACTTGTTCAAATTTACTAATATATGAAATATTGCTTATTTGGGATTGCGATTTAACCTAAATGTTGCGTTTCAACAAGTTATTCTCATTCCCTTTTATGATTTAACTTAATTAAGGGTTACGTTTGAATAAGTTATTTGCATTTATCTACATTGGCACCTTGTTTCAATGCCCGATTAATTTAATCTTTCAACAGTTGATAATTTATTTGAAAATCTCATACTTTACGCCTTTTATTACATTATATTGCTT
Organism: Dysdera silvatica; assembly: GCA_006491805.2. NCBI lineage: Eukaryota > Metazoa > Arthropoda > Arachnida > Araneae > Dysderidae > Dysdera > Dysdera silvatica. The sequence continues at coordinate 294,824,741 of QLNU02015360.1, read as the reverse complement.
GTATTATATTTCAATACTTTTGATAATTAATTATCTGATTGTTCATTCTTTTTCCCTACAAGCAGTACCAGTATATACTGAATTATTATTGTATATTATATATATTTTTAAACTTACCGAAAATGAATAATGCATTATTAGTTATATACTACTATTACTCTCTATATATTTCCGTATTTTTATTGCAGTACTTACTGATTATTATTCTGTTTGGTACTTTATTTATATATCCAAGTCAATATTGCAGCATGGCTTTTGCTGTCCTTGCATAATGATAAAACCCAGTAAACTAACTATTCATTCACCCTTATCGTTCTGATGTATCAATATTTACTGTATCGTTATTTGTATATTATGAATATATTTGGACTCGCCTAAGGGAATGGAAAAAAAAAGATTATATTATTACTATTTATCTAGTGTTATTATTTCCTATGCCTTTTATGGTCTTATTGTAGCAATTATTCTTTATTATTTTTGGTGGTACATTATTTATATATCCAAATCAATGTATTCAAGTCATATTCTATTCTTCGATCCCACCTTGTTTGGCGCAGAATAATCCTTTTTTTCTTTGCTCCATATAAACAGAGACAGCTAATCAACCATCTAACCTATTCTTCGATTTGTTAGACTTTACTTTTAACATATTCGTCCTCAAAATTACTTGTTAAGATTTATTAATATATGAAATATTGCTTATTTTGGATTGCGATTTAACTTAAATGTTCCGTTTGATCAAGTTATTCTCACTCACTTTTAAGACTTAACCTAATTAAGTGTTATGTTTGAATAGGTTATTATCATTTACTTATGTTGGCATCTTGTTTC
>QLNU02015360.1:294786981-294823810 GCA_006491805.2 Dysdera silvatica | reverse complement strand
CTTCGGGCAGCTGGGGCTCTGTCAGACCTTATGGTCTCTACCCATAGCTGCCCGAGCAGATCGATTATTTGTATGTTTTTTTTATTCCATAATCGTTTCTGCCCGAAAATAAATTTGAATTGAATTGAAAGCTAATCTTCTTCAAGAAGATAGTTTCTTACGTTTAAAAATTAGTTATTTGACAAAAGTGTATAACTATCCCAATCATAACTCACCCCTATTCGGATCATATAGTATATTTTCACTTCTCGGTGGAATTGCAGTAACACTTTTATCATTTGCATAAGTCACCTTGGCGATCCTGCATGTAAATTTTTAAATAAATCCAGTTGCCGTGCCTATGTTTTGGATGTTTAAGTAAACAAAGGGTATACAGGATTATTTTTAAGATATAAAAAGCTTTCAAAACCCAAACTTCAAATCTCCCTGTTTTTTATAAATTAATATATAGCGTCATGAATGCAACAGATCATTATATGAAGTTCTTCAAATATCATGTATAATATGACAAATTTTCAACATTCCGTCCATAATGAAGTCTGAACCTTAGTTTCTTAGGAGTATACTCACAAACTGACATACTCACAAACAGAAGACCGTAACAACCTGAAATTCCGTAGAAATCATTATCATGAATTTCAATCATTTTTGATTCAGTCATAGATTTGCATAATAATCAAGCTTTGAACTTGTTATCGATCTGTTAGCTAATCCTTTTAAGCCCTTTAAAAAAAAGCCCAAATTCTGGTCCTTTTAGGAGATTAATACGATGAGAGTGTGGTTTGCCGCCAAAGCCGCGATACTTTATTGAAATTCATGTGAGAGATGCGAATTATCGTTAATGTACACATAAATACAAATGCTAAAAATTATTTTAATAATGAGATCGGATTAACTTATGATAAAAAAGAAAAATATATTAATAAGGTTACAAAATCTCTAAAAACATATTAATGAGCTTTAAAAGGCAGCAGCCAAAAGTCCTTAGAACATCAATGCAAGTGCTCTTCATTGTATGCTTTTTAAAACTTAAAACGAATTTAGTTATATATAAAAAACGACCCATCTTTTAACAAATGGTTTCAATTGTCTTTAGAATGTATTCTTCTTTATCAGTTAAAGACACACAGTTTTGTGTTGGTTTTAACCACTTCTTATTATTTAAAGGAACTATGTGAGAGATAAAGGGGTCAAATTAATTGGCTTCAAATTAAGTAGGAGCAGGATAGACTTTCAGGAATGTTAAATACGATGCAATTTAAGACGGTATTTCGTTCAGCAATAAAAACGTTGATTTATTGAACGTAAAAACCTACATACTGATCTTAATTCAATTATCGGAGCACGGATTCCTTTGTGCGAGTGGAAGAATTCATATTGTATTTTTTTCTTTCTTTATTATTATTAGCAAAATTCCTTTATACACTGGTGGCCAAAAATTAAGCATATTACGCAAAACGTAGAAAATAAGGATTAAAGTGAACATAGAAACACCAGAAATTTGTATGTAAATTATCGACTAATCTAAAGCAAGAGTTGTGCACATGTAAATTTTATTAGTTGACGGTATTTGCGCAAATACTATGAGCATATCAAATACCATAAAAACAGCGCACGGTTACGTATATGTTGTTTGCAATTTTCATGAAAAGTAGTGCTACAATTGTTGAGCAGGAACTGATTATGGCACAAAGATGACAAATTGATTTTTTGGTAGAAGGTGGAATTGTTGGAATGGTGGAATTAGGATAATCACAGACAAAAGTTTCCAGAGCACTAAATATGTCACAACATAGATTAAAATTTGACAAATAAGACTTTCTCTAGTCTATAGAGAAGGTTCCAAAACAGTCCAAATGTTGGACAACAACCGGTAGAAGGTCGTCCAAGAATTACAAAAGACTGGCATTTGATATTTATTGATTATGCATCACAGGACGATGTTTGCAAAGCAAACCTCTGGAGAGGTGGTAGTCGCCACAGGAGCAACTGTTTCGAGAAAAAATTTAAAGGAAACTGTTCTGTATGTCAGATGTCCATATGCATGAAACATCGATGATAATAAAAAGCATGAACTATCGAAAACGTATGAAATATATCACACATGCGACGATTACGAGTAGCTGCAGCGAGTGCCCACACCCCTTATTAATACTCGTGTACCAAAGCTGTTTGCTTGGCGCAGTATAGCCCAGATGCTCTTGCGCCATAAAAAAGCCAAACAAACAAACCAAAGCTGTTTAAGTATTTTTTTTCTTACGAAAAATTTAAATCAAGAGTTTTGGCATCGTTTTTAAACGACAATGCATCTTTTTTAAGCGACAATTTCTGAATAAAATCATTTTTTACTTTCTTTGTTTTTTCTGTTGCACTTGCCTTATCTTCTTACATAAGTATGTCAATTCCATTGTGTATTCCATTCGGATTTTTGATTCGCTAAATATTTACGAGAAGTACCTGTGTAGAGATTAGTGATGCGCGATCACGAGGCGTTTTAGTCGATTGTCTTGATTATTTAAACATCTCAAAACCTCTCGATAGTTTTAAAACCTGACTCGATACATCACGTCACCATGCGTGATGGAAGCGGTTCTTGATGCGTCAGTTTGTTATTGTAAGCTTAGTAAAAAAATTAAAACAATGGACTTTGTAACTGAGGATCCTAGCGTTTTATTGTAAACATAATAAAAATTAATTTTACAAACAATATTTCTTCTAAGAAAAAGCTCTAGCTTAAAAGCTTATACGTGGGTGTCGAAAATTATTAAGTACAATGTTTCTTACGTAAATGAGCAGGTTCGTATCTATCCGAAGCAGCCGAGTTATCTATGCTCGTTTGACGTCACCGTTCTTTCGGGTCGAAACAATCGTAAAAATATTTCGCTTTGCTAGTATGCAACTACTTCATAAAATTAATAGTCGAGCGGTCTTATGGTAAGTCTTCATGTTCAACAAGATCAGATTATACATGCATAAAAAGTTTATGGAAATTTGACTACCATTTCTATTTACTTATATACGATCTTTGACCAGTGTTTGTTTTGAATGATAAACAAAATTTTAACTGTATCCTTAGCATCCATGTTTTTCAATATCGTGTATTACATTTCCAGTGCATTTTTTGTAACGACAAAAACAATTAAAATATTTTTATAAACAACTTTAAGATTAAATGCAGCTTAAAATACCAGAGGGTCTATTTTCAGTCACTTGATGCGATGTTGTATACCCTAATTTACACAATTTTTTATGATTCGCATATAAAATCGGCATAGAGGGAGTATGCAGATAATTTTTAGTTGTAACGTACAATGAATTCAAAAGTGAAGCTCTTGTGTATTTACGACAACAAAAAAAAGAAAAAAGGCGAAATAATAAAATGCAGTGTGGCTGGAATGCTGATTCGCGATTGTGATTGAACATCTCGATTGTTAAGTTCAAGGACGAATGAATCGTTGACTCGATTGTAAATAAGATTCGATTGCGATTCTTTCGATTGTAAAAACATTACGTAATCGCCAATCACTAATAGAGGTATGCTTAGTCTTTGAACGCTAGTGTACTTAATTTGAGTGCTGATGCTGAATAACTGATAATAGTTTTTCTATTTATAGAATATGCTAAATATAAAAAAATTTACTATGGAGAACTTTTTTTCTGAAATATAATTTTATCTGAATCGATAATTGCTTGGATCAAATTCAAGAATAATTAATAACCATTTATGATTGAATTCTTCTACGTATCTCAAGTTTTACAATTAAATATGACTGAAATAAAGTAATGCCTCAGGCATTCGTTTGTGATCCAATTAGTAATGAAACAATGCGAGTTTTTAAGTTCTTTTACGCGTAATGGATGCTTTGAGGACGCTTCTTTTAATTGATACTTCAAAAAAGCGCTTCGCCCATTCAATTATAAAAAAAACTACTTAACAAAATTTAACGAGAAAACTGTGTTGAGAGTTAATCTTTGATAAATAAATTGCAGATGCGAGACATATGAGCTATTAAAAATGAGCATCAAAGTTACACAACGTAGTTTCAATGCTGTACGTATCGATGTATTTTAGACAGACGTCGTTATACTTTGTCAAAAATTGACTGGAGAAAACTTCAGGTGAACTTCGCTCCAGTCTTTGTCCTTTGGCAAAAATTGACTGGAGCAAATTTCAGGTGAACTTCGCTCCAGTCGTTACCCTTTGTCAAAAATTGACTGGAGCAAACTTCAAGTGAACTTCGCTCCAGTCAATTTGTTCTTTTGTCTTTTGTACACCATAGGATTTACTGTCCTTTGTCAGGAATCGACTACAGCGAATTGCAAGTGGAGCCTTCACTCCAGTCGAGACCCGATGAAGATTAATGATGTCTATCTGAAATGCATTGATATATTCTACTCAGCATTGAAAACTACACTGTGCAACATTGATACTAATATTGAATGCATACTATGCAGCTTTGTTGAATAAATTTATTTCTTATTCTTATTTGTTATTCTTTAATTTGAATTTACGCTTACGAAAGAGATATTTATACCAAATTCATAAATAATGAAGAGAAGCTGCTAATATACCGGTATATTGGCATCTTTTGTTTAAGTATTCTTTCTCTAGCACAAACTTAATTAGATGAAACACTCGCTATTGTTTTTTGGTCAATTATTTTATTTATTACATTGTATGAGTGACTCCATCTACTATATCTAAATTCGTTCACATAAAATAGACGCCAATTTGATTTGCAATCTAAAAGTTTTAAACGCAAATGAATTCTGATAATTACAAAAATATATTGAAAGCTTGATGAAGTCACTTAGGTAAATTTATATAAAGAACTACCAGTGATACATAAGCGCGTAAAAGGTAATTGGTTGAATCTATATATTAATATGAGAATTTTCTGAAAAAGTTTACATTTGTGATACGTTAATATAGTGTTTCATATCTAGAAAACAATTAGAGCAGGACGCATGGCCTGTCAAAAGGCCATTTTTTTCTTTTGGCGCTCTAAATACACAGATACTCACGATGAACATCCACTGCTATGTCAGCTTTACTGCTACTAACTACTATAAACAACGTCTTAATTGATTTAGTTTGTTTAGCTGCTTTCTTGAAATTTTTCAGTTTTCGTCTGCAGGTAAGCATTTTTTGGAGTTTATTTATTCTTTGTATTCCGAGTTGAATATATGCGAAAAGCGAGCGGAAACTCGGGTTAATAATAATCGGGCTTAATAAGGTGGTATTTATAGAGCAAGAATAGCAAAGATGATACTACATAGGCCCCTACGGTTTTCCGAGGACTTCGAGCCCCTTAAGGCTTAGGGAACAAACCCCCAACCTAGTGAGTAGTTAGTTGGTAAGCGTTCTATATTTATGGCACCATTAGGAGCCCAACTCGGGTTAATGGATCACTAGGAGGACTTGTGAGTGCCACCACATGGCCCTGGTATTTACAATGGTAGGTAAAAGTACTGTTTATAGAAGTACTGTATGTGTGTACTCCCTTTTATCTTTTAAATATATGATCTTATGTTTTTATGATTTGCATGGTTTTTAGATTATGCACATTCCTTTTCAAACTCTTTCATGAATTTAAAATAATTATCTAAAACTATAAAGGCTATCTTACTTCCATCGATAAATATTAAACACCATTAACACATGTGATAATATTAATAAAATTATTGAATTCTATTTAAATCACAAACGACTATTTAGCAGAAATTGCCAATTTTTAACCTAAAATAGATAACACTGCCTGTATTAGATAAACCGAAATACATCGACGAGTTGTTAGCTCATACTAACTAGCGTTTGATTTCTTTGTATGCACTCAAAATGAGTTAAACTTTAAAATTTTGGTTCAACTGCCTCTACTGAAATAATTTGATTTAATATTATAAAGAACGAGCTATAGGATTCAAATGGTATAAAAAAATTATTTTTTCAAATTTATTTTACATTATAATTGATAGAAATGGGATAATATAGGGATATAATTTTACTGTAAACCAAGTACCATGATCTTGTGAAAGCGCAGGTAACCTATTAAAATCCATTTCAATACCAAAACAAATTGAAGGCATGAAAATCGAGACGATTCAGTTGGAAATATTTCCAAAGTTCAAGCGTGAATTCTCTTCCATTCGTCCTTTAGATCATTAAGGCTAACTTCCAAAGCAGCCCAAAAAATCACTACTGGAATCAACGACATTTCTTCGTTTAGAAACTCGATTCTATAGAGAGAAAAAGACCCGAGAAAAATTCTACGAATTTCCTGTATCGCCATAAGGGTCTCCAAATCCATTAGTTCCTTAACGGATCAAAAAATAAGTATCATTTGTTTCCGTGTGGAAAAGTTTTGCGTATTAAAGCTTGTTGTGGAAGCGCTCCAAGGGCTGTATTTAAAAGGCCATCAAGCGGAAATATATCTTTGCTTCGGCTTTAAGCCAAAAGTGTATATCTGGAATTATAGGTAGATCGACCCAGAACCACTGTTTGCAAAAAGCAAATTATAGTAATTAAAAAACCGTAATCCCTAAATAAATTCATGAAACGTCTTTTGTTCACGCCAAGACGTCGGAGTTCCAGAATCTTCCACAGTCTTAATTCGTTTACTGCATTAAACATAGTTTATTCATAATTAACAAATATGTTGAAGTTTCGACAAACGAAGATTAAATTCCCGAAGACTTAATGAATGTTGATTTAAAAGGTTTAAGTACGATAAAATCGAGACTGTTTTTCACACAACGGTTTCGGTAAATTTAATACTTATTAATTACGCTTATCATGCGTATTTCCTCGACAACTAAGATCCATCTTTTAATTATATGCGTATAGTGAATTTTTTCGACATTTCAGAGTTTACTATAATTCTCAAACTAATTAAATCATTATAATTGCAGTCGGGCCCACTTATAACTAATCCGCTTGTATCAAGTGTTCGGATTTAGCTAGGAAAATATGGATTTTGTTTGGTATAATGTTAAAGTACAATACAATTTTAATCTCTTCGAGCAAGCAAGACTTTTGCACTCCCCGAAGTGAAGGAGGAAAAATGGCTAATCATCTTAATGTATAAAAAAAATCATTGATCTGCATAGCGGAAAAAAAACTGATGAAAATTTTATTTGCGTCATTAAGAACAGATAAAAAGTCGCTTACATACACACAGACTAAGTTTTATGACGTATTCTGCGCTATATCACGCTTGTTCCGCCTAAACACGAAATATCATTAATCAACTTCCGTTGGAAAATCGTAAGGATGTGAATACCTACAACCCGTTAATATTAAGTTGTTCATTAAATGTTAAGTGAATTCAAAGCCGAATATTGTCGTATGTATATTACATGCCCATGTTACCGATACAGGCTGTATTTCCAGAATTTGATATTTGAAGTTCCGAAACGGAATGAGGACCGGATATAGCGAGCATTTCCGTTGGTTCCAAGCTCCTAGTTATACATGTGTACTACTTTATTATTATCATAACAAAGCTGAATGGAAAAAAGCACAACACAAGCAGTATCAATACTCGGATATTCCTTGGGGATTATCAAGTGGACAGAACACTGAGATAGAAGACCTGCAACGGAGAATGAAAACAACACAGGCCAAATATGGGAAACTACATCGGGCATCAGCAACTGAAAGACACATTCCCCTATCATCCAAGAAATAACTTAAACATTTTTTGCAATCCACTAAATTTAACGCAGACAAAATAGTACCTAACCTGCATGGCAAACTAAATTGAATGCATGGGCAGGTAAAGCATCGCGTGGCATGCACAATAACTATCTTCAGAAAATCCACATCGACAAGAAAGACTCAAAAGCCTAGTTGGTACAAAGGACTTTGCAACCCGAAACGTAAGAATTCATGATCGTCACACAAAACCAAGTTATTAGAACAAAAATAACTGCCGAAAATACATCCTAAAGAAAAGCCTAAAGAATGAAGTCTGGCCATTAGACGAGGTATATTCCAAAGAGAGGCCTTTAACCCACAATGATTCTGTTTGGCACTAAATCGAATGTCCAGAAGGCTGACCACTAACAAATAGGGCTATACATTGAAAAAAGCGAAATAGAACCTCCATAAAGTATCACACCTTATGTGGATGACATCAAGCTGTGTGCAGCAAGTGCCTCCCAACTACTGCAACTGATCCAAATAATAGAAACTTTTTCAAATGACATAAAAATGGAATTTGGGTTAGATAAATGAAAAATACTGTGTAGTACCAAAGAGCCTATGATGACTGCAATCGGGATGGAGAAAGGTGGAAGGATGGAAGTGATAAAGGAACAGGAAGTATACAAGCACCTCTGAGTATTATACTATTGCAGGCTCAAAGACAAGAACACAAACAAGTTAAAGCAAAGTGATCCCGAATATACAATGACAAACTAATGGTGATCATGAAAACAAGACTGTATGGGGATACATCACATAAGCAATAAATGCGTATACAATACCAATACTTCAATATTCCTTTGGAATTAACAAGTGCACACACACTAAATTAGAGGACCCGCAACGAACAATGAGACCATAGACCAAACATCAAGATAACTACACTCTGTGTTGCATTTGATTGATATCCAAAGGTTATTTGGCAACATAAATCATCGCTTGAAACCTTATCTTGTCATAAGGCAGAGTAACTAGGCTACACTGAAATAAGTCAAAATAACCAAATCATTCGACATGAACTTAGTGGTACTACATTGCAATTTTGTTGAATTCCGCACATCAAGGGTGACTAATTTATCGGACATGCTTCCAAGAGTCTATAAGCCAAAGGCATCCACCCCTTCACCGATCCCACTAAAGCATGAAAATTACTCATTATCTAACGAATTATCTTTTCTTTCTTTCTTTCTTTTTGGTTTTACGGCTCAAAGACTACAGTGGTCATGCTGCGCCGGGACCTACTGTTTTCCGAGGAATCCGAACCTCTTAAGGCCTAGGGAACCAAACCCCGGACTACAGTGAGCAGTGCGATCTTTATGAGATCTCTGAGTAAGCGTTCTTTTTGCACTGCTGGGAGTCGAACCCGGATTAGCCGCGCAATAGGAGAACGCGTTACCACACTGCGCCACCGCAGGGCCTAACGAATTATCGGACTTCATGTTACAATGGTCCAATAAGCTAGAACAACTTAAAAAATGTTACTAGATAAGGCTGATACCAAATTAGTGACTCCAGTACTGGGCGACCTTGATAATCATACTTTAAATCGTCTACGTGAGGAAATTAGACTGGAAGTGTTCACAGTCACTGAAAAAGAAGATTCCGTAATAAAGTCAAATTCCTCTACTCTTGAAAAGAAAATAAAGAATATTGAAAATCAACAAATGCTCTTGAAATGGGACCTCGATGATCATGCCTAATACATTCGCAGGCCTTGTTTACTAATTCATGGTATTCCTGAATCGGACGGAATTGTTCCTCTGATTTCTACTATTGATGTATTTATTAAACGAAAAATTTAAATTTACTTTACTGTCATCTGACATTTCCGCTTCCCACAGATTGGGACGCATTCGAAACCTCGGATCTGACGAACAGCGTCCGAAGCCAATCATCTTGAAGTTTCTCAGAATGGCAAAAAGAGATTTTGTGTTCAAAAAGAAAAGACTTCTGAAGGGTACCGGTGTCGTGATCACCGAGAGTCTAACTCCTATGAGAAAACAAATCTTCGACAATTTGAGAAGGAACGGTACATCATGTTGGACTCAGTATGGTACAATACATTACGTAAGTGATAATGGACTGACAAAAACTCTTAAATTCCCTACTGATTTCAAAGATTTTCACATCGGTATGTAGAATACTTATTCTTAAATGAATAATATCTTCTCGCATGTATCATGTACTGTAATATAGTTTATCAAATTTTTTGCTTTTTCCTTTGATTATAAATTGCTGATGGTCTTGATCACAATTGTGTATTCATGTAGTGATATAGTACTAAATTTGGCTCACTATGTCCTATCCCTTTCGGAATAGTCACATAGCTTTATCCATTATTAACTAATTTACACTAAAAGGTAATTTCCTTAAATATAATACTTATCTCATTATTTGTTTAATTTATTTCCCTTAAGCTTTTATTTCAATGTTATTTCGTTTCCTTCTCTTAGAAATTTTGTCTTGCACTTTGTATGGCGAGCCTGTGCTTGCGTCATAAAAATGACGACTGATGTCTAATTTACTCATGATGTGTGTTGGTGTTTCGTTAGTGCCCATTATATCGTATCCTTACTCAAAGTGGATGTATTGTTACCGACTTTTAAGCTTTTAACCCTTAAATGCATAACCTGGGTCAAATTGACCCGGTGTGTTGTATTTTGTGCTATATTTCCGATTATTTTCCGAATATACACTTGATTCTCACTGACATCTCCGAATATACGTTTTGTAAGCCATCTAGCTAGTTTTTATTGTGTCATTTTCTATTGCAAATTTCATACCACTACCCCGTTAATGCATAACCTGAGTCAAATTGACCCTATAAATTATTTTGCATATGACATCGCATTTTTAAATTAAAAACCAGGTTGTTTAACACATTTTGGCCATGAAGAAGTAAACTACTTTACAAACGTATACAGCAATATTTTCACATTTTCAGTCAAGTCAAGCTTGATAAACATTGTGATTCACTACTGCGTTTGGAATTGAGAGGCTTTCACATTTAAAATTTTTTATATTTTGCCGGATTTATCCCCTTCACCAATATATTTTTATGATTGAAGGTATGTATTTCATTTACTGGCCACACTGTATGTTTGTTTTTTTCTCGCATGTGACATTTTGTGTGTAGCGCGTTCATCACAGTCTAAATCTTACTCTCGGGCAGTATGAGCTTTGTCAGACTCTCGTCTTTACCTATTACTGCCCGGGTGGTTATAAAATATGTTCCTTATTGTAGTATCAAGATCAATGTTTAGTTGCTTTACCATGTTCATTTGTATGTACTATTATTATTATTCATTAACCACCCAAAATAAAGTTGTTAAAAAGAACAAACTGGTAACTATGTTTAAAATCAACTTTTGTCAAAATAATAATAAATAAGGGAAATTTTGATAGATGTATAAGGATCATTATTAAGTATAAAAGTACGTGTAGTAATTTTATATGAAGATTTTAATATCTTATATAAGTCTGCATTTTACAAGCACAATAATAGAAAACACAGCATACTTAGAAACAATTATGTTTCTTCTCTCTTTGAAAAGTGTCGTAACTTTTGCTGAGAAATTAACTCTACCTGTCTGAGTGCTGTTGCAAAGAGAAAAACATTTTTCAGAGAAATTTACTGCCCCTTAGTTTTTAGTTAGCCGGAGTAATTTATTACTTCAGATGTGTAATTTTCTTAGTGGGACTTTCTTTGGAATTTATTTAGTTTATCGTGGTTATAAAAACCTACTTCATTATATACAGTAGATTCATCATACATGTAGATATAACGATAAATCCGTTGTTGGGAAACCAAGACCAATCCCACTAAAAATACCATTAAGGTAATGTATTAAAATTTCTGATTTAATGAAGTAAATTTTAGGAAATTCTTTTGTAATAAGAACCTTATTCGAGATCCCAAAATCTTTTTTCCAATTATATAAAGAAATTCACTTCAAAATGCAGAGAATCCAAAAGTCAAGAAATACTTTTTTATGGGGGGATGCGGAATAACGATACAAGAACAAGTGGAATTTCAGCCGACTTTTTCCACCATTTAACAATATTTTCTACTCTTTAATTCGTTTTCGGTTTCCTCGTACTCTTACACTTCTCCTTTGAGTAAGTGATAAATAACTGGTGGGCAGAGGGCTAACGCCTAACGGTGGAAAGGCATATTCAGCGTCCATTCTCCTGTTGTCTGTGTCCAGTGTTATGGTTGCGAGTTGTTTTTTTGTTGTTGTTTTTTTCGTTAGTGATATGGCTAAGGTGATATTACATCAGTTTTCTTTGAGAGAAAAGAAAAGATAAAAAAGTTATAATTTCTGGGATTGATAAAGAATTACCGAAAGACTACGTGGCTAAAAACGTGGCACATGACCATTAATTTTATCCACACTTGTAACATTCATGGCCGGTATTTTTATTATCTTCAGCTATGAATTCACTTAAGCAAAAATCATGAATTCTCTATAATAGGTGAAAAAAGTTTAGGCTAATTTTTTAATTTTATTTCACTAAACAATATTCTAGGTTAATTGGATCGTTTTTCCTTCAAAATCATATATGGTTAGAGTAAGAAATGCTTTACATGTTATATCAATGTGAATATATCATGCAATATTAATAAATTAATACGAATTCCATTATAACAAAATTATCTTTATAACGAAGTATGTAGTTTATCGGTCCCGTGGAGTTCGTTATAACAAGAATCTGCTCTATGGGTGTGTCTGTCTGTCTGTCTTTCTATGTATATATACAACCATACACTCTTACGAAACATAAAAAAATGATGCACACCGAAGATAATATTATAGCGCAATGAAACTTCGCACATGCAATGATTGTGTGAAAATGAGAAGAAATGTAATTATATTTTCATTGCAAAAGAACTTTTTATGACAGAGTAGTGTAGCAACCTAACTGTTGGATGTTAGCACATAGTAAAATCTATTCTGGCGGCGATAGAAGCCGCCAGAACAGAACACAGAGCCGATATATAGGACGACACGTAGTCAAGTAATAGTCTAGTGCTGTCGTATGGCAGATTCCTCCACGTGTTTTACAATTGTTGGGCGCTATTCGCTCACATTCAATGATCGCTGTCACTGCCTTCCCAACATATCCCAGACTTGCTCGACTGACGAGAGGTCTGGGTACCTGCTGGCTATGGGGGAGTGTAAATCCCCCCCCCCATGATATGTTTCGAGGTTTTTACTTCATTTTTAGGCGTGAGTCTCTGCTCTCCCTAATAAAGTGAATTAGGAGAAATGCAAATGTGTCGTTGTGTGAACATATCATGATATTTATCAATCTCTGCAAAGGTGGAAATCAAGCATTTACTGCGCAATTATACATATAGTTTACTCTGTAGATATGTAACATCTGTTGAGTATCAATAACAGAAACATTAAACCAAGAATTCTGGATATTTAGCAAAGTATGCCTCTTCAAAACAAATTCAATCGCTTTATTTAAAGGCATTGAAGTGTTAAGAATAACTTCTTTCATTTCTTTGAAAATTGTTTATATTTTTACGGTGTACAAAAAGCAAAGTTCATGCTGCGTCGGGGTCAACAGTTTTTCGAGGAATCCGAACCTCTGAAGGTCTAGGGAACCAACCCCTGGACTACAGTGAGCAGTTAGTTGGTAAGCGTTCTTTTTTTGGCATCTCTGGGAGTCGAAACCAGATTAACGGCACACTGAACGAACGCGTTACCATCACATCTCTGCATGGCCTGTTCGAAAACTCTTATTGCAAACTGAAGATCCGTTTTGAGAAACAGATTTTTTAACTTATTAATTTAAACCTAGAACTTTCATCTTCCTACCGAATATGCCGTTTACGATTTATTAAGGAAACAAGGGTACAAAATAATTAAATCAAGTTTTGGAAAAGGAGAAATACTTAAGCTACTTTACTCCTTCCTTAATTGTCCTTTGATGTCACTAACTCTCCCAAATTGTAACGCATTTCAGAAAATATCCAACGGCCTATTGAAGACAGCTAATAAAAGGACGATGGGGTAAAAATAGCCCATTCGTACAATCATTGAAGTTTCTAATTTCCACGGGTAAAAAATTCTAAGAAAAATATAGTATACGATGTTAGAGGATGAATGGAAAAAGTTTATTCTTTTCAGACGGATGTTTAATTATACTGTAAAATTATTTCCGAAATATATTTGTTGATATTCTTTTAAATTCCAAAAAATGTCAACTTCTGGAAAATAGTAATCAATCGTGCTACAACTAAAGATTTTATCTTCCATTATTTTTTTCTAGACTAAACTTAACAGAAATTATATTGTTAATTAACTGAGTCCAGTTAGTTTTTAGCATTTTTAATTAACGGTGTGGCTAAAAATTGACATCTGGACTTCTACCTCCAACACACGGAAGAAAGAACAAATAAGTACTAGCTAAAGCAGACAAGCAAAAAAATAAACACTGTCGTTAAAAATGGGGTTAATGAGAAAAAAGAAGTAATTTTGACTTTTATTAAACTTGAAAACTAGGGAAAGGTTTTCTACAGCTGTTGACTGCAAATGTTTCGATCATTCTAAACTACATCATATTTTTTCTCATTTAAAAAATACATTTCTTTTTTTAAACCAGTTTACAGACTTGCAAATGAAATATTCTCAGTGCAGGCTTAAGTAGATTTGAGGGGATTTATACACCATCCGAAATCTATTTCAAAAATTGAGCCTCGTTTTGGAGTGCTTTATATTATTTAATGACGCAATAAAGCATAACGTTCCTACGTTTGTGCTATGCGGAAAATAAAAGCTTGCGCCTAAAAGCTAAAATTGTAAACTTTCTATTTAGATTAAGCCTTTATCTTCACATCAAGCATGCGTTCAACGTCTAAAATTTGAATTACGTAATCACAGCTTTTGGCACCAAACGATGACCACCTTTATTACGAAAGACAAGGTTGCAATTACTATGTAAGTATTTTGGAAACGTTTTCTTCTAACATTTTACCATCCATATTTTAATGTAACATCACTCTCCCAATTAAAAAAGAACATTAAAAATACAAGTACATGAACTTCTGCACGCTGGGGTAATAAACCTAAATTTTAACATATATGCGGTCACATGATTTCTTAGTAATAGCGTGTTGTACTTTATTTTTAATTTCCCCTAAAAAATGTCCCTAACTAATGATTGCTCTTTTTTAATTTGAATATTCTAGGTATGGCATCCTTTCTGTCTCGTTACATTTCTTATTTCGCAAATTAATTTCCGCAATACGGCCAACAAAGTGTCTAGAGGTTTGAAGTTAATTTTTCAAAACCGTGAGCAGTAACGTTTAGTTTCTGCATACTGAAATTACTTTCAATTTACCACACTCACTCACTTGCGATGAAAGTATGCGTCAAAATTCCATGTTAAACATAGGAGAGAAAATTAGATTTTTTTTCTTCTCTTATAGCAAAAACGGAAAAGTATGAACGAGCTGAGATCAACAATATTTCAGATTTTACCCCGACTTTAAAGAAGTATTTTAAAACCTAGAACACAAATAGCAAAGGAAAAGCCGGCAGAAAGGTTCAGTTATTTATGTAAATATATTCTACTTTTCTGAAAAAGAAATATTATCATTTATCAACGAACACAGAAATGCGCTTCTTATTATAAACCTGACGTCTATTAAACTTCCACAAGAATTATTAAAATAAAATTATTTAATATCTGCAGTGAACGTTACTAAATTGAATAAAAATATGAACAAAACTGTCTTCTAAACACAATGAACATGCAATTATGAAAACGGAATAGCGCTTTTGAATCCTTACTTTTTTTATAGGTGCGTGTTTCTGAAGCGTATTCCAGTTGACTTAACTGCAAGCATTCGCACATCATTAAAGAATTGTGTTTTGAAGCATGGACTTTTGGAAAGTAGGTAAAATTTGTGCTCATTTTAATGCATTTTCGTCGAATTTCAATTTATAGACACGTATTTCCGGAAGTTTTTCATTTCGTCAAAGTGCAGGAAACGATCATATAGGCCAGAGGTCTTCAACCCGCTGACTCATGAAAAAATACAAATTGTTTCACACAAAAATACATTTCTTGCTCCCTGTGAATCTTAACTTTATGTATTTTATTCTATTCTCTTCACATTTAGTAACAAATACGGGAGTAGAAAAAAATATAGAAAAACCTTGCAATATCCGTGCCTTAATTTATATTTGTGCTATGCCGAAATTTGCAGGTGGTGCTGTCTGTTTATCGTAATGCAACTACCGATACAAAGTTGTCTACACAGTGCAAGCATCAATTGTCGTCAAGACAGCATTCTGTGCAGTTGTGAATGAATTATGTCAGAGCTAACGAAATTGCAATACGGCCAAATTGTTAAGGTTCATATGATGGACGATTCTCTAACCAAGACAGTAGAAATTTTCGGTGTATCATGAGGCACAGTATCCAAGATGATGACTGCGTACAGTAAGACTGGAAAAACCGCATCTGACAAACATCGGCATGGATGGAAATGTGTGTTGAATGACAGAGACAGACGAACGCTACTTAAAGTTGTGATGACAAATCAGAGGTCTACAGCTTTCAGAAGTGACTGCTGAGTTAAATAACGTGCTCAGAAACCCTATCAGCACCAAACCCATACGAAAAAAAGTGCACAAGCAAGATTTCTATGGACCAACTATAATTGAAAAACCACTCATTAGTGGTCAAAATGCTTAAGAGGAGATAGTGGCGTCATAGTCATAAAACCTGGACTATGGAGCAATGGACAAAGGTCATTTAGTCAGATAAGTCAAGCTTTACACTATTTCTGACTCTGTCCGAATTTACGTCTCGTGAACACCATTCCAAGCTTAAAATACACATTTCTTGCTACTAAAAGTGAAATATGGTGGGGGTTTTATGGGCAACCATACGATATCGTTCTGATAGACTTTTCATTATCCTGCAAGGTAACTCCACTTCCAACGATTACGTGACTATTTTGAGTGACCAGGTCCATCCCATGGCGCAAAGTTCGTTTTCTGTTGGTGATGCTGTTTATCACGATGGCAAAGACCCTGTTCCCACAACTCACATCCTCCAGGACTGGTTTTCTGAGCTCTAAGATAAAGTTTCACAGTTTCCATGGCCTTCACATTCGCCCACTGTTAATATTATTGAGCCCTTGTGGTCAGTGTTGGAAACAAATGTTCGAATGTGCTGTCCACCTCAATCATCATTAAGGGAACTTGCCAATATTTTGCAGAGAGAATGCGACGATATTGTCCTGAAATTATACAGGATCTCTATTATCCATTCTAAGACTACTGCAAGCAGTTCTGAATGCCAAAGATAGTCCTACGCCATATTAGTCAAGGTTATATGCTTTTTGCAAGGTGTTTCCGTATTTTTGTCCAACCGCTGTATCTTAAAACGTTAGAGAACTAAACACACGGTCTTCCCTCAATCATATTTTACATTAATTTTCTTGCGTATATCGATATTAAATGTAGTTTTATTGATTTGCAGTGCAACAGTGATTTTAAAATAAAATTCAACTTATGACTCATTGAATTCTATTCTAAATAAATCGATAAGAATATCTTCCCAACCATCCGACTGCATGCTCTGTAAACGATATCACTATTCGTGAGAACTTACGTCTGCAAAAAGCTCTTTTCAAGATGAAGTTAGTAAAATCAAAAATTAGAACCGACGTCCATCTTAAAAACATTTTTAGTGTTGCAACGTCGTCAAAAATAAGACCTGACAAGGTTGTTAAAAATAAACAGTGCTAAAAATCTCACTAAAAGGTTTGATTTCGCTTTATATATTAACAACTAAAAGTACTATATCTTTTTTTCTTTCATATGTATTTTACGTTGTAGTACATGTACGTATATTCATTTCCAGCGGCGGATCTAGAAAATATTTTCGGGGAGGGCAAACTAATATAGGGATCTAAAAAAACGGCAACAGAAGTGAAACCAGGAGGATCACCCTGGGTTACCCAGATCCGCCTTTGTTCAGTCCTAATATTGCCGGTACAGTAGTGCTGCCCGCAAGCCAACAAGAATAAGCAAAATTGACCCTTGGACTGAAAAGGGTTGAAGACTCCTGATATATGCCATTAAGGCCCAATTTTGTAGTCAATGTATTTAATATACACGCATATCTGTCTTTATATTTCCGAAATAAAATTCATTTCGTCAGAAATATTTTCATGTATTAGAAGAGTAAAATACATTATTAGCAGGGTTTCTTATACACTTTACTTCACTTTTTTGTATTTGAAGAGTGTGGTATCATTTCGATACTTTCAGAGGTTAATTTTTGATTAATCGTAGAAGAAATTTTTGTCCCCATTTGTGGGGTAAGAAGAGGGGCTCTCAAGCCGCCCAACCATTGGATGTATCAACGCCGAAAGACGGCCTTTTTTAAAGACACTTGAATCTACCATGACTTTTGATTTGCTACGCCCTAGAACCTTATAAAACAATCTCAGTATTTATAACTGTGGGTCAATGGTCTCTCCTGATTATTAACATATAAAAGCTTTCTTTTTATTTAAAATCACTGAAATTAGACTGAATGGGATCAGATGGCGCATTTTATTAATAAAATTAAAATAAACCCATAAAATTGATGACAATGTGGAATTATTAATTAGCTTATAATATGCTATTAATCATTTTATAAGTATATCTAACTAGTACTACTATTAAACATTTTATTACCATAAAAAGTGTGACATGTTACGACAAAATAAGTTTTGGTGGATTTAAAATAACCTCGCATTAAAGAAAATAATTAAAGATTCTGCGAAATGCCAGAAAATCTAATATTAATAAAAAGATAAATAATAGTATATCTTGCCTCCAAATTTACTCAATCGTATGTCTAATAATTCTATTTTTTCCTTTTAATCTCAAGACAGATGCGGGACTTTTACGGAAGCTCAATTTCCCTAATTTTATTAGAAATTTCGTAACTTCTTTCTACGTTTTCCTTCTTCTTCTTCGACTTGGTTTTCAACGTTTTCCGATATTTATTTCATGGTCTCTTCTTTTTCTTGCGAATTCTAGTTTAGTGCTTGTTAATTTCCTTATTGAGTGTGTGCATGTCCTATTCCTAATAATAATATTAATATCATCATCATCATATTCAACCATTATCTATCCACTGCTGGATGAAGGTCTCTCCAAATGCTTTCCACACAAGTCTATCCTGAGCAATTCGCTTCCATGTCACCCCCAACCTGTTTTCTTATTTCATTCACCCATCTAGTTTGAGTTTTGAATATATATATATATACGCTTTTGAAAAAGGTAGATGATGTCAGGAAAACAATTTATTGCTGATACCTATTTCTTAAGAATGGCATTATTACATATTGAGTCTTTGGTTATGTGGCGTAAAAAATTCCCACTTCCACTATTTTTCACATTCCCTTTCGATCAACAAAAATACTTTTTGAAAAATGGCAGTAGACGTGACACGACAATTATACGGTCGTCAATGCACTGCTATTGTGAGAGACGCAATACATCTTTTTTTTTCCAAAAAGAAACCCCATCGACTGAACCTTATAATATCGAACAAAATAGGAAAAATGTAAAAACCCATCATCCCAATTGTAAAATACTTTTTTTACATTAGAAATATAATAAAGCAACTCGCTCTCTCGGTAGATATATACTGACAGTGCCCGAATAACCTATGTACTGCAACAACAACGCAACCTTTTGAATAAAATTTTGAAATGTGTGTGAATGATTTATTTTGTCCCCACAGTTTATAACAAGCTGAAAAATGGGTATGTTATTTCTAAGTTTGCAAATCATACCCGCTGGGGTAGAAAAAAGATAATCTCAATTCCTCACACCCTTATCTGATACAGAACTATTGCAATGCGATTAAGATAAAACATTGACCTAGAGTAATTTAATGAATTTGTGTTTCAGGCGCTTGAACACGAATCTAAACCTCCGTTCGTACAAAGCAAGGCATTTGTTCTTAGGACCTGCTTCGCCGTATGAAGCATCTTGTTCTGGTTTTCGCTCTTTCGTTACTTAGAAGAATTTGTATCGAGCTTTACTACTGCAGATGCATCATTGTGTCAAGCGATTTAATCTGTTTTCAAATAATGTTTGCAAATCAGTCCGTAACACCATTTCTGTTCCCTTTCGCTAAATTTATGCGAATAAGGTATCTAATTATCTTTGCTCGCAGATAGTGGATTATTATCACGAGTGCGTTCGGGAAGTATGAGACCGTCTGGTCGCTCTCAGAATCTTCAACATTGCCAGATGATGAACATTTAATATGATGACAGAGAGCCCACCTATTTAAATTTCACACTTCATTCCTGGAGAAGTCTTGTTATACAATTTTATTTATAATTTCCTTTTAACCTTAACACACAAGCATTGCTAAAGATTAAATGTTAGTTGGAAGTAAAATTTGGGCATGACAAACTCGTGTTTAATAAGGACAAACGAAAATTTGCATATGAATACGGGGAAAACAAAACTTTATTGATAGGTGATGAGCTCCTCTTTAAACTATTGTTTGTCATCGGCTCAAGTACCCCTTATTTCGAACGAAATGCTGCGTCCATTATTCGTCTCTCGCTCAAAATGCTAATCTATACCAAACTCGATTTTTATAATGATCAAACTAAAGCTGTATATCTCGTAGGGATCTTTCATATCAAACCATTAATTTCGAATCTAGCGCGGTATTACCTCCGGAAATATTTTAAAATTTTGTTATGCGAATCCTAATTATCCATTACTTTTTAAACTGTTTCAACTTTCATATTTGTTGTCTGCAAATGGAAAACTTAATCTAAAATTAATTTCATAATGGGAAAAACAGAACGCAGCAACAATGCATTTTTCAAGCTTATTGTTAAGTCCCATGGCAGCGCCACAATTACTATTTGGAACCTAATTGAATGAAAAAATCCCTCGTCGGAACAAAAAGTCCCATTTTAATGACGCGGTAATTCTTAAATTTACCCTTTTTTCCCCTCATAAATGACTAAACATCCCGTAGCATTATTTATCCATAGAATTCCGCATAATCTAAACAGGGTAATTCTAATTTGCATACATAATAACCATAAATGAAGTTTTTACACCTTGTGCAATGAAGTGCAAAAAAGATCTAATTAGTGTTTGAATTTTTCTTTGCTTAATCAATATTCCAGTTATTTAAAACAAAACTAACGTTCGTTCCCTTTTGCTTCTTCGAAGAAAACGTACGTTCAGCTAGATTTGTAACGCCCCTCCCCAATCATTAGCTCTTAACGACGTCATTGGTTTTCTTTCTTTTTTCCTTGCTTTCCTTCTTGCTTTCTTCTTGCTTTTCTCATTTTTTTACCTGGTAAGATGCTTTCAGTCAAGTTATATTTTTACTGTATCTAATTTTTTCAGATTGCCTCAATTCTCGATGAAATACAAGTTATCTGTCGAAACCTCAACATTAAACAAAAAAAGTTTAATTAAAAGCAAATAAAATGAAACGATACAAATAAATATTAATATAAAGACCACGGCACTATAAAAAAAACAGCCATTATATCACAATACACGCGTAAGCATTGAAGTTAGATATAGCAAATATACGCTAAAGTGCAAATGATAAAATTTCTGAGATTAAAAGATAGAAAGGGAGTGAGAAGTAAGTTTTCTTACAAATTAACTTTGAACTTTGAAATTTAGGCTTCAGTGAAGTAGCGACTTAAGAACGTTTTCCTTGACATTTGTATAAAACATAACAATTCAGATTTACGTTATTTGTATTTTCATTGCGAATCATGATCATTAATTGCAATTTTTATTGCGAACGTTTTATTTTAATATGATTATACAGATATACATTGCATGCTCATGTTTCGTTTATTATAAACAAATTCACCTCTACTATTAATCACTGTTTAAAATATCTGTTAAACAGTGATTAATTGCGAATGTTTAAGGAAACTGTTTAAGGTATCTTTTATTAATCGCAATATTTTTTCCTCACATTTTCGTTTAATAGAAAACGAAGAAATGATTTAAAATGTTCCATGCTGGCAATTTCAGTTCCTCTTGACTTTGTCTTTCGGAAAATTCTTCGTCGAAATTTTCTTCAAATCTTCGTTTCGCTTCCATCATTTAACAAACGTCTTCATCCATATTCATATACTGATTGGCTTCCTTCAAGAAGCATTGAAAATTAACGTTCTGAGATTATAGTTAATTTATAAGTACGGATTTTTCCACGAAATTTTTCCATAAAAAAATATTATTTTTCAACCATTTGCCTGACGCACTAGTTATGCTCCACTATTAAAAATTAAATTTTTCTAACATTCCTTCCCTCTTTTCTAAGTAAAAAACTTCTGTTATTCGAAAATTTCGTTGTTTTTGTTTTGATATAGTAAAAAGCTTCATATGCTGAAATTTACACGAGCAGTGCAATAACAGTATCTGCGTAACTGCATCCAGTGGACGTGATGTATTAGAAGAAAATATATAAAATAACACGGTATTTAAACTCATACATATATAAGTGTACTTAAATTTCCCTTATAAATGATATTATTGAATTTAATTAAAAGTACATAACCTTT
The DNA here is from genome assembly GCA_006491805.2 of Dysdera silvatica. Taxonomy (NCBI): domain Eukaryota; kingdom Metazoa; phylum Arthropoda; class Arachnida; order Araneae; family Dysderidae; genus Dysdera; species Dysdera silvatica. The sequence continues at coordinate 294,801,503 of QLNU02015360.1, read as the reverse complement.
TTAAAAATGATTATAATTCACGCACTAACTCTCTTCTCCCGTTTAGAAGTACGATTTTCTCCTCCGCTGATAAAATTAAGCATATCTTTTGAATGTATCAAGCACCTGAATTTTTTAAAATCAACAGTTCACTGCAAATTTCATGTTTTTAAAGGTAGAAAATGCATTAGAAATGGTTTTAAACTTCTTTCACTACAAAAAAGAATTTGCTCTTTACAATCATGCGTATGTACAAAGCTATTATATAAATAATTAATTTTACGAACAGATAGTACTTATTTCTTCCATTGATTTACTTTGATTTTATTATTTGAACATAATTTTTACGGAGAACTGAGAGAAGGTATTTAATGAGAGAATGAATCAAATTGAATAGCTTAGCACAATCAAATATTTCTATAGTTTTAACACTTCGGTGTAGGATTATTCTACAGTATTTTGATGAGAAATGATACTCACAATTTTATTTGAATTCTAAATTTTTTAACAGACTGGGGTTTATATTTCTTATACTTATTTAACAGAAAAAAGACAATTTTTTATGCTCCCTTAAATTAGCCCCAAGTAAACTTTTATAGCGCTTTCTGAAATTCATTTCTCGACCTTTCAAGTCATATTAAAAGAATTGATTTTTCTTTATATAGTTTGAATTAATTACCAAGCAGAAAAGGTGTAGGGAATTCGTTTAAATCAGGAAATTAACTGAAAACAAGATGCTGACAAAACACTTCTAAACCAACATCTTCCTAAACAACAACAGATTTGTTAATGCTGTATAAACTTTCGAGTTCTTGAAATTCATCATAACGTTCAAATCAGTTTTATTCAATAATTTCATTAAATCAGAATAGCAAAAAAGATAACTAAATTAACTACATATTTATTCAAAATCATACCATATTGAGATAATTGTTCCTTTAAGGCAGGGCCGGATTATAGCAAAGACAAAAAAGTGTCCAGTGCCCGCTCTTTTGAGGGGTCTGGCGAAGTGAAGATCGAATGCCCCTTCGCTATTAATTTTGAGGGAATTGAGAATTTTTCTAATAAAAGCAGTAAGGGAAAAAAATTTTAAAATAAATTTCATAATCTGTACATTCGGTACCAAAGTGAGTTTATATGTGAATTTTGTTTTAAGTAAATCTTAATTCCATAAAATATTGATACCATAAAAGGTTGTAGTTTTCCTTTTCTCCTCAAAAGAAATAATCACATACGCTTAATTCATACTACAAAAGACTGGATAAAATGGTCTAGAGCTCCACGAAACCTTAATCGGGCCCTGCTTTAAGGAACGGACAGCTAAAATTCTCTTACCTCCTTTCTCTTAAAGAACGTAAAGAGTAAATAAATAAAAGCACAATTTGATTTATAATTATTAATTTATAATAAAAATCAGCATATTTATTTTGTTTTTTGTGTTTATTACTAATTGCATATACTATTGACACATGAGTAATAAATTAATAATTATAAATGGAAGAAATGTCTATCCAAACCTTTTATCCCAATTTATCATGCAACATAAATTCTCAAAAATTATAAAAAAATTACAGTTAATTATTTTAATACAGTGTTAATATGACAATACAAATCTACGGCAAACGTAATTGAATATTTAAATCACTATCGACATAACTCACCTATTTGCGCAGAAGTTTCTGATAGTCGAAATAAAGTTCAGATTACTGTTGCCCCACCAAAGCAGTCAGAGTCTGATAGCGAAATGATCTTCGCGCCAGCTGCACTATACCTTGAAGGAGAACAAAACTCCAATAGAGACCTCTGGCGGATATTCAAGGAGAATACTTTCTCGTTGGTCGTAAGTCACACCTATACTACTATTGAAAAAGTTTTCGATTATTTGTAATATACACTTAGATTATTTTTTCGATTTATAGTTTTCGATTATGGTAATGATGCACTTCTTTCACCATTTAGGTATAATATAAACTCTTAATATTTATCATTTCTTAAGCAAAGCATCTCGTTGGCATGTATGAAGAGTATAAGAAATCGATTCTTCAGAAAATGCACATAAAAGTCATCTGCGGACTTGTTTTCTGTACTATATCTCTTAAACCATATAAACTTAGTCATTATAGTTTCAATATTCAGTGAATGTTTGTTTCGTGTTTTATAATTTTAAAATTTAGATTATAGTTGATAAATGCTTCTTTAGTAAGGGATCAAACCTATGCACATTTTGCTTCATAAACGTTAGTAATGATTTCATGGTTGAAAATACCCTTAAAACAGTATCATAACGTCCTTTCTTCTATGCTGCGTCAAATTCATGCTGTTTTGAATTATTTGTTTTACTGCACAAGGACAGAAAAGGTAATGCTACGTCAGAACCTGCAGTTCCCTAGGAGATCCTAACCTCTTCAGACCTAGGGAACCAACGCCCAGACTACAGTGAACAGATTCTCGGTAAGCGTTCTATTTTAGCACCGTTGGAAGTTAAACACGGGTTAACGGTACACTAGGCGGACGTATTACCACTACACCATCGCAGGGCTTGGGCTGTTTTGAATTCCAAGTGTGATTCAACACAATATAAAGTCAGTGTTCCTAATAATTGATATGTTCAGTGTATATATTTGTATAAGTTTTTGTAGCCAAAAGTGTATTTGGATACCTAGTTTGGAAGAAAACTATGTTTAACTACCAACATTAGAACATCGTCAGCACTAAACAAAATTAACAATGGACATTTGAAAGATAAGTTGGATTATCATTTCAGAAGAAAGTATTATCTCTACCAGCAAGACTTCCCACTATAACAGTTCTACAAGCATTGACGTATCTAGTCTCGAGGTCTTGGGTGGGTTAAATTTTTCTAGGGAGAGTTCACCTCCCCCACCCCCTAATTACCCTCAATATCCGTAAGAGGAATTGGAAAACATTTTGGTAAACTTTTCAGTATGGAATATACCTAGAAGAGTTCTGACTTGACTTGTACGAAAATTTGTTGGAGTGTTGGCCACAAGAAAACGACTCGATATTTCCAGATTTGGTGGAACAGAGCCCGAAAAGACGTTGGAGATCCTAGAAGAGTCTTTACAGACAATATTGTTTAATGTATAAGCAGGAGATGTGTATTTCGGCTAATAAGTACTGTTGTTTCCTTTTGACCTAGGTATGTGAATATTTTTGTTTATACTGTATAATATAAGCCCATTCATACTGTGTATTTAAAGACGAATGGACTGTTAATATCTTTGCATGGAAAACATTTAAAGAGTACTAGCCTTTCCTACGTAAAGGACATGGAGTTCAGCTGGAAAGTAGCCATATGTGTGAACTATTTCCATTTAAATTGCTAAACCGGATTCAAAGTACATTTAACAAAAATTTTATAGCACACACTGAACGTCTACCGATTGTAAACATTATTCATCAAAAATTTTGCAATATATGCAAGAAGAAAAAGTTTAAATAACTTAATTATTTTAAATTTATTTTTGAAGTCACGCCAAATTAAAAAATGAAAGAAAAATTCTTCTATGTTAACAAGTACTTAATAACTATCCAGTAGGAAGAATTAGAGCACTGAGAAAAAAAAACCTACTACAGAAGTTGTTTACACATATTTACACCGATTTTGATTTTAAATTTAAAATTTTGATTTTAAATTAAAAGCTAACAGAGACCCGGAAAAAATCCGGCAAGACGCTATTACCTGAAAACTGAAAAATCGTTTGCGACTAAAAATTTAGTTTGCGCTGTGAAATGGCATACGACAGAAAGCTGTGGCTTGAAGGTTATATATTTACCCTTTCCGAAGAGAAATATTCATATTCAATAATTAAAAAGCGATGCAAGAAGCATGGTTTTCATGTTTCAAAATATAAAATAAGCGATATTATTAATGCAAAAGGAAATAATCGTCCGGCATTAATATCAAGGGGAAACAAAAATATCCCCAAAAAGTTCGTACTATTTCTAATATTTCTAAAGTGCAGTCTATGGTTTTACAAGAAATCCAAAACCTCAAAGAACTATTGAAAAAGTTCTGCATCAGCTTCAACTATAAATAAATAAATTAATAAAGATTTGAATTTAATCAAAGCAAAAAAAGTGCAGTTTATCGTCTGCTACCTCGGCATGTTGCTGAGAGAAAGAGTGGAAGTAGATTGTTATATGAAAGTCATTAACAAGAAATAGATGGACAAAAATGTTGCAATTGACGAAGTATGGATTTATTTAAATGATTGTAATAAAAAAGATCAATTTATTATCAAAAAGGAGGCAAGAGAAACTCAAAAATTTGGTTCAAAGAGAGCAAAGAAATTTTCAGCAAAGGATTTATGGTTATCGCTGGCATTTCTTGTAAGGAAAAATAAAAATAAAGAAAGTTTGAAAAAATCCAAATATCAACTCTACATATTATCAAAATAATGTTCTGACTCCTATTTCTAAAGAAGCTATTCCAAAACTGTATCCTATTTACTTTCAAATTGTGGAACTCCATCAGGACAAAGCGAGCAGCTACACCTCCAAAAGTACAACCGCATTTCTAGAAAAAATGAGACAAGAAACTGGAATTAAGTCAACACCAATTAGCCATATTCCTACCCAGTCTCCAGATGTAGCACCGATGGCTTATTGTGCATTTGGACTTTTAAAACAATCTCTTTCAAAACGCCGACCCACTACCTTGGATGGACTGTGGAAAGATGTGGAGGAGGAATGGGACAAAATTCCACATATGACTTTACGAAAAGTCCTATTATCGTAGAAATCTAGATGTAATATGATAATTCAAAAACAGGGCTATCAGATAGAAGACATTAGAAGACAATTTTTTATTGTATGTATCTACGCTGTCAAAATTTCTATAAATATATGTAAACACACTCGCTATAAAACATAAATTTATATAACCTTGTGACGCGCTTTTTACTTTTACCACAGCGTTCTGAATCTTACAATTAATCAGAAATTTAGATTATTTAACTAATGGAGAGCTGAGTTTGGATGATCCAAGTGGATTTAAGGCAAGAATAATTAAGATATAAATTTGTTTATTATCATCATAAAAATCACTCAACTTCTATATACAACAGTCCCTGACGAAGAACCAAATCATTGGTACTGGAAAATCTATTTATTCCTCTTCCATCATATTTATTTATTTGTATTTTTAATTTGCTACAGCTTTGTTGTTGTCCAAATTTATGTTTCCCTTTCGATGGTGATTTCATGTCATAATCCTTGTAAGTTTATGTTATATATATATATCACAGTGCATCTATGCATTATTATACATGCAACATCAATGCTAGAACAATATTAATTTTTGTTACGTTGGTTATTAAATATTTTGTTTTACGGCGCAAGGACAACAAAGACCATGCTACGCTGACCTTCGTTGTCCTACTTACAGTTGCTATCTGACCTACAATCTCCGAACCTCTGTAAGGCCTAGGAAACCAACCCCAGAATACAGTGATCAAATCGTTAGTAAGCGTTCTACCTTCGCACCATTTGGAGTTGTACTTGGGTCAACGGCACGCTAGAAGAACGCATTACCACTGCAAGGTCGTTAGTTACTAAATACTACCTGAATACATTATCACTACTATTCATATATCACCAGGTTAATTCCACATTTCTTTTCCATGCCCAACACGAATTAAATCTTCAACAATTCAGCAATTTCACAACTTTAATAATACTCATTATGGAGTACCATTTTCAATAAACAAGAATAAAAATCAATTTTCATCACTGTTATTACATATGCTGACCATTCTAACACAAATATTCAATACAGTTTTTTTCCTTCGATAGTTTTCTTTAAGTAGGTTTAGCTGAAAATTTTCGCAGTACTTTCATACACCGACAATTATGCTGCAAGCCTTGTTGCTCAACTAATTAACAATTTAATTAACGCCTGCCCAGAAATATTTATCAAGATGTCACGTTAAGCGAACTTGGGTCTTCCAGAGTTTCTTTTTGAGTAGTCCCCAAAGTCAGGTGGTTTAACTAACTCTACATTTCACTGGTTAACTCTAGATACTGCCAGTTATACGTTACAGGCATACATACAATGCATTGGATTACAGCATTAGGTTAGTGTGCGATTAGAATAAATATTAAATTTCTTAATTCAATTCAGGTTACGTTATACAAATCCCGTTATTCCATTAATCATTAATTTGTGTTTTTACGACACAAGGAGAGCAAAATTCTTGACCTACCATTTATCCGAAACCCGTAAGGCCTAGGATATTAAGCTTTGGACTAAAATTCACTAAATATAAATTGGACTGCAGGATGTTGTGTTAATCCTACAGTGAGGAATCAAAGTTCCTCTTTGGTTTTTACTAGTTCAGGTAGATCTTTTCACTAAACTTCGCCTAACTGACTAATCAAAATACAACTGGCTATTACATTAATAAATAACGTATTACGTCAAATTATGTCAAAAACTAATAAGTTAATACGTAAGTACAACAAATATCACATTTTCACAAATTCAACTGAAAAGTTACTTTATATCAATTCCGTTCCTAAATTAGTCGTGTAAAAATTTAGCAATTGGATTGTTTCTGCACAACTCTAACTGTTCTCTTAGAAGGTTAAAATATAAAGGTGAGTAAGTTCTATTTCTCGAAGGTCCTTACTTATACATCATCATCATCATTGTAATTGTCACTCACGACATTTTCACATTTGTGGCTACAGTGCTTCTTGGTAATGATAGTATTCTCTAGGTACATATAGTTCCAAAAATATGGTGGCAACCATGTAATGCCGGTCACAGGCTTTCATAACTAATAACTTTTATACTCTGACTTCTTTGCTTTGACTCATTAAGCGTAGTCTCTTACAGGTAAAACTGGATTAAGACCTATAGAGTCCCTAAGAACTAATAAGATTTTGGTGCCCATATATATATATATAACACTCAGTATGCAGTGTCGAAGGATCATTTCCAGCGTCAAATACCACCAAACTACCCTACCGATTGTTAAACATCATGTTCATTTAAATTCACTTAATTTGATATTCCTCAGATAGTTCTCAGCGGCAGCATGTCCTCCTTTCTGTTTATGATAAACAGTTTCATTTGCTACGGCAAAATTGGAGATTTTAATTTAAAAACGGAAAAAAAAGACGTTCGCAAGCCCGGTATCGAGTCCGGGCCCGATTTAGTGTCGAAGAATCATCTTCAACGTTAATGATCATGAAACTACCAGCTATTAAACGTCGTTAAAAGCGAGTACCGATTTAACCAAATTGGCGAAATCAGTTTAAGGTCGGTCCTGATTCCAGATTGGATTGAAACTTACAGGAAACCTAAGCGCAAGCAAGAGTTTGGGGTCCCTATATATACCTTATTCAAAATATAAATAATATTAAACCACAAAATGAAATTAAAATTTACACTGAGATAGAAAACAATGTTTTTGTGTTCTTCCACTTTATTTATATTTGAAAAGGTTCCTCCCGCTTTTCCAAATTTCAAAGTTTTTAATCAGATCCTCAAAACTAATCCTACGCAATCCATATGCATTGCCTTGCAGTTTTCATTTATTGGGGGATCCTCTTTCGCCCCATATGATTTCATCTTTAAAAAACTTCTGTGGTGCCCTAATTGATGCCCTAAGCATATGCTTATTTTAGTTAATCCAGCCCTACTTACAGATGAGAGAAGCTTCGCTAGCTTCATTGCAACAAATATTTACTTCTTCTTCTATACATCCAACAGGTGTATGAGTTAATTTCTCTGAATTGGTATTACTCACCCTTTAAAAAGCGAAAACATTTCTAGAACTCGCCCATTACTAAAATCTCAACATACTTTTATCAATCCTATAACCCTTGATCTTCTGCTTTCTCCACTCCATCCACAACATTTATTCTCATTCCATGCGAATCGCAAATATAATTCGCAGTCAAACCAGTTAGAAAATCTTCAAGTCAAAAGTAGCCGAACGGTCCAGTTAGTCCCTTCGTCCACAAAAATTACTCCACTAAGAAGTTGTTGTATTTCTAAACTATTATAATGACACCAATATAATGAAATAGCGATTAAGGGGCCGTTCAAGTATTACGTAAGAATTTTTGGGGGAGGGGGAGTTTGACGTATAAAACTAACGCATTGTCACAGAGTGATAACCGTCCTAACAGAACTTCAATATTTGAATGCATGACACACTGCAAGCAGAAGATATCAAATATAAAATAAACGACACATAATCGCAGTTAAATACTTAATTATTTAAACCAGTGGCTTTCAACCTTCCTAAGCTCGGGAGCCCCATCTAGGCTTTACTATTTTTAAATTATCATAAATGTATTATTTTTAATAAATATATTTTACCAAATTGAATTCTTATACAGGGTCATTATAATTGAAGTTCCACTTTGAAATGGCCATAAAAGGAAAACTACTGGACCAAATGTTATCAAACTCGTAATAGTTTACAGGAGGTCATGAGATTTTATTTTCCGCCAAAAAAAAAAACAATAAATAAATAATTGGTAAATTTAAGAATAATAAGAAATATTGCATATTATTTACCCACTCCAATTCTTATAGATCTTTACTTTTCTTTGATTTTCTCTAACATACAAGGTCTTTATAATTAAAGTTCCACTTTGAAATGGCCATAGAATGAAAACTACTGGACCAAATATTATCAAACTTGGTAATAGCTTACAAGTGGTCATGGGATTTTATTTTCCGAATAAAAAATAAATAAATAAAATAAAAATTAATAAAAAAAATATAATAAAATGAAAAAAATAAAAGTTCAAAAATCACCACCACCGGGAATGGCACTGTATGCAATATTGTTAAACGAAATAAAAAAAATGAAGACATTGGTTTAAAACGTTTTTAATCGTTTCTAAAACGAAACTCTTTGTGGGGTTATGCAAATTGTTTATGGTGATAACATAAACAATTTGGCGGAATTGAAAGATGCGATACACCGACATGTCCGCAACATTCCTCCTGATATGCTAAGAGCTGCTGTTGAGAACGCAGTAATGCGATTTAACTTGCTTTCAGAAAATGGTGGACGCCACATTCAACATGCTTTGTAACACGTTTTAGAAACGATTAAAAACGTTTTAAAACGATGTCTTCATGTCTTATTTCGTTTAACAATATTGCATACAGTGCCATTTCCGCTGGTGGTGATTTTTTAACTTTTATTATTTTAAATAAAAATAAAATCCCATGACCTTCTGTAAACTATTACCAAGTTTGATTACATTTGGTCCAGTCATTTTCCTTTTATGGCCATTTCAAAGTGGAACTTTAATTATAATGATCCTGTATATTACACACTATTTGCGTACAACATAAGAAGTATTAACAATAAAAATGTAACAAAATACTTTCTTGTGCCAAAAAAATAGCAATTAATAGCGTGTTAAAACTTTTTTTAAACGCGATAATTTATTGTGATTACTCTCTATTTATAAATAAGCGTTTAATATTATAGCGAACTTATAAATAAATGCTCAATATTACAATAAAAATGTAAATAAGTATTATAATTTGCACCATACACGTAGTAGGATTATTTCAAAAACTTGTACCAACCAATTAGAGAACCGAAATCTTACGTAAGCATGAAGGGGTCAGGCATTTGCTTATTTTTTCTTACAAGGTGAGGGGGGAGTACAAAATGGCCAAAAATGTGCTTACGTAATATTTGAATGGCCGCTGACGCTCTTTAAAACGTTTAAATTAAAGACGAAATTCTAATTTTTGTGTTTGATTAAAAACCAGTCATGATTTTTAAATTAAATAGATATATCTTTGTTTATTTAAAGATTCAGTTGATTAAAGATTGAGTTTAGCTTCAAGCCATTTTTAGCATACCATAAGTTTATCAAAACAAACTACATTTAACGAACTCCGAGTAGATTTAAAAAGAAAATCCCTCTTTCATTTTAAATAAAAGAATTTGATTTTAAGGAAATAACGATTTATCTGCAATTAAGTAACTATTTAAAACCGTAAGTAATTAAATATAACGTGCTGATAAATCCCCAAGGAATGTTGCCATTTGCAAAATTATAAAAATTAATGCTTTCTCCTAAACCAGGACTGTTTAGGATATCGTATTCAAAAGGAATGCGTGTTATTCCTGCTAAAATGGCATTCACAAACATCAAAGAAGTTTTTCTCTGGTCTCCATAAAGAACATTTTGTCAGTTTTGATTGGAGAAACCCGTGAAGAAAGAATAACTTGAAGTGAAAAGCTGCGCAAATTGTTATTCACAGCAGGCGGACAAGAATTTGTATGATAAAAAAAAACGAAAGTGACAAGTGATATAAAATGTGTCGTTTCCTTTACCAACTGTTTGCTTACGTACTTACATAACACGTAACTGTATTACTTAATTAAAATCTATTCTGACAATTCAGGAACATCGATAATCAGAACTGGTATTTGTTTGTGTTTTTTAATGTACAAGAACAAGGAAGATCATGCTGTTTTCGGACCCAAAATTTCCAGAGGAATCCAAATCTGGTAAGACCTAGGGAGTCTCCAGACTACAATGAACAGTTAGTCAACAAGGCTTTCTTCTTGACACCTTTAGAAGTCGAACCCGGATTAATGGCATATTAGATTAACGCGTTACCACTACACCACCTCAAAGCCTTAAAACTCATATATCGATTGTTTAGTAAAACGATGACAGTGCGTACCCTTAGGAAGAAATAAAAACTGCAGCATAAAAATAAAGTACATACTTCAAATAAGAAACAACATTTTTTGTAATAATTGTTTGCAGTGAACATGTTAAAATGTGGGTATGTTTATTTTGTCATCAAAATTTACTTTTAACAAATCTTATTTTTATAAACTTTAATAATCATTTTTTGGCTTTCTACTTAGTTTAGGCGAAAATTCAACATCGCTTAAATTTTTCATTATCCATGAAGAGATATTTCTAATTTTCGCATATTGCTGTAAAATTTTAATTTTTGTTCGTGGTCATTTTAATGGTCAATTACATATTCATATACTTGGGGAAAAATTTCCGAATTTGATAATATAAAACATAGATAATAATATTCTTAAATATCGATTTATATTTTAATGTTATCTATGAATTTCCGTAGGATATATATACTTTGTAAAATCGCATGATAGAAAAATTATATATATGAGTACATAACCAGATAGTTATTAGATGTCCCTGAATGAATGGTATTCGTTTAAATGGCACACCCGTTACTAACATTATGGCAATCAAAATTTTAAACATAGTAAAATCAATGCAAAAAATTAAGTTCCATCTATGAAATGAAATTGATAATACATATCTTAATACAATAATCCCAGAACCGTGTTTGATGTTAAAATTTCTTTCCATTGTAATTAGAACTATATTCAACCATGTGAAAACTCACTTTAAATACAATTTAAATATCAGTTTAAAGCCATAACAGGAAAGTAAAAAATTTCTCAAAAATCAATGGAATTACAAATAAGAAACTTAAAATATCACATGTTTTGCTCAGGTAAATATGTATTTAATAAACAAGAAAATCGGGAGGGAGGACATGTTTTCATATATGGTTGCAAATGTGAAAAACTCTGTGGTGGTGCAGTGATTTCAGGCTAGTAGTTTACTGTCGTAGTTCCCTGCAGTTCGGGGGTTGATTTCCTAAACCTTAAGACAGTGGTCTTCAACCTTTTTCAATCCAAGGGCCAATTTTTCTTATTCCCATAGGCCCGCGGGCCGCACTACGGTATCAATAATATTAGGACTGAACAAATGCGGCTCAAGGGGTGCGCCCCCCTGGATCAGCCTTTGTTAATATTTTTTTCGTAAATCTCTTATTTGCCTCTGGCACTGAATAATATACAGTGAAAACTGTCTTAGGCGGAACCTACATAAAGCGGAAACTTGCTCAAAACGGAATTTTTTTGCGGTCCCTTCAAAAGTCAGTGGTAGTTAATATTAGCTACGGAAACTCTCTAACGCGGAAACGGAAAGCACTATTTAGTCCCGTCAAAAAGAGAATACCCTGCATAAAGTGGAAAATCGCTAGCTGGAAGAAAAAGGAAAGAGGGTTGTAATACAATGCAAATAGCAAAGTGGACGATGATGAACAAAAGACATTTCGCAGACATAGAATGCCTTTGTCCGCATTGGCGTAACTAGGGGGCGGTTTTGAGAGTTGTAATCCCCCTCCCATTGCAATGAAATTTTGTATATTTAACATAGGAATATATGAGTTGTAGCTCTGTAACCCCTCCCATTAAGCCTATAACCCCCTTTATGAATTTTTTGCCTACGCTTATGCTTGTCCGACCACCATTTTGCACACCACCCACCTACCTACGGTATGAGGGTTACAGGCTTACAATGGGGGGTTACAGAGCTACAACTCCATTGTATTTACATGTATACTATGCACAATTTCATCGCAATGGGGGTTACAACCATAATCGCGACCACCCCCCCCTTGCGTATGACAGTGCCACCCACTTCTTTGATAAAAACGTTCATTATTAACCAGAACGAAAAGTCACTCATATCGAATTTATCAATTCATGGATAAACCCACCACAAGGGAGAATATCTTTATACAAGAGAATCATAATCTTTACAAAGGAGGTACTTTATCGTTAGAATTTAAGCTTACGTAATAGACTTTTTGCATGGAATACGCATGTATAATTAGCATGGAATTTTGCACCATATTGATCGTAACTACAGGGCCGGATTTATTGTACGAAGCGCGCTGTGCACAAGGATTTTTGGTGCACTCCTCCATTGGCGTAACTAGAGGAGGCTAAGCCCTAGAAAATTTCTTCTAAGCATTGAGGTATGAGGTTCAGCATCCCCCTAGAAAATGGGTTAGTTCCCCTAGGAAAAAAATAGCCCCTAGACTTCGAAGCTAGTTGTGCCCATGTCCTCCTCCCCCCGCCCTACAAGCGAAGGAAATAAAATTCTGTCGTTCCCCCCTCTGAAATGCGACAAAAAATCGCGAAGGAGAGGAAAGGGACGATATTTATGATTACCGTATGTGCATTATTATAAGATATAATAATGATATTTTTATAAATAAATTTAGTTTATTTGACGACGAGTTTTTTTATTTTTTAGATGCTTAATGGGGGCAAAGCGGTTAGACTGACTTTTTTTTCAGAATTTCAAATGAAGACAAAAGATGTGACGGGGCGTTTTCTCGAGGAATGCGAATGGACGCAATTTTACTGTAGACAGATTATAATTAAAAAGAAGGCGAAGTTCGCCGCTTTTGCGCTCCCTAAAATTTGGAGACCCCACATCCATTTCGTATTTTCTGTGAATTAATTAATTTTGTTTGACGACTACTATTTTGATTTTTGGAAATGTGGAGGAGGAGGGTTCCGTCACCAACCTCTTTTCTTATTTCATCCACCCATCTAGTTTGAGGACGTTTTCTAGGTCTTCGGTGGTCTCTTGGAATCCAGTTCAGAATTTCTGTTGTCCATCGTTGATCAGTTCTTCTTGCAATATGCCCAGCCCATCGCCATTTCAGCCCTTTTACTTTAACAATGATGTCCTCTACTCTAGTTTGCTCTCTCACCCAAGTGTTTCTTTTTCGATCTCTCCTAGTTATTCCAAGCATGCACCTCTCCATGCTCCTTTGCGTTGTCTGTAACTTTCGTATTGCTCCAACTGTTAGACTCCATGTCTCTGATCCATAAGAGAGGACTGGCAATACACACTGGTTGAAGACTTTTCTTTTTAGACATAAAGGCAATTTCCCCTTCAGGATAAAACTGTTTCTTCCAAATGCACTCCAGCCAAGTTTAATACGTCTGTTGAGTTCTTTCATAATGTTGCCATCCATTGAAATCAGCTGGCCAAGGTAAATATATGAATCAGCAATTTCTAGCTCAATGTTGTCAACTTGTATTTTTGTTTCCTCTACGAAATTATTGAACATGATCTTAGTTTTTTGTAGGTTCATCTTGAGTCCAACTTCTTTACTTCTAGTTGAGAGCTCTTGTACCATGTCTTGGAGTTCTGATGGGTTCGTTGAAAAAATAACAATGTCATCAGCAAACCGCAAATGATTTAAATATTCACCATTTATTTTTATTCCCCTGTTATTCCAATTTATCTGCTGAAAAATCATCTGTAAAGCTGAAGTAAAAAGTTTTGGAGAAATGGTATCTCCCTGCCTCACACCTTTACCAATTTTGATAGTTTTGGTATCTTTATGTAACCGAAATTTTGCACTTGCATTTTTATACACACGTTTCACCATGTCAATGTACACATCCTCAATGTCTGTTGATCTTAAAGAGTTGATGACTGCTGATGTTTTAATAGAGTCAAAGGCCTTCTCATAGTCAATAAATGCCACACACAATGGAAGTTCATATTCATGTGTTCTTTCAATTAATTCTCTTAATACTTGAATATGGTCCACTGTACTGAATCCACTTCGAAATCCAGCTTGTTCTCTTGGTTGAGCTGCATCTAATTTTTTCTGCAGGCGATGTGTTAGCACTTTTGTGAAGATTTTATAAATAGCA
>QLNU02015360.1:294769858-294780422 GCA_006491805.2 Dysdera silvatica | reverse complement strand
TGTATAAGAATGTAAGTGCAAAATTTCGGTTACATAAAGATACCAAAACTATCAAACTTGGCAAAGGGGTGAGGCAGGGAGATACCATTTCTCCAAAACTTTTTACTTCTGCTTTACAGATGATTTTTCAGCTGATAAATTGGAATAACAAGGGAATAAAAATAAATGGTGAATATTTAAATCATCTGCGGTTTGCTGATGACATTGTTATTTTTTCAACGGACCCATTAGAACTCCAAGACATGGTACAAGAGCTCTCAACTAGAAGTGAAGAAGTTGGACTCGAGATGAAGTTGCAAGAAACTAAAATCATGTTCAATAATTTCGTAGAGGAAACAAAGGTGCAAGTTGACAAGATTGAGCTAGAAATTGCTGATTCATATATTTACCTTCGCCAGCTGATTTCACTGGATGGTAACATTATGAAAGAACTCAGCAGACGTATTATTCTCAATTTACTTTGCAAATAATTATATTATAAACTGTTATCAGTTTCTTAATAGCTTAATCTTTCTTTTGTTTCTTAATATCTATATCTTAATTACAAATAAATTTGACACCCACGTATTAGTAGCTCAAACTAGAGCTATTTTTGTTTAGGAGAAAAAGAGACGCCGTCCTCATCCCAGATTCGAACCAGGGTCCCCGCGGGTGTCTTGACCTACTAGACGAATGAGAACAAGAAAAAACGCTTTTTTCTCCGTATATTAAGTTGTAAGATATTATTACCCTTCACAGGGATAACACAATTGCCAAATAATGGTCACCCAGTACGGCACCACGTATAGCCCACGAAAAACTCACAAAAATCTCGCCCCGGTGGCTTTGTGTGTTGACCATTATTTGGCAATTGTGTTATCCCTGTGAAGGGTAATAATATCTTAATCTTTCTATCAAATATAATAATTTTTTAGTTCTTATAAAATGAGATTTCGGAACTAAGTCGCTGATAACATAAAAACAGCAGGAAAAGAATCCTGTCATTGGATGTATTTAAATATCCCCTTTAACTAACCCAAAATTTACAATAATATTTTAAAAATACAATGATAAGTATATTGAAGCTCGAAAATTTAAATTTCAAATTTAAGTTAACAGAATATTTAAATTAGATTTAAGTCAATAGTAAATTTAAATTAAATTTATGTTAATAGAAAATGTAAATTAAAAATTTAATTTCTAATTACAACCTATTATTCATTTTTTTAACATAAATCGTAAATGTTCGCCTCTAATTTTTGAAAATAACTTTCTTTAACAGAACAACAGCGTAGTTCTTATAATATTTTTAAATAAAATGCATTGGGGAAAAATCGGATTTTATTAACAGTCAACTACATATTACATTTGTTCGTAAGACGATATTTGGCAGGATAAGGAAAGGTGAATAGATATTTTGTTGCTTAACAGGGAGGTCTTATCATAATCAAATAAATTTCTTCAAGATAATTTCCATTTTTTTTTTTTAATCAGAAATTTTTGAAAGAGAGGGAATATCCATTGAAAATTATTGTCGAAGGCAATTTTTTCAATATCTCATCTTTTGTGTTCGGTTTTACCAATATTTTTCGAACTTTGTGATAATGTAATTATTGGTGATTTTTATCTTACTTTACAGAACGAAGGGGAAAATTGCGCAATGAAAGTAGAGTGATTACACAAGAGATCTAAAAACCTTCTTTTTCTGTTCTATATTAAAACTATCATTTTAACCAGAATTTAATGAAAGTAAGTTGAAAACCGTAAATAAATAATATATTTACCTTTGAATATGGAGTTAAATTAGGGAATATTATTTATTTCGCATAATATACATTTTATTATAATATACACTGACAAGGGAACCCTTTTCGCTGACAAACGTACTTTGAGATGAGACCTATGAGAATCTATAGCGTTTGATTCGCTTATGAAGAATATGGAATCATTTTTTCTGCTAAAAGCGTAGCAAATTTTTTTATTAATATTCAAAACACAAAAATTACACTTTTTACCCAAACCCTGATATTTTTAATGGCACTATGTGTGGGCAAAAAACACTTTTGAAGTCGATAAGATTATGAAGTATTATTGTATTTAACGGATAAAATAAAAAGTAATATGTGTCAAAACATGTAAAAAACTCATACAAAAAAAAATCAAAAATTCATGATAGATAGTTGGCGCATTTGGCTCCTATTTAGACCAGTTGGCCGAACATTTCCTTATCACGTTCACATACAAGTATATAAAGTATTTTGTAAATTTGATTAACATTTCATTCTTTACTATTTTGTACTTTTCTACGTTTTTATTCACATTTGATTATATTGTTTAAACATGGAAATATAAGAAGGGTATTTTACTTTCGAATATCTCCTGTTCGTGTTTTGAATTTTTTTTATTTTTTTGATAACTACAAACTACTAAAAAATTTAATGCGAAATAAATTAAATAAATTACGACTGGTGTTAGAAACAAATACATTAGCATTTTGAGAAGCAGCCATTAAGAAGTGTATAGTTAAACAAGTTGAAAGCAAATATTAGATAGAGCTGCGATAGCTTCGTTTCGAAGCTATCTCAGCTTCATCTTCAATACGAAATTGTTGAAATTATGGAAATGCTGGAGTATTATTTGAGCGTTACATATTCTGCGGGTAGATTGTGGAATTCATTTAACGCGTTACGATGGCTATTGTTGATAGATTGCCAACTTTCAAGGAATATTAGTCCACTATAGTTATGAATATTTTTGTGCAAGATTTTCGCATTATGCCAGGATGGGACATGGTTCTGTTCAGCGCAGTGTCTGACAAGAAGTGAACTAAAATCTTGAGTTCTAAATTTGTTTTTATGTTCTTGAAGTCTAGTTTTGAGAATTCCTTTAGTTTGGCTATGATATTTGTCGACATGCATGGTACTGCATGGTATTGAATAAATAATCCCGGTGGTTTGATCTGCTGGAGTTAGGGTTTTTTAGATGGGGGAGGATGTTAGCGAGCTTAGTAATTGGTTTGTAGAAAATTGTAAAGTTTTGTTTTGTGAGAATCTTGGCGATGCATTCAGAAATACCTTGATAATAGAGGAGTGTCACAGTTTCCCTTGTTTCTTTTCTACCTGTGTGAAGGGAACATAGATGGGAGGAGAGTTGGAAACTGTGAGTTTTTATGAATTTTAGGGGGTACCCATTTTGAAGAAGTTGGGTGTGTGTATATGTTTGATTTCAGTGCTAAGCTTGTTTTGAGTATGCGTGAGTAATTTTTGGAAAAAAAAACTCACTGAACAAAAAACGTTTATTTTGATGTTCTTCACCTGTTGCACATAACTCCTTTCTAGTCTGTTAAAAAAATGTAATTTTAGGCTTATTTTCACTACATAGTAACACAGATCAGGAAACTGAATTCCGGATTTCTTTGTCTCTGCTGTATTATTAGCTCAATTACTTAAATTATGTATCAAAAATTGCATTTAATTCATGCAATTGGCTACGTAGCAACGTGATGGGCATAAACTGTAGTTACGCTCTACAGCCAAACCGGCCCCTTTGCGGACACGGGGATATGGGCAAATATGCCTTATTAGTTGTTCACAACAACTCCTCTTATTTTGTCGGTAGAGTTTAGGACCACCCTGTATATTCATACGCGTACGTGTTAATGAAATGTTCCGCCAACCTATCTAAATCAGAGTCAAATGCTCCAAATAATCACCATTAATTTTTGATTTTTCATATGAATTTTTTACATGTTTTGAATGACCTGACATAATTTTTTCTATGTCATCTATTAAATACAATAACGTTTCATAACCTTATCAACTTTATAGGTGCTTTTGCTCACGCATAGCAAGAATGAGAAACATTAAACATTGAGTACAAAGTGTCATTTTTGTATTTTGAATATTAATAAAAAAATTTCATACTATTTTAACAGAAAAATAATTCATATTCTTCATAGGGGAATCAAACACTATCAATTCCTATAGGTCTCATCTCAAAGTGAGTTTATCAGCGAAAAGGGTTCCCTTGTGAGTAAAACTATAACATAAGACGTCATATTTTGGGGATAGATCAGCTTCATTATAGTTGGTTCAGTTTTTGATTTTGTTCGTTCTTTAAATTTTGCTCAATAGACATTTTATTCGTTTACTATAACTAGGGCCCGGATCATGATGACCTAAATATTCCTAAAAAATGTCCTTAAAAAGATGAAACATGCCCTTAAAAAGATGGAAAAATGACCTAAAAGGTCTTAAAAAGTCCCTTAAGGTTAAAAAGAATTCCCCCACCACAACAATTTGCATAATATTTTTCCACGTTATAAATTAAATAATTTCAACTTTAGACAATTTATAGACTAGAATTTTCATTCTTTCTCCATGATATGTCAAAAGAAAAGAAAAAAGGAAGTAAATACCTGTTATAAATGAATTTTACTGACGTGTGGTCTAATCACTCGCCACGACATTAGAATTGCACTAAATAATTATGCATTTTTTAACATTGTGAAATATCTATTTTATTTTCCGAAAGCAGATTCTTATGCCTTGAAAAGCTCTTCTCAACACTTACATATGTTATTACAATGACTCACAGAATGAAACTTACATATGTTTTTGGAACATATTTGAAGAAAACGCATTCATTCGTATAGAAAATTCTTCATCAATTCCCGATATTTCTGTCTTTCCAATTCAGATGCCATAATTTTTTTTCAAAGTCTGAAACCTAGAGTTTTTTTTAAACATAGTTTAATTTTGCAACAATGGAGTGTCCAGTCTTCCCCTTGGCCTATTTTACTACTTCGCTTTCTTTACCTGTGTGACCAATTGAATCTACGAGTTCAATTTTATGCTTCTGAACCCCTAATAACGGATGGTAAAATGCTGCGGAAGTTTGATCTTATGTATGCCAAATTTCCTTCTACTTTTTCCTGAGAGAACAGATATTGCGCAATTTGAATATTTGCTGCATCCTCTGTCTGGTGTCGTCTTTACAGCATCAAAATTTTCACTGTAACAAATATACATTCATTGAGCATCCAACCATGTTCCCTAATGCAGTATCAATGGATTTGGTGAAAAAGTTAAATTAGGAGCTTGAGTTTTAAAATCTTTTGTACGATAAAGTGATTTAAAGAAAAACTTTTTAACATTAGAAACAAATCTATCTACATCCAGATAATTTGCCTGAATTTCCTCAGCAACCCAATATAAGACATGATCATGCAATTGACAGACACTAACTTTGGATAAAACATTTAATTGTTTTTCTGCCTTCACTTGACAAAGGGAGCAGTTGGCTCCCGAAACGTCGTGTTTTTAAACCTTACGCCAGTGTCGAAATAACTGTTTGTTACATTAAATTGTTTTTGTAGTTTTTACTATGTTTGGTGTAGCATCCGTTAAGAAAGGTAAAATGTTGTCATGTTCCACTCCGTTTGGCCATAAAAGAGTAAAATATTTCTCAAGTAGCTGACAGAAGGTTGAATGATTAACTTTTTCAAGTACCTCGAAATTCGATAAAAATACTTAATATAAGGTAATAGTTGGGAAGTGTGACTACAGCGTTGAAATAAAAGTTGGGAATAGCGCTAAAGGAAAAGTTAAAAAGGCTATGATTGATATGCGTAGTTAACTGAAAATGAAAGCTATAGAAGCTTTTTTTTCGTATAGAAATCCTAGTTTTTGTTACTACAACTTGTTCGTTATTCTTACAAAAGTTTGCTTTTACGAAAAAATTTGCAAAAAATGACCTAAAACAAGGAAAAATCGCATAAAATGCCCTAAAAACAGAAAAAAAAGCCAAAACATGCAAATGTCACCAATATTCGGGCCCTAATTATAACATATAATATGCATATTATTAATTCACAAATTTTTGCCTCTACGACATCTTTGAGGCAAAGAATAATAATTTATGAGGATTGTATTCAATATTTTCCAAACGTTGGACAATTGAGAATATTCCTTTTGCTGTCTCATTTGTACGTGCAGTTGTTTCTTTAACCAGTCTCTATCTCTGAGAAATATCATAAATATATTTTATGATAACATATTCTTTCAAGATGGTTTCTATATAGCTGTAGCGATAAAAACACTGGAGAAGCTTGTGAAATAATTATATTGCGAGCCAAGCTAATAGACCCAGGTAAATAGATTACTAAAAGAAATTTTATGCTTAAAAACCATAAGTACAAAACTTAACAAAAGTAGTTCTAAACAGCGTAGCTATTATATATTAATTTCCTAAACTATAATTAATACTCAGTTTATCAGTTCTTTTTATTGTAGTTCTTGAAAAAGCGAAAAATAAAACAAAATGCCATACCACTATAGCCTTATCTATTAGATAAGTTTTATACGAGCCTGGAAAAAACTATGATATAATACATTCCAAAAATCTTCCAAAGGCTGTATGAAAGAACTGCTCTATATGACATGACATATCTACTACATCTCAAAACATTCCATATTTTAACATCTAAAATAAATATCAATCATTTCATTAAAAAGTATTCTTAAGTTTACCAAAATTAGAAAAATTATATCTGTAGTTATATTCTATTAACATTTCATGCCAGTTAGTATGTTCAGAGAAAATAAAAATATGCTCAACTAGCCCTTTCAAACAATATCAAATTACCTTTTTCCCTTTCAACAAAGTTCTATTTTTTCCTGGTTAGAAATTCTATTAGCATCTTCAGCAATGTCCTCTTCTGTTAATAAATAAAGCCCCTAATAATACTTCATACGTGTTCTATTCCATTATTAAATCTGATCTTTTTCTTTTCTTTGGTAACGACATTCTTTAATTCTTTATTAGTTTTGGGCTTATCTTGATATTTATTTGGCTGATGAATTCCTGACGGAATTATCCTTTTTTACTTTTGCCCTCAGTTTTTCTTTGATGGTTTTTTTACAGAGTCTCTTGTGTTTGAAAGTATTTTCCAACCATTTTCCTCTTCTTGCGATCAAGCCTCGTATTATTTATCTTTCAATTTTACCTTTCCGAGACATCGCTTTCTTCCAAATCCATTTAATTTTGTCCAACAGTTTTCACCATCGCATTTCAAACCTTACTAATGTGTCATTCCTTCCTTTTTTTGTAACAACGAGGATTCTTCCACCTTTAAAAGCCACGCACGAATAGCCACAACTCTTTTTGTCAGACAGTTTTATTCTTTTCTATTTGTTTCCACTTCTTGCTCGTTTTGTATTCATTGCTTGATTGTGATTGTTCTAGTTCTCAATTTTCTAATGTATTTCAGAACATGAATCCACACACTTTTTCACTACATTTTTATTCTTATGGCGCTATGGCCGATGATAATAACCTTGACTTTATGTTTGTATATTTTCTCTTGTTTCATTGCAATTCTTCGTGCTGCTTCAAATTTCTAGTTTACTTGAAAGGTTCAATATCAAGTTCGAAACATGGTAACGCCTGATGCATAATACTAAAACGAATGTTTTATATGTGCATTAAAATACAAATTTATACTTGCACTGTAAGTAGGAAACAAGTATCTTATATAAATTTTCAAAGTTGTCTGATGAATTATTCCTTTCCTAAAGTCAAAGTATTCAACAATGTTAAATAGAATTGAAAAATTTGAACGTACATTTATAATTTTCCTTTTTGTGACCACGACACTATGGATTTTTAATACCATAATAATTATAATTCAATACCACACGTTCACTATGAATAATAATTGCCAATCATTGACATTGATTTGCACGCAGTGGTCACGGAATATGAATTATTATATGATAAGTCCCCGAAACGCACTATGAATTAAACTTCTAATTTTACTAATTAAGTTTGGTTAGTCGTTAGATAAACTCATTGAAATCGAAACTGAAACTCCGTAACGATATCGTTAAATTATGGTTGTTAATAGCATTTGCAGTTAAGTTACATTAAAACCCCGGTTATTCGAACTTCGCTTAAACAGAATGGCCTGCTGTACTTATTATTAACATTGCTGTTATACATAGATGTATTTCACAATACCAAGGGCATATGAAACTGTATTCTTATCTTTGAGTTCCTGGTACAGTTCAAGACTTATCCACAAACCTGAGGAACTGTCCATATATTTTCTTAAAATGTACCCAGTAAGAACGTTTTTTCAGGTCAGTTGTAGTTATGTTTGTAATATTCAATTTTTCCAAGAATTTTTATAAGTTGGATGTGATGGCTCCCAGTGCACTTATCACTATTGGGATAACATTTGCACGTTTTTTTGCAGAGTCCAGGGACATGCCAAGGTTTTAGGGAGAGAACTTTTAGTGCCATGAACTTGTGGCAACATCTATTGCCACAAATCCCTAGAAGTTATTATGAAATGTTAATTAGATAAATTAATTGTTAATTAGATGTTAATTAGTTAATTAAATAGTTAAAATAAACTGAATTACAAAACAACAACCACTTGAACGATTTCAATTTTACTGATTTTTCAGTGCCCCACGCTTTAAAATCGATGGTTTCACAAAGACTGAATGAAAATGTACAGGTTAAGTAACGCTAATTTTTTTAACAATGGATACGCCAGGGGCACTGTCCAAACTGTTACCACCAGGAACATTCTTCCAACCAGCTGACATGGCGGAAGGTGCTTGCGAGGACTCATTCGAAAATCAATTCTCACCACGCACCCCGTCAACTCACTTCCACTCAATCATCAGGTCACCTACAGATTTGTCGACAACCAAACTATCCAGGAAACCCCACCCCTTATAAACAATACCGAAATAGTTAACGTTATTAAAACCCTCCAAAATCGAAAAGCTCCGGGACTAGACGGCGTCACGAATGCAGCCATTAAACATCTCACCCCGCCCCCGCCATTTCCACACTTACGCACATCATAAACAGTATTCTATCCTTACAATACTTTCCAAAATCCTGGAAAATAGCTAAGATCGTTCTCATACTTAAACATGGAAATAGCCCACTAAAACCCGAGAGCTACCGACCCATATCCTTACTTTCATCCCTATCCAAAATTGCAGAAACAATCATACTTAACAGACTAAACGATTTTCTTGAAACTAATAACATTATTCAACACGAACAATTCGGTTTTCGAAAAGAACACTCCACCACCCACCAAATTTCCAGAATCCTACAAAATATTAAACACGCCCTTAGCCATGACCTATCCACAACACTAATCAGCCTTGACATTTCAAAGGCATTCGACGCAGTCTGGCACCAGGGGCTTATCGCGAAACTTCTTCATCTCAATACTCCCCCCTACCTAGTCAATCTCATTTTTTCATTCATCAAGGATCGCCGCTTCCAAATTAACCTACACAATAACACACTTTCTTCCCCCCGTAATATCACAGCAGGTGTCCCGCAGGGTGCTAAACTCTCTCCGACCCTTTTTTCCCTGTTTTTCTACGACTTTCCTAAAGCAACTAACATTTCTCTAGCTCTTTTCGCCGATGATGCAGCCATTTATACTTCAAACCCAGAGCCCCACCTCGCCTTACAAACCCTCCAAAAATATCTTTCCAAACTTACCCGCTGGCTTAATAATTGGAAAATCAAAGTCAATCCCCAAAAAACACAAGCAATTTTCTTCTCAAAACATCGTAATTCACCTTCCAACACACTTCGCATTATCAACACCCCAATCACCTGGTCCACCTCAATCAAATATCTGGGTGTAACAATAGATAGAAAACTACTGTTCACCAACCACCTACGTATCATAAAAAATAAAGTCAGGGCAGCATGTTCCCTTCCAAGCAACTTAATTGGCCCACGCTCCTCCCTCTCCAGTAACAATAAAATCCTTCTATACACTACCGCTATACTCCCTATCCTTACTTACGCTACCCCATCATGGTCTCTTCTTAACAACAAAACCCTAACCTCTCTCCAAAAATTTGAAAATTCCACACTAAGAAAAATTTTCAAAATACCATGGTTCATCCGAAACACCCAAATTTTCAAAGACCTGCAAATACCCACAATCACCCAAACCATCCAAGACCTTTGCATTAATTATTTTGACTACATCCACCTCCACCCCAACCCACTAATCACACAATCCCATATCTTACACAACACAAATCAAAGGAGATTTTTCGGTCCTCTTCAAGCCTTTGTTAACCGCTTTCACCCACCCATTAACTCTTACCCCAACATCATACCTTCTCCGCGCCCCCATTTCCGCACACCACAATGGCCTCCAACTTTATCACATGACAGAGTCCGTCGAAGATTGTCCAGACTCCGCCCACCCAGACCCAGGAATCGAAACTCAAGACTCCAACCTACGTTAACCAACCCATTACTTCGCCGGTTGGCCCCTCGGCCACAACAAACTCACTCTCCTTTCACAGCTCATCAACAAAACTCAAATTTGCCCTCCCACATCCAATCACAAACACCTACACCCCCCAATCATATTTACCATTCCACCAAACTCAACTTACTCCATCACATTACTTTAACCAGCTACAAAATTAACCACAGAAGAAACTATCATATCCCACCTCACCAGTTAATTAATTACCTACCTACTCCTATCAACCCCTTTACATTCGTGAGCACCGATTGA
>QLNU02015360.1:294712879-294766718 GCA_006491805.2 Dysdera silvatica | reverse complement strand
AGCGCTGAATTTCAACGTATTTTATTTTATAGTGGTTGATTGAATAAAGGAAAAGAAAGAAAAAGAAATGCTCACTGAATATTAAGTTCTTGTTCAAAATGATTCTTTCCTATTGGAAAGTCAATTCATAGAGTTCACCTGACTATCAGCAATTTAAAGTTCTTGAAAAAAGAGTTTTCTTTGGATGGGAAACTTCTTTAATCGATTGTGTCCATAAAAGTTTATTTACTGGCAGGTTGGTATGTAGCTTGTCATGCAGTGTCAGGTTGGAGTGTGGCAGGTGAACAATTGTGGAGGCATTTGTGACAATTTAAACTTTGTTTACAAGTAAGCGAAGGCTGAAATAAACAAGAAGAAAGCGGCAGTATCTGGACTAATAATAAAAAAAATTAAATTAAAAAGTATTTACAATGTGGAGAGAGAATGGGTTGGCCTAGTTATATGTATTTTTAAATTTGAATATGTGATTAATGTTTCTATGCATATATACAGGGTTTGTCCCAGAAGTTCCCGGAATGATTTTTTGTAGTTGGCAACGCTGGCTGACGGGGCGGAGAAGTTGGTGGGGGATCTGAGCTTGGAAACGAGACCGGTATCAGTCGCCTGCGGGCAGTTGTTGAGGCAGGGTCACGCTCCGCGCAGAGGTATCTACTGCACCCTCGTCGATCAAAAAATGGACCAGTTTTTGGAGCAGCGTTATGCAATCAAATTTTGTGTGAAACTGGGTAAAAACGGGGCGGAGACACTCGAAATGCTTCGGAAAGCCTACGGTGACGGGGCGATGAAAAAAAGCCAAACTTTCATGTGGCACAAGCGGTTCCGGGAAGGTCGGGAGTCCGTCAACGACGACGACCGCTCTGGACGCCCGTCGACATCACAAACGGACGACTCGGTGCAAAAAGTGCGTCAAGTTTTGGACAATGACCGACGATTAAGTGTTCGGGTGATTGCAGAGGAGTGTGGAATACCCAAAACAATCGTTCATCGCATTTTAACGGAGGATCTTCAAATGAGGAAAGTCTGCTCGAAAATGGTGCCAAAAGTCCTGACGAGTGAGATGAAGGAGCAGCGTTTGTTGAAGTGCCAGGAATTGCATGAACGCTACGAAACGGACCCAGAATTTTTGGACAGAGTGATCACAGGGGACGAGACGTGGATTTTTCAGTACGATCCCGAATCAAAGCGCCAGAGCAGCGAGTGGCACACCAAGGAGTCTCCTCGCCCGAAAAAAGCAAGGATGAGCAAATCGCGAATCAAGGCAATGCTCATTGTGTTTTTTGACAGAAAAGGTGTAGTTCACAGTGAATTCGTGCCACAAGGACAAACAGTCAACAAGGAGTTTTACTGTGAAGTGCTCAAACGGTTGCGCAACAGGGTTCGACGCGTCCGAAACGAAATTCGCGACAATTGGATCTTGCACCATGACAACGCGTCAACCCACACCGCGCTCATTGTCTCCGAGTTGCTGGCCAAAATGGGTGTGGCAACGCTGCCCCAGCCGCCGTACAGCCCCGATCTGGCACCAGCGGATTTCTTTTTGTTCCCAAGGATCAAAAGAACCCTGAAAGGAACTCGGCATGGGACGCTGGAGGCGGTAAAAGCAGCCGCGACGACCTCACTGAAGGAGATTCCCGTTGACGACTTCCAGGGCGCCTTCAATGATTGGGTGAAGCGTTGGCAACGGTGCATCGAAGCAGGGGGAGAATACTTTGAAAAGTTCTGAAAAGATTGTAAACTGATATTGAATAAATGATTTTAAAAAAAATCATTCCGGGAACTTTTGGGACAAACCCTGTATATATTTATTTGAACGTAGTAATCCTGTTTCATAAGCATTTTAGTAACTTCAATGTAAAACTGCTGCTTAAAATTAAAGTGAATAATGTTGTCTTTGCATTACGTATGCGATATTAAATCGGGAAATTGCATCGGCTTCTTTGTGAAACGTCTTAACTTAATTTCATGGCATTACACCTATTGCTATTAACGTTAACCACAAATAAGGAGAGTAAACGGATAGAATAAATTCGTATTTTCAAACTTCGAAATAAGATTATCACTCTGTGGAAAAAAAATCCGTACCTATCCAAAATTTCTCCGTAGACTAGGTGATATATCATCCTAGTCCAGATTTGGCCCAAGCATCATAGCTCATTTTCTTTTGGTATAAATTTAGTCCTGTCTACATTTACTATCAAAACTTGTACGAATTCTTCTAAAAGCATCACTTAGCGCTATATTTTCTTGAAAAATGAGCATGAACTTCTTTAAATTTGTCACAAATAAACAAAAAAACGCTAAACACATGAAAGAGCCTCAGTTTAAAATGATCATATTTTAAGAATACATTTCTTCTTTAGACATGCAATGTGTAAAATAATGGTTAATTATCATTTATTCCATCGCCTTGGTTTTTACATTTAAAAAAGTTAAAACATTTAATTTCATATATCAAGTAATGAGGTTGATAACTTATAGTTTTATCCTTTACAAAATTGTCGAATCAGACTTTCAAAACCTTACCTTGAATTCCGCTTCTTTAAATTTTAAGCCATGGACACAATGGTGAAGCAAAGACTATTTTATTGCTTATTGGTGCTACATGTTTCGCAATTGACATGCCTCACCTTGCATACAATATTTGGTTAGGCAGAAGCAATAAACTTAGAAATTTTTAGTCTTGTATGTTCCTCTTTAATGTTGTCACTTTATCATCAGTAATAAGTTGTCCACACTTAAATAATTGAAAAGTCTTGTTTTAAGTCTA
This sequence comes from Dysdera silvatica, assembly GCA_006491805.2. Lineage (NCBI taxonomy): Eukaryota > Metazoa > Arthropoda > Arachnida > Araneae > Dysderidae > Dysdera > Dysdera silvatica. Next base: position 294,763,951 of record QLNU02015360.1, on the reverse strand, counting down.
GCTACACAATCAAATATTGACTGCTGAAACCACAAGCGCGAAACTACAAAAACATGATCACACTGAAGCAACTTTTGTTTCTGCTGTAACGCATTGGCTAACTTCTGTTTCCTCTAATTTTTCTAACTCGGCGTGAAAACACGCAACAAGTTGCTGCTTTCGTTATTAGCAACAGAAATGTAAGAATAATACAAAAACTTTTAAGTAACAACTGGGATTTTTTAAGGAACACGGAACTCAAGCAGGAAATTCCCTCTTGTTTATAGAGTAGATACACAGGGATTTTTTGTTAAAGTATCTTTGTTGCATTGAATTTTTTTTCACACGAGGATTTGTTGCAAAAATAAAAGGATTTCCGGAAAATGTAAGCCGTTTAAGTGTTTCTCACTCAGCCTTGTTTATTTGGCATGTTCTTCAGCTTAAAAACATTCTGTTAAGCTGAAGAGAAATTTTTTTACGCGATATAATGTTTAACGTTCTTCCTAGTCCTGTTTAGTACCGTTAATTTTTTTCTACTATTAAACTCATCATATTCTTATATTTTGCACATTGTAAAAAAAATGCTAGTCATCAAAATTTTCATGATAAATGCATGTAATGCGGTTCCTCATTTATTATTCTTTAGTCTTAAATACGTTTAATGAAACTTGTTCCATTCGCTTAGAATTCTACTATTTTCGTTTTACTGAAAATTTTTACTTTTTACTTTCTTCTGTCAGAGCTCTAACAAGTGTTTATAAACAAAACGAAGTTAGCCCAAAGACTTATAATCTTTAAAATTTGACTTCCTTTTTTGCGTTTTATCTTAACAATAATTTTATTATGAAAAATGGCGTCTTTTCTCAAAAAAAATGAAAAAATAAAAACCTTCCACATTTTGCTTTCAGTTCTTGCGCTCATAACTAATATTAATGTTTCCAGTGCATGCACATGTATTTATTAGTATGCTAATTAAAACCCACTAACGACAAATTTTCCACTCCATATTTTTAGTCAGAAATTTGATTCTCCACCCAGTGAACATTTTTAAAAAATGTGTAATAACATACAGATTTAATCACCTGCAATATTTGCTAAAAACTTTAGATAGAAATTTATATCGCTGTTTTATTCACTGCTTTATTTATTCTTCATTTGTAAAGTCATAATAGCAATATACTGTGTAACTACAGCGATAATACCGACAATATATACTAAAAGTACATCATATTAGACTCTACAATGAAAGGTCTCAAGAAAATATCAGCAAGGATATAACATACCTGGGACCTTAAGATTACAATCTGATTCCAAAGATGACACACAACTAATTGTGAATCACTCATCCTTTCCTTATGTTTTTTCCATTTTTTTTAGTTTCCATTACCCTGTATCAAATATTTTCTTAGACTTTGCTATTTCTTCTTTTACGATAGGTATGATTGATTTTCCAGAAATAAAAAAAAACATTAATTTTTTTTCTCCGAACTTCTTATTTTCTGGTAATTATAATGCTTTCCTGGCGAGTGCAATTCAGTTTAATGCTCTATTAACACTAACTGCGAAGGAGGCCAGTTGACCGCTCTGTACTGAGGATGCCGACTTGCTCATCTATAGCCAAAATTCCTATCAATAAGTGAATAGTGAGGTTAAGCCGTGGTTCGGAATCCACGTTGAATTGTACTTCCTGACTCTTGGTATGTTGACTAATGTTTTATAAATTAGGGACATAAAACCTACCTGTGTTGAGCATTGCAACAACAACAAATAGTCAAACAATTTTCATGAGATTCCATACAGAAAATTATTACAAGTTTAGAAATTGATTTTGCTATCCCCATTAACAAGATGGCGATTGGATGTTAAATAAATGTAAGCATTCATAGAGATTATATATAAGAGAACGGCCATGACGATACGGCTGCTAGAAGAACCAATACTATGTAGAGTGAGAACAGCATAACGTTATAGAAACGCGTTATAGCGCATGATTTTGGTCACGTGGTGGGCATAAACATCATACGAACGTCGAAAATATGTCTATATTGTGCTACATCCTACGGACCATAGACATACGCAGAAAGTTCGTAAGGGGGCTACTCAATAGGGGGGGGGTTACAATGCTACAATTCACATATTCCTATGCAAAATTTCATTGCAATGGGGGGGGGGTTAAACCCCCATTAACACCCACTTGCGTACGCAAATGCTAGAGGTGTCCGAAAAGAACATCATAGGGACATACCAAAACGAACGTCCTACGGAAGCCCGAAATAAATATCCTACGGAAGTTCCAAAGCGGACGTCTTACGAACGTGCGAAATATATCCGAATTGTGCTACATCTTAGGAGCGACCGAAATCAATATCCTAGGGATGTCCGAAATTAACATCTTACGGACGTTCCAAAACGGACGTCCTGCGAACTTCCGAACTATGTCCGCATTGCGTCAAAGTATGGACAGAAGGGACCAAAAAAGGACGTCCTGGGGACATTTTGTGCTATCTGGGTCTATCACCCACACGATATTCTTTGCAAGCAAGTCAACGTCTATTAACGACATTTACGTCCTAAGAAGAATAAAAGTATCTAAGATTGGTCACACTAGAAACGAAGATGAGCGTTATTTCTGGACTTTTCTATGAAAGGTATATGTAGAAAGTCACGAATGCATGAAAGAATTTGGATCACATAATTGAACACAATCTTCATTGGTTCTTCTCTTGAAACCAGAATATATTATATAAAATATCTAGAACAAAAATATGAACGTTTTTGGGGAATATTTTAACTGTCAATTAAAAAAAAGTGTGCAGCACTAGGCCATTTCCGGATTTCGTTTAAGTGAAATTTGGTAAATCGGGGTTATACTGTATAAGATTTTGAGCTCCGATTTTGTTTGTTAAAAATAACGACGAAAAAGTCTAAATTAATCGAAATTCTTCAGCGATTAAATAATTCTTTTATTATCTGGTTTGTTTTTTTACTCATATTTGTACAGAGTGTCTATAAAGGTCTTCATTACATTTCTAAATAGTCTAATCTATTCCAGTTTTAAATTAAACGCTACAAAAACACCGAAGCCAGGCTTTGAACTGTTCCTCATTCTATTGTATGCAATTATGTTCTTGATTAATGGCATTAAAATTAATGAAGAAATTTCCCCATAAAATTTAACTGCCATTGCGATAGTGTGAAATAAAGAAATAATTGCGTTAGCTATGCAAAATACATGCTTGCTCACGGCTATAAACGAAGAGTTGCATTTGAAAATCCACCACATGCAATAGCTTTCTTTTACCTTTTGGTTGTTTTTTGTTGTTTTGTGCTTAAATCAATGTGATTTTATTTATCTTGGAGCTTTCTAACAGGAGAAAAGCTTTTTTTAAACCAAGAAAAAAAACGAAATGCTGCCTCTCCTATTTATATCAATGCCCTGTTTGTTATTTATAATCCTTTTGCATCCGATTTCTGAATCAATCTGTACATTGATATTATCAATCTGTCTGTCTGTCTGTCTGTCTGCCCGGCTGTACATACATACTTACGTACGGTACTTCTGCATTTAACTACTCATTTTTGCCAATTATTTATTTAAATCAGCAGAAATTGAGTAACAATAGAAATATGTCCTACGGAGAGATGGGATGCACCTCAACAATCAAAGGTAAATAATTAAAAGGGGAAAACGCATTTAACGATTGCGAAAGAGAAATGGACACATCTTGGTCTATATTTCGAAACAGAGAGCACACCAATTAACTTTGAAATTGGGAAAAAGAAAAATTAACTACAAATAAACTGATAACTGAATATTGTAATTGACAAACGATCCAACCTTTAATCAGTGGCTGACTTATTTAACCTTGCTCAAAGATAAATTAGTCTTTAGTCTGATTAATTAAAACCTTGACACAGTTGGGCAAGAATGGTCGTTAATTCGGTCAGCTGTCACTAATGAGATCATTTGCATTAACAACTGGAAAACAAAAATGTTCTTCAAAAGATTTTTATTGTAAAGTGAATTACGAGATAATGCCTTTTTTTTAAGAAATTCGGTGAAAGTTATTAACTTTGAAAATCTACTTGGATCGATAGAAAGTAACAGCTGATGAACATGTTTTTATTTTGAAAAGGAATAAACGAAAAGTGCTTTTCGAAATGCTCTACGCAGCAGATAATTTTTTTCGGCATAAATTATTGGCCAAAGAGTTTGAAGCCATTCTTAGATCTGAAAAAATAGAATGCGTAGATCTTTTAAAAACCAATAGATTACTGTCAAAAATAAAAAGAGAGGTAAAATGAAGCGGGTTGCTCTTTCTCTGTAAGAACGCATTTACTTTTGGGACAGAGGTTTTGTGAACTTTAATAACAGTACAGGTAAACCATGTTACAACGTGGTCCGATAGAACGCTTATAATACAATGCAAAGGTTTAACTTTTTTTCTTTTGGGCTGCGTTAAATGGAAATTTTTCGAATTTTTGTTCAACAATTCGTTAATTTCAAAACCCCTACGTAACCATGAATAACTACAACCACGAGGAAAGCAAAAAATGGTAGCAAACTTGTACGTTTATCGTATAAACGTCATTGCTGATTTAAAATATTTTACCGTACGTTAAGACCTGATTAAAACACTGCAATATACGATTTATTTATATCACGTTGTACTTGTATTGTATTTACTATTATATGTATTATATACAGAGAAAACTTTCTAAGGCAAAACCTGCATAAGGCGGAAAGTTGCTCAACACGGAATTTTTTTACGGTCCCTTCAAAAGTCAATGGTAGTTAACATTAGCTAACACAGAAACTGTCTAACGCGGAAGCGGAAAGCACTATTTAATCCCCGCAAAGAGAAAAACCTGCATAAAGCGGAAAATCGCTGGCAGGAAGAAAATTTTCTCAGCAGAAAAAGAAAAAAGTGTTGTAATACAATGCAAATAGCAAAGTGGGGGATGACAAACAAAAGACATTTTACAGATATAGAATGCCCTTGTCCGCATAAGAGTTGCCACGGGGTGGTTTTGGGGGTTGTAACCCCCCATCGCAATGAAATTTTGTATATTTAACATAGGAATATATGAGTTGTAGCTCTGTAACCCCTCCCATTAAGCCTATAACCCCCTTATGAACTTGCTTACGTCTATGCTTGTCAGACCGCCATTTTGCACACCATCCACCCACCATAGGCATACCCAGAAAGTTCATAAGGGGAGGGTTACAGAGCTACAACTCCATTGGCTACTCATCTCATACATGCTATTTACTCTATAGCCAATCTGTCTCATTCAGCAATGGGTTACAACCGAATGACTACGACCCGCCCCCTGCGCTGCTCTCCCCATGCCTAGTGCCCCACTTCTTAAATAAAAACGTTCATTATTAACCAGAACGAAAAGTCACGATCAACTTTATCAATTCATGGATAAACCCACCGCAAGGAAGAGTATCTTTATACAAGGGAATTATCATCTTTACAAGGGAGGTACTTTATCGTTACAATTTAAGCTTACATAATAGACTTTTTGTATAGAATAAGCATGTATAGTTTGCATGAAATTTTGCACCATATTGATCGTAATTACTAAACCCACAAAATAGTGCAAAAATTAAAATTAATAAAAATAAAATGCAGTGATAAAATAAATATTTTTATCAAAAGGAAAATAAATTTAGTTATAAAGTTCGCAAGATAAGACAAATAAAAACAATTAGCATATGCAGTCATCTCTTACCACTGAATTTAACTATGTATGTATTTGTTTTGCATGTAACCTCCATAAGGCGGAAACCTGCATACTACGGAATTTTTTCCGGTCCCGTGAGTTTCTGCCTTAGACAGGTTTCACTATACTTCTATCACATTGCATTTGTATCACATTGTATTTGTATCACATGGTATTTGTATCACATCGTATTTGTATCACATCGTATTTGTATTACATCGTATTTGTATCACATCGTATTTGTATCACATTTCAATTTTATCACATCGTATTTGTATCACATTTCAATTTTATCACATTATACTTTGTATCACTTTGTATTTGTATCACATCGTATTTGTATCACATTATACTTTGTATCACATTTTAATTTTATCACATTATACTTTGTATCACTTTGTATTTGTATCACTTTGTATTTGTATCACTTTGTATTTGTATTACATTGTATTTGTATTGTTTATATATAATATTTTACTTGTATTCTACTTGTATCATGTTATACTTGTATAATATCATGTTTGTATCACGTGCAAACAGTGTATGTAAAGAGAAAAAGAATTGCCGACATCGTCCTTTTTATCTCATTAATTAAATAAGATAGTTGTTGGTTCCTCTTAAAAATGAAAGAGAAAAGATTCTTTCCATTCGTACATTTGATAAATCCTTTACGAGAACTGACAGGAGAACACCAGTCTGTGTCAACCGCAGTTGCAATTTCACGTTGGGAGACATTGCTTTCAGTGTGTTGTGCTGTCAAGAGCTAACTTGCTTCCCTTGTAGAAAGGAAATTCATTATTCCCCCCTTGAAGATACATTGCCATTTGATAAGACATAAATTTGGTAAAGCTCTTTCTCTTACATCTTTCTTAAGCTGAACGGTTTATTTCCTTATGTAGGTGCAATTTTATATTCTAGAAGAATGCTTCTTAACGTTCATACAAATTCTGTTTAACTTATCAGCTAGCGTGCATATTTGTATTTGCAACAGATCTAGCACAAGTAATTGCATATATTTAGTTCCATAATGCTTAATGCAAAATATAATGATAAACATTATTTTTAATAATAATTAATAGCATTATATATGTAATGACTTTAAAAACTATATTTAGAAAAATTATAGGATTAATACATTTTAATGGCATTAGAAGTGAAAGTCGGAAATTCACGTAAACTATCTACCCAAGCTATAGTTAATGAAAAATTTTAGTTGAAAGCCATATGACTTAAAATTTTTCGACAGATTTTTCAGAAAAAATTTCATCATCTTAAGCAAGTGTCTCATATAATTAACTGAAAAATGAAAATACTTCGTAAGGTAGGTTCACATAAATTTTATAATAAGAGTATAGTATTAAATAGGAACAATTTTTTAGTGTAGTACAATGAAACATTTCCAAATATTAAAAAACCTAAAGTTTTATTAGAGTTTGTTTGTATTAATTATTAAAAGTCGATGCACGTTCCAAGACATTTTTAATTATATGTTTTTTTTTATACCTTGAAACAAAACCATTGTATCGTAATGGTTATATTTTGTAATGCATGAACACTTAAATTAAATCAATTTTGGTTTTAAGTAAAACAAGAAAGAGAGAGAGGGGGAGAGAGAGAGAATGATGTGAATAAAAATCTAAATTTGATGTATTGTTTAAAGATGTACTATTGGGTCTACAGTTTCTGAGAATGAATCGTTTAGGGTATCCATTATTTTTAAGTGCCGTGTGTATGTGTTTTGTTTCTGTGTTTGAAAGTGTTTCATTACTGCAGTGAGAATTCGCTCTAAGACTTAATGTTTTAACAACGGAAGCTTTGTGGCATGTTGGATGATGCGATTTAAAATCGAGATATCTGTCTGTATGTGTGGGTTTACGGTAAACTGAGGTGAAGATTGAGTTATCGTGAGATCTGTGTACAAGAACGTCTAGGAAAGGGAGTTTATTGTTCTGTTCTGTTTCGTATGTGAATTTTATATGTGAGTTTAAGTTATTAAGGTAATGGAAGAAGCTTTGGAGTGTATTAGTTTTAAGTACAACAAACGTGTCGTCGACGTATCTTTTCCAGAATTTAATGTTAAAATTCGGTGAGGACAAAGCAGTTTCCTCAAATGACTCCATAACCAAGTTAGCTACAACACTTGAGACCGGAGATCCCATGGCAGTGCCAAAAACTTGTCTATAGATAGAACCATTTGAGGTGAACACAGCAGAGTCCAGACAAAATTTCAACAATGTGCAGATGTCGTGAGGTGTTAGTGAAGTGCGTTCATGTAGTGTTGTGTCATTTTGGAGGCGTGTAAGTGCGGTGTCGATTGCAAGTGATGTGGGAATGCAAGTGAAGAGAGAAATTACATCGAATGAGACCATAAGGTCGTCGTCGTCAAGTTGTAGATTATTTAAAGAGTTCCACTTCATCCTTTTTCTTTCCGGTATTTTCGTTCCCGTTTCTGGACTGTGGTAACGGATCATCCAGCCGGAGATCCTTAGTAAGTATTCATTTATTCCAAACGGTACTGTGCATTGTACTCCTTCCATAGTATTCGCGGTGTCGATCTTCATGCTGAACCTTTAAAAATTCTAAGGCAAGGTTGCTATTACACTTGTTGGAAGCAAATGTCACCTGGCCTAAAAGCACTTTGGAAAACTACTTTTCACATTCACTTACACCGAAACAATCTCTCGCATCCTCAAGGAAGCAAATATCCAAACATTCTATTCCCCTGTCACAACACTTCGCAAACAACTTACAAAAGTTAAAGACCCAGTTCCACCAGAAGATCTCACAGGCGCCATATACCAAATACCATGCAAAGACTGCAACAAACATTACATAGGACAAACAAAAAGAATGATCAAAACAAGAAAAAAAGAACACAAACAAGCACTCGCGAAAGGAGACATAGCCTCACGTCTGGCAGAACACGCTTTACAACACGGACACGAACCCGACTGGGACTCAACAAAAATACTACACCGTCACATCACAAACAAGAATAGTAGACTCTTCTTAGAATCTTGGGAAACTTACAAACTACACGGGAAAGCCATTAATACATCACAACCACTTCCAGAAACTTACAAACAACTCTTACTCTGAAATATATGGGATTTTCCCAACATTAGGTACCCCACAGTACAGGTTTCTCATTGGTTCCCATTGGGTTTTTCCATTCTGCGGGACTACTCTGATGAAGGGTTTTCCAGAAATTTCAAGTATAAAAAAGAGACAGAAACATAACATCGTCATTACTCCTGATGAAGGACTGCTGCTGATGCGTCCGAAAGCTTGAGTGATCTTTTTCATTGCTATTTTACCAGTGTTTAACCTTTTTATGTAATTTCCTCCCTGGTACCCTGTATTTTATTTCTAATCTAAATTTAATTAACACTGTAAGCACTATAGAAACTAAAGGTTAAAAACAGAGCCAAATCACGATGGAGAAAATAAAGCATATAATTTTCAAAACCGTATTCTTTTGTGAATAGTTCAAGGAAAAAATTTACAACAAAAGTTTTAATAACTTGTGAGTGAAACTTTACGTTCGGTAAAACAAATAAACTCCCATAATTATTTTTAATGGAATCAGAGTTTCGCAGTTTACTTTCGCTGAAAACGAAATTTAATTTCTTTCATGTTTTAAATTTTTGCATATATTAGAGCATGTGTTTGTAATTAGAACTAAAAATGAAGCGACGATACGCATTTAAAAAGAAAGGTATGTGGAGCGTTTCTTTATACTGTTTACTGTTTACGATAAATTGGCCGAAGCTTTGCTCTGCATGAGGAAAGTGGCCAAATTATAGTGATAAACAAATAATAATTATAATAATTTATTAAAGCAACTATTACGAAAAATATATACTAACTCATGATGTCTGAATCTGTATAAGTCCGGAAAAGAAAAAAAATTAAAAGGCAATGACGGGTTAAGCATATTACTCATAAAATATATATCGTTGCAAGATATGACGAAATTCAAATGCGGAAGGTTGTAAACACTCTCAACAATAATGCAAATATTAGCAAAAAAAAGGTTGCGTTTGTAAATTGTTCAATGGCGATAGTTTTCAAAGTGTACCAGCAGACAAAAAACTGGATTTGAACACAAGTCTTTTGATTGTAAACGGCTGGTGTATACTTGAAAAAAATTAGGGAGTGGCCAAAGTCATGAAAACATGGCATAAATTATATATTTGTTTTTCAAAAAAATATATATTTGTTCTGAAGGAACGTAAAGCAATGTAAAGAATACAGGATGATTAAACTATAAATTTTTATATTATTTACACTACATTACTATCATTATTTATTATGCGAATTCACAGTCCATGTTGTACACTACGTGACAATGAAAATGCAACACCAAGGAGGAGTGGGCAGAAAATTATGCAAATTGCAGACTCATGCAGCTCACCGAGTTATGTAAATGATGCGAAATGCGCAGCTGTCTCGTATACATTGAGTGGAATATAAGTGAAAGAACCTTTAGAATAGGCAGTAGTTGCGCCGCTCTGTCTGCCAGGGAAATCATTTTGCATTATTTTTTTTCTCAGAGAAAACGTGTAGTAGCAGAAAATGCCTGGCCGCCGCCAACCGAGGCAGTTGCAGAAGACGGACGGTTTTACGAGGGGAATGGTGATCGGACTCAGAAGAGCAAGTTGGCTCATACGTCAAATCGCAGCGGATAGGCACCTACACGTGTCCACGGTGCACTGGCTATGGCGAAGATAGTTGGAACAAGGGAATGTGGCACGTTTCAGGGGTGCTGGTGCAGCCAGAGCAATGTCAGCACGCGTGGACCGACGCATCCGCCGGCAAATGTTGGTGGCTCTGCAGGCCATTTCCGTCGCACTTTTTAAGTATGTCCAGTATGTGCAGGACACCCTTGATGCTCCCATATCAACCAGGACCATTAGCCACCGATTGGTCGCCGACGGCTTGCACCCATGGCACCCGTTAAGAAAGCTGCCTTTAACCCAACAGCCTAGACGCTTCCATTTGCCATGGTGTCGGGATAGAGCTGCGTAGACGACGGAATGGCACAGGGTCGTGTTCTTAGACGAGTCACGCTTCTGATTGAGCAACGACAGTCTCCATGTACAGGTCTGGCTCCAATGTGGTGACAGGTCCAATAAAGCCGCATCTGAAGAATGGCACACCGCACGACAACATCATGGGTTGGGGCCCAATCGCCTACGATAGAAGGTCATCTTTGGTCCGTATTGAGGGCACTATGACGGTCCAACCATACGTGGATGACTCGCAGCGGCAAATAACACTACCCTTTCTGCAGAGGATCCCAAAGACCATTTACCAGCAGGATAACGCCCGACAGCACACAGCGCGCATCAGCCAACATGTCTTGCAATGTACCCAGGCGTTACCATGGCCACTAGTCTGCCGTGATCTCTCACCAATGGAGCACGTCTGGGAAGTGATTCCTCTTCTTCTTGGCACTGAGGTGATCACCAGAGCGAAATATTGGCAGATGCTTGAAGCTTTTCTGCACAGGACTATGAAGTGATTGGATGTCGCTTGCGGACGCTGCCATCGCCGCCTTCAAAAGATGAACTGTAGCAAATGGTTGACAGGGAATGGGCAGCCATCCCTCAGGACACCATCCGCATGCTCATTGAGACTGTACCTAGACACATTGCTGCCTGTATCGCCGCCCGGTGGTCTTACAACCTACTAATCAAACAGTGTTATCGCTCAGTGTGCAGGTGTGTCATGTTGCAATAAACATCACATCGTTCGTTGCCGCCTCTTTTTGTTTACCGATTTTCATTACTTGCTGTCCACTCATTCTTGGTGTTGCATTTTCACTGTCACGTAGTGTATTTGGCTGGTTTCGTCCATTTAGTTATTAATTCCTTTCCAAGGAGCTCAGATAAAAAGAGATACCTGCGTATGATGTGAACTGTCCCAAGAAGTGGGACTTTTTGGATTTGATGGCAGTATTTGTTGTCAATTTTCAATATGTAAAGGTAGTGCTCCAGATTTTTGGGAACGGCATTTAATACACTCATTACAACCGGAATAACTGTAGCCTTTCTCCGCCAAGGTCTCTCCACCTTTATTTGCAAATCCTTGTATTTAGGTATCTTCACAATCTCTTTTTCGCCTACCCGTTTGTCAAGAGGCACTGCGATATTGATCAATCAGACATGAGTTTTTTCTACAACTGTAATCTCCGGAGTGATACGTAGAAGGTGTTTATTGCCCTGGATTTGGAAATCCCACAAAATTTTTGCATTTTCATTTTCACTAACTTTTACTGAGTTGGGGTTCCACCAATCCTTATTTGTAGGTAACTGATGTTGCTTTGATTCATTATTATTATTTACACTACATTATTGTCTTTATTTATTATTGTTTTGCGCTACATACATTATTATCAGTATTTATTATTTACGCTACATACATTATTATCAGTATTTATTATTATTTACGCTACACACGTTCAAAACGTATTGCTATGAGAATAAATCATGTTATCATGAGATATGACACAGCAAATATATTGCTATAAGAAAATTTAATATTGTGCATAAAAAAATAATTGGGAAACGTAACGAAACACGTATAGGAATAATTGAAAAACACATTGAATAATTGAAAAACATATTGAACATAGAAGAATCATATTGCTATTAGCATATTTCTACTAAAATGTACTACTAAACTATTAACATATTGCTACTAAAAAATAAAGTTACCAATACGTAAGTTTTATTATTATTTTACACAAATACGTTGCAGCGTTAAAGCTCATCCATAGTGCTCAGACCGTTTGATGAACTACTTTAAACGACTTTCTACTTTTGATGGCTTGCTTCAGTCAACATTGCAGTTATTAACTAAAATGTTAGAATCCCCACTGAAGCTGAAGAAAAAGATTTAAAAGTTTTCAGGTGTAGAAGTTGAAGATTAAAATGTGGAAGGGGGGTCTGAATATAGTTTCTTTCATTTTTTAATCCCTAGGAGGAAGTAGGGCCTTCACAAAAGATTCCAATTTGTCTCGACTTTCTGTCAGTCTCTTGATCTCTCCCCATGTTTTGCTATATTCTTTAATTTCATCTCACTGAGTTCTCTTCTATGTTTTTCTTGGTCTACCCTACTTTCTCTTTGATTGGGGGTTCCAGTCTAGGGTTGTCCGCAAAAATTGCTCGTTTTTTTCCTGAGCGTATGACGTAGCCATCTAAATTTCCTTTGTTTTATTAATTCTGACATCGATGTTAGAAATTAAATATTTCGTTCTACATTAATGATTCTTTTTGACCATTATATGTTCATTAGTGTACAGAGGCAATTATTCACAAAAGCTTAAGTTTTTGGTTTGTTATTGCCTTTCTTATTTTCCACATTTGTCAGACATAGAGAAACATTGATTTTACGTTGCTTTCAGAATATTTTAAAGTTTAGTTTTTCTTCTAAACGTTTAGGAGTTCCAAATATTTTTTATTTACCAAAAAAAAAATGCCTTTGACTTCCACAATTCTTTGTCTCACGTCCACCGCTATTCCTTACTGGACACTATGTTATTTAGGGATTTGAGCCTTTCGATTTGCTCGCTATTGTTATTATTGATCTTGAGAGGTTTTCTATATTACTGTAGTTTATTTTACGTTTTTTGGTTTTACCTTCATTCAGTCTTAGTCCAACTTTTTTCTCGTCGTTTATAAGATGTTCTAATGTTATTTTCATGTGACTTGGATTCTATCGCGGAAGATATTAATAAAAAATTTAAAAAAATATTTTCGTCAATTTTATATCTGGACGAGATTTCGCTGAAAACATCCCGGAACAACTTAAAATCTTTAGTTCTAGCTCCTTAGGCCTCTGCTAATTTAATTGTACCGAACATAGATGAAATTTATTTATTTTGTCGAAAATATCTAAACGTTTGGTTTATGTTATTAATTATATACATATGCTTTAAAATTTAGGAAAAAAGTTCCAGTGAGACGCTAGAACGTAACTAAAAAGTTTAGAATTCAAAATTTCATTTTCTTCCAGGCTACTAAAAAATTCCACTATAACTAAATATCAAAATATTTTTAGTATCAATAGTATTATTCTACTTACCGTTTAATGTACGAACCATAATAATTTGCTCCTCATTTGCCATTGGGACTAATATAAGAGATACTTAGATAAACAGCTCATTTTATTTTAACTTTATTTCAGGCAAACCACGTAAGGTATAAAACATTTTGAATGCACATAAAGCAAAGAATAAGATAAACAATGTGAATATAGACAGAATATAAAAAAATAACATACATTATAATGTGAAAGTAAACGGAATACAATTCTGTTATATTATTTATATTGGCAATTACCCTAATATGATATTTCACAAAATTAATATTTTTTTCCTTTTTTTTTTTTTCTTTTTTGACAATATGTGCAAATACATGGTTATGGAAATTGAGGTCTGCCGGGGCAGTATTAAGTGAAAATGGAAATCTCTGCTTGAGTATAAACGGATCATCCACCAGCAAGTTTAAATTTCAATAACACCTATCCCAGCCTTCCAGAAACGTTGTTTACTTCTGATCGCGGTTGATATGTTCTCGATTGTCATTCCATAACCAAGAATCTTAGATTGACAGACTTTCATTATTTGGCAGGTTTCGAATTTATGTCAGGTTTTCCACTGTATGAACACAGTATACCTTTTCCCGTGTAGTTTCGAAGTTGCAGAAGCGAAAAGAAGCGTCAGCCTCTGGAAGAGTGGCACAACGGGTCCCACCGTGACATTGGATCGCGTTCGATGTGGGACCGAGGTTTGGATTGCCTGTTAAACTATTGGTCCAGCGTGCCAACATAATATCTGGTCTGTGTGGTGAGCTTATGACCAAATCTTTTGTGTTTGTTTCACTATACTACGTGCATGTGTCATGACAGAGAGGGACCTCCATCCTGCAGTGGCTTTACGTACTAATGATACGAAAGTAAAGTAATTATATTTCGTTAATATGCAAATGTATATGAATTTAGAAGAAGAATAAAGGATGTTTCCGCATTGTTCACAATAAGGAATTTTTGTGAGAGCTGTACAACTATCGGCGACGATCATATAACGTATGAACTTTTCAGGAAGTCTACTTGAAATATTTTGCTTTAAGTTCTTTCTTACTCAGTTCTGTAGAATTTATGCAAGTTTCATACTTATGGTTATATTTTACTTAGAATGACTGCAACCATGGAATTATAAACCGTTTTAATTTGCAAGATCATATTTCTCAGCACACAGAATCCTGAATAATGTTTACTTTTATAGATTGTTCTTTAATTTTTTTGCATCATTGTATATTTTGCCTTCCACAAAACTACCGCCTATAACTTTTTGTTGCCCTTCGCTTTCACAAAAGAATTAATCGAATTATGTCTTTTTAATCATAATCGTTACGTCAAATTCTTTAAACATCAATCTTTTTTTTTTCAAATTCATTTAGAAACAGTGGTGTCTTACATCTTTGGTCTCCTTACATATGTGGATTATAAATATAAAATTTTCTACCTTTCTTAGAGTAACTTTACCTGTTATTTTCAATTTGAAATCACTCGCGTATCAAACTGCAAACGGAACTGACATTTGCTGTGATGGAGGATTTTGGGTTCATTCCTCAGATTCTAAGAACAATCAATTTCGTGTCATGTTTCTTCAACAATGCAAGCCTTTATATGACATATTCTCTTTTTAAAAATGAAGTAAAGTAGTTTTGCGACAATCCCGATCTATTGTTTTTTTCTTTGAAATATTTATTAGTTTGCAAATTATTCATTTTTCGTATATTTATTCATAATTTTCTTTTTTTTCCAACTCATCAATCTTTTTCATTAATGATTTTATAATACCTTATTAAAATGGAGTTCCTTTTCGTTCCTTGTGTAAATTTTACGAGCATAATAATAGTTACAATCCTCTCTAATTAATTAAATTGGAGATCATAAACATATATATTTTATATAAATAGTCTCTTATCATTGTTTTTAATATTACAGAACGTACAACAATTGTATTTTCTTAACTTTAATGATCGCCTTGCCCTCTCATTTTCAAATGCTATGGTATCATTAATTATATTAGCTAGTCTTGGACTGTTTAGTATAGCTAAGATAATTTTTACCTGTACTCAGTGTTAATCCTCCTAAATACTAATTTCTCGTAAGTATTCTTGTGGTTATCGATCCTTGTAAACACAATCTTTCATAACAACATTAAGCAGTGAAAAATATGTCATCTACCACCATGTCTATCTGTATTACGTCATATTTAATGAGATTATGCCATCTTGTCCGGGGTAATACATGTAATGGTTTCTAGCGTATTTTGAGATATTTGGATAAGTGACAGGTTTATAGATGGTCTCTGAAACTACCCTTTTTAATCGTTGTTGAAGTCACATAAATCTTCATAGCCAACGCCTTCAATTAGCAATGTTGGGTACTATTGCACTTTTTATCTAATTTATCCTGAGCTTCAGCGCCATTTATCACAGATCATCGAGCCTTAATAGCGTCTTGGAATTGTGTAATAGGAGTAAGATGATTGGCACGAATAATTTTTTTCAGCTTCTTACTGTAATAAAAGTCTATGTGAAATTTTCTATTCCGATTTGACAGCTCAAAAGCCTTATATTGTAAGTAATCACTATTTATGCAATTTAATTTATATTAGATTATCTACAGTATCTAGATACCGTTTTTTCGGATATCGTGCCGAAGTAATGTTGCCATTATATTCCGCGTGACAACCTAAACCCACAAAATTGTAGATATTTATTTTGCTATCCAACTATTGATACAAATTAAGTAGATCTTTTGTAATGATCCTGCTATGTGTTAAAAGAATTTCATTTTTTAGAACTGTCTTTGTACATTTAACACTTGTGAGCTACAACAATTTTTTGTTGTAATTTTTCGAGAATTGGCAACAATTCTTTTCTTAAATTGTTTTACTTTTTGATTACAACAATTTTACTTATAAATATAAAACATAAGGATTAACCTATGTACGCCTACTGCGTTTATTACTTATCAGATGTAATCTCGCATGCACTGCCTGAAAATTTATGGGATGGACGAAAATAATAACCGAAAAATCATCGTTTAAAAACTTTGTCTTTTAGTTTTTTATGCCAGTCGTAGGATCACCATCAAAAAAAAAATCTGCCGAAACAGAATAATCGAGCAAAGGTTTAAATCCCAAATGGACTAAACGTGAATGTACCAAAAATATAAATTGAAATAACACACAAAAAGGTGATTGTAGCGATAAAGGCCTTTCTGACGCATACGTGGTAACTGAGTGAAGAATATATCGGATTTTCCTTCTACGATAACAACATTGATTTTGCTATGAAGAGGGGAAATGGTTCAAGCTTTAAAATACACAAAGGGAAATATTGTGAATAGACAAAACCGCCCACCAAACGATGAAACAAAACTTTACGCTTTGATAAAAATTCACAATTTGTACCTACCTACCTACGAATAGAAAAATGACCAAATGTGTTGTTTGAAGCACAAATAAAGTATTATTATTATTATATAAAATGAACATGCACAAAATGTGGATAAACAATATGCGAATTAGTGAAAAATAGTGAAAAGTTCTGCTGTTTTAATCATACTTGTCGTAACTATGATATACAACTATGCAGTACTTAACATTCTCATGAACAGTATTCAGATATCTATGGTTGCTACCAAGACTTGAAGATATATTTGCATATTTTGATGCATTATATCGCAAAGATAAACAAATACTTAGAACCATACTTTTATGTTTATATTGTGAGTTATTTTGTAAAATTTTGGCAACATATTTTTTTTAAATTGTTTTGATATCACACCTGTTCTTTTTTTCCCCATCCCCATAAATAACTGCAGCCTTTACTTTTCAGTTCGGAGAATCTTTTGCTTTAATTTTATTGGCTACCAACATCTCCATAACCGTCATTAAAAAATGCATTTTTTGTTTTTCTTAATTTAAATAACAAAATGTTCTAGAAGTGTAGTCAAATAGAGCTCCGTTCTTATTAGCTGCTACTGCGAATTTTTTCATTCAGGCTACATGTACTTGAAACTATTTATGGAAATACTTACAAATACCTAAGAAGAATTTCCGGGAACGTTGCTTTCTTGCTAAACATCAAACTACCTGGCTAATTGCTGTCGTTTTTTCTTTAGCTCCTCTCTCCTTTTACTGCCCCATTCATGTGGATGTCATTTCATTTCCAGCAAACCAGACTACTGTCTAGAATATGACTATGATCAATTACGAAAAATCTGTAACGGTAGTGAAAAATCAGTATCATTTCCTGATGTCGCTACTATAATTACTCTACATCCTGCACAGACTGCTATAATTGATATTATTTATATTACAGATGTTAAGAGTTTGAAAAATAAAATGGGTACTTCACTTCTCATAATAACTTCTAGAAAATAGGTCATTCAAACTCACTGATATGTATTGAATGATATATTAATACATAAGGAATATTAATTACCTATATTTTATAATTTAACTTGGAAATAGAACGAAAAGCTTTTTTATCCAAGATATTTAGTAAAAAATGACGATTATGTAATTGAATAGACTCATTATGATTTAAAAATGATTTTTTTGTGCCCCAAAAATAAACCATTACGATCCTCTCTGTTTATTGTATTTTACTTCTTTTACGTCTATTCTTCAACTATTTCGTTACAGTTATTGGGATTTTTGTAAATCTGCCTATTCTGGATTTATTCACCTTTTTACATGCCCCTTAATCGAATGTCCTTAACAAGCTATTGTTATTGTTCCATATCCTCTCTTTAACAAGCTATTGCTTTCTGTTCTCCTCCGGTTCTGACCTAACCATGTCAATATTCCCTAAATCTCAAAAATGTCAAGTGCAGCATTAAAATTATATCAAAACAGATGTATCACCTATAGCTGTATACAGGATAAACAAATTTATTTATTTCCTTTTTACCCTTATATTGCCCTTAATATTTTCATACCTTTTTTAAATCGTGCAGTAAGAACCCTGGCGAAGTCTTCCTGCGTTCTCTTCATAGTTTCGCTCTCTCGTCCAACAATTAACTATTCTATAATTTGATTAATGCAAAAATAACTAATCGGTTTTCTATGCCTGCTTTTAATTTTGCCAAACATTTTGTGCATCTTTCTACTGATCTTTGTACACCTTCGTTTTGCCATTCAAATTTCATTTTTCCATTTACTTTGCAGACCAATGTATACTCTGTCATGTTGGCCAAACCCGTAGAGCAGTGTTTCTCAAAGTATATTCCTCTAAATCTCAGAGAACCGCAGCCATCCTCCAGGCGTCCTGCAAGCAATTCGAAAAACATCGCCGATAATTTCAAGAAAATCTGTGAATTCTGTGATTAATCAAATGTTTTAATTGTGATAATTTGTTACGAATATTCAGTATATAATTTCTGCGCAGTGTGTCGCTAAAATTCAAGTTTTTTTCGGTAGTCTTGAAAGATTCACACGTTGATGATGGCTACTTTTAATAGTATTCATTTTTTATTTTCACCTGTGTAAGTAGCTTTAGTAACATCTTAGTATTACGTGGACTTAGAATGTAATATTTTTGTTTCTAACGTCCTTTACACACAAACCACTTCCTACTAATTTGAAATGAAAATATTTGTTTTCGTTCAGTACTTAAACTATTATTTGATTAGAGTTATAGACAACGTTACAGGGTACAGTTTTAGATGTTAAAATTTAGTCAGAATTTAGTCGAATTAAGAATATTTGCTATCGACGATTATTTAATGTACAGGTAGTTTTCACCTTTATGAATTCATTCATTCCGAGCCCTCTCTCGTAAAACAAAAACTCATTTCTCATAGACGCAATGTAATAAGTATGTTTTCCGTTACTCAAATTAATTTTTCTCATTGAAAACCTTACTGATTAGCAAAATGAAGGATAATAAGAATTATATCGTATATATATATATATATATATATATATATATATATATATATATATATATATATACACACACACACATATATAAGCAATGATTAATATGAAACTAAATGCAATAATGAGAATATACGTTATATATACGGAAATATATTTAAAACTTGTTTAAATAGGCATTCAATATATAATTTAATAGAGTATTTCCGTATAAACTAGTTCTCTATTGGTATATATTGTGTTGTTGTTCAAACGTCATCCTCTTCAGTGTTTAAATATGATCCGTTAAATATTTTACCCTCAATATTACAGCTCTCATTAAAGGCTGCCTCAGATTCCCTTCATTAGAGACAGAAGTAGTTACAATATTGCAATTACTTCTGTAATTATGTTGCAGGCCGAAGTCGTAATTTTATTTTGCGTAGAATATTAAATCAGAACGAGAATTTTTCAAAATTCTTTAAGTTAGACTTCGCTCGTTATCAGTTGCTTAAAGTAACGTTTCAAGTGTGTGGCGAAGTCGAAGCTCTTTAAATGTCGCGATAACATCCTAATCCATTAATTGCAAAATGTAAGTTGTATTTGGGACAAAAACATTTTCACGTTAACTTGATGTTGTAGAGAAGGTAGATTCTCAGGTCTGAAATAAAATTCATAATCCGGATGGATTTTTTAATGTACCATTTAAAAAGAATTCATGAAACTTAGAATCCTTAAACAAGAGTTAACGAAGCGAAAACTACCTATACTGTTTGTTAGATAAATACTTTTTTTAAAAAAAATAGGTCTATGTAAAAATTCTGTACTTGCATATGAAAAAATACATATTTAAAATGTTTTAAATACTTACTATTTGACAAATATCGTAACTCTATTATATATTAAAATTGTGATTTTGTATAAATTTCATTTGTGAAAATCAAACGATGTCGCAATATTTAGCAAGGGTTAAGTTCTAATTAAGCTATTACAGAAAAAGTTCAGCAGCTAATAATTTTCTTTTGTGTGTTAACAATCCTAAATACTCTCTACAATATTTAAGATATTAGTATTATTATTATATGTTCATCTTGCATACTTCTTATTAATAAATTCAAATTTTTCAAACACGTTCAAGTAATTTTCTATAATATTCTTAAGCAATTGGTATATTTCAATTTTATATTGGACGTGATTTAGTTTTATATAAATACGTTTGATTAAAAGTTTAAACTAACCATAATTTATTTTCTTAATACCCGGGACTAGCGAGAAAATCTTTTCGATACAAATCATCCAGTGTATGAAATAATTTTAACGACGGCTGATGTATTTTTAAATGGGAACCACAGCCTTCGCTTTAAGCAATATGCATAGAGGGTATAGCTTAAGACGAAAAAATCGCTGTTGTGTATGTTGCAAAACTTTTTAAAGCACAAATTAATAAATCTATTATTAATTAGTTTCTAATACCC
Organism: Dysdera silvatica; assembly: GCA_006491805.2. NCBI lineage: Eukaryota > Metazoa > Arthropoda > Arachnida > Araneae > Dysderidae > Dysdera > Dysdera silvatica. Next base: position 294,742,816 of record QLNU02015360.1, on the reverse strand, counting down.
ATGCCAATAACTCGCTCATTATGATCCATTTTTCAAACGTGAGTGCCAATAATTTACCGTATTTTTGCATGAAACTAAAAATGCTGTAACCTCTCTCTTGAACTGCGTAAATATTCTTTCTTCAGTTAGATCAAGTTTGATTGCAAAATGAAGACTAATTTTAGTTGAGTGTTCTGACACCAATTGGCATCTACGAAAAAGAATATGTTATGCAATTATGATTTTCTTAATTTAGAATTAATAGTTTAAAGTTTAAAATTAATGAAACTGGCTAATGGAAATAAGTTTCAAACCGTAGTTACTTAACCTCTACAGTATCGAGTTTATATCACCTTAAAATAATTATCCCTGATTTTAGGTAAACATAATGCTCTACAAAAATACGAAACCTTTCAATCGACCCTTACCTTTTTGAACACATCCATAAATGCATATTAACTCTAATCTTTAATTTCTCTCATGCATATTTCAAAAAAGCATCGTATTAATAATCACAATTTGCTTCTCTCATACACATTTCTAAACAAAAGAAAATATTAATCATCAATTATCTTTCGGACTCTAACTTTTGAAACCATATTAATAATAATGCTCGCTCAACTTTCGTAATATATATTTCTAAAGATATATATATCCGCATATATGCAAATGTACACGGCAACGAAATCCTGTACATATAAGCGGGTTTTACATAAAAGAGGTATTCTCTGAACTATAGCGTGCAAATAATTTGCTCATTAAATTTTTATTGAATTTTATTATTAAATTAGATATTCTTATTTCTAATTTTATAAATCATTACATTATTTATTTCAATATTTATAATGCACAGTACTATTACTCTATTAATAAAAATAACAAGCAGTAATGTAGTACTTATATAAGCACATATACTGTATTTGTGGAAAACAGTGGACAAATTACAACCATATTCTTTTGTTATTTATATCTTTGTCTTATTATTTGATGTCAAAAAATTTAAAATCGCCAACTTTTGATCAATATTTAAGCAGATATGTCGGTGTCTTTTTATCTGCCATGTTTGCAATAAATATAAACCGAAAAGTGCAAAAGAAGAAAGCAAAAAACTTGCAAATAGACTAAGTATTTTGTAGACCAATAAAACACGAGATGTGTAATTCACTGCGCCAGTTACAAATACAAAATTTTATAGTGATTCCGAACACAGGTATATAATTGTCCGTTCGCGTAGACTTGGCGTCCGATCCCGTTAACAGACGGGTTGTTTCATTGCAGTAGAGGGTAAAACGTCTTCCAGAACTTGTTTTCGAGCGGAAAAACGAGTTTGGAACCTCCGTCTGTAATCTACATAAAAATCTTCTGACTTCTTCAATCTAATGTACGTTGGTATGTGCGATTTATTGTACATAGAACTTGTCTAATGTAATGCACAAACATGTCTTTACAGATTGTGGGCATTGTATGTCTCCAGTGATAAATAAAATATATTTATTATTATTATTAGAAAGCGGGAGGGGGGCTTAAACATAGACATAAATAAGCTGGTAAGTGACACTATGACAATGGTTGACAGCTATTTCGGATGGGAAAAGCCAATCCTAAAAAATAGGGTTGGCAACTACACATTTGCTGTGGATGAAAACTTGTTCATAAAATTTGTTTGCATATATCTGGTTTAAATTCTGTAATAAAACATTCGTTTGGCTTCAAAAATACTTGCATACATGCAATTTTTGTATGTATAAAATCGCAATTAAGCGGGTTTAGATAACATTAAAAAGATACAAGAAAATTTGAGGCTCGATATTTTTTGCATATATGAGGTTTTTGCATATATGTGAGTTGCATACACGCGGTTTCGACTGTATGTTGGCTTAGAATAATGGTTCCAAACTTTTTATCCTGAAGAACCTTTTCGTATTACATGTCTAGCCACAGAACCTCTATATTCCAAAAAACCTAAAAGTCTATTGTGGCATGGCGGATGCAAATGTGAAAATGCGCAATAAATCAATACCAAAATATATGTGACGTTTTGTTTGCCGGGGCTTTAGTTACGTTTAGTTGAATAATCTAAGAGTTGTTATTTAGAGGGAGTGAGAATTGGAAAATTTCGGCGACGTTCTGAGAATTACCTGCAGAACCCCAAATTTCCGCGAAACTCACGTTGACAAACTGGCTTAGAAGGTGTGCAGACTAAAGCATTATCAATTTATCACTAAATACTTAACCTATTTCGACTTACCTAACTAGAAGTTAAAAATAAATTGCAATTTTCAACGTATTTATTGCGAATAATGCAAATAAAAACTCGAAAGAGAACTCAATCGCATTTCAACCTGTCACATATTGGTCTTCATCAGGAGATGAACAACTTCGTAAACACGAAGCGTATTGCCATCCTTTGGAACAGTTATTTTAAAAGTTGCTGCGGTCACTGTTCTAGGGCTCTGCTGGTGCCGTCTGTAGTAGCAAGGCGGTCCATACGTGACCGAAAAAGGGCGTGGATTTTATGGTCATTTACTATATTGGAAAAGATGACTTTAATATAATGCGCTTCTCAAAAGTCTAGTTTGAGTGGAGACCTTGGTTGACATAGTAAAGTGTGTTCGTTAAAGTTGAATTTATGGTTATTTACCCAACAGTGAACCGTGATGGAAGACTTTTGGAATTCGACATGTTTTACGTAATTTTGATGCTCTTTTAACCTATGTTTCAAGGTACGTTTAGTCTGGCCGATCTATGAAAGGCCACACCGGCAAAATATTTGATACACTCCCCAACGTTCGGTGAGGGAGCAGCAATCTTTGATTTTGGATGTAGAAATTTTATTGCACGGGGACAATGTGACGCCAAAATTTGCTTTTAAAATGTTTACCACCGCAAAACCAAGTTTCGGAAAAAACGGGAGAATAACGAAACCGGAAAAGTCAGCTATGGAGTGTTTGGAGAGAGCTGTGGTGGGGCGAGGTCTATTCATTTTTGCCAGCGCCCGATCTATGATATTTTGGTTAAAACCCCTGTCAACAGCGATGCTTTTCAAAATTCTAATTCCTGGGCTAGTAATGCAGGAGTTGAACAGAGTTGGGCAGCCCGAAACACAAAGGTGTAAAATGCCTCCATCTTTTGCTTAATAGGATGGCAAGATTTGGCTTTTTTGGAGGAGGGGAAACTGAGGACGGCTTCCGAAATACTGTAATAATAAATTTTGTGATTTCTTGATCAAAATATCAAGAACGCGGAGTGAATTATTCTTTTTTATTTCAAGGCAAAATTCCACGTGTAGATCAATAGAATTAATTGAGGAAAGTATGGATTGGATGTTTCCGGCGGGTGTTCCCAAAGGATGGAAACTTCGTCGACGTACCGCGTCTAAAATTTAAAAGGAATTTTCTCAACGACTTGGATTTTGATATAGAGAGAGCAGGCAATCCTGTGCCTACTGAAATCCAAGTCGTCCTATTAAGCAAAAGATGGCGGCATTTCACACCTTTGTGTTTCGGGCTGTCCAACTCTATTCAACTCCTGCATTACTAGCCCAGGAATTAGAAGTTTTGAAAAGCATCGCTGTCGACAGGGGTTTTAACCCAAATATCATAGATGGGGCGCTGGCAAAAATGAATAGACCTCGCCCCACCACAACTCTCTCCAACCACTCCATAGCTGACTTCTCCGGTTTCGTTATTCTCCCGTTTTTTCCGAAACTTGGTTTTGCGGTGGCAAAAATTAAAAAAAAAAATTTTTCGCGTCACATTTTCCCCGTGCAATAAAATTTCTACATCAAAAATTGCTTCTCCCTCATCCAACGTTGATGAGTGTATCAAATATTTTGACGGTGTGGCCTTTCATACATCGGCCAGACTAAACGTACCTTGAAACGTGTGTTAAAAGAACACCAAAACTACGTTAAAAAGGCCGCATTCTAAAAGTCTCTCTATCTAATTTTCCTATTAAGTAAATTGATAGTTCTTTCTTTCACTTTCTTTTTTGGTTTTACGGCTCAAAGACTACAGTGGTCATGCTGTGCCGGGACCTACTGTTTTCCGAGGAATCCGAACCTCTTAAGGCCTAGGGAACCAAACCCCGGACTGCAGTGAGATCTTTATGAGATCTCAGAGTAAGCGTTTTTTGCACTGCTGGGAGTCGAACCCGGATTAGCGGCGCACTAGGAGAACGCGTTACCACACTGCGCCACCGCAGGGCTAATGGATAGTTCCTACACCGATTCTGCATTACGGTAGGATATGGTTTCTTTATAAATTTTGAACAACCTAAAATTTTTTAAAAACTTTAAATTTTATAAAAATACTTATATCCGTTTTTAAAAATTTCCCTTTTAACGAAATGGTTTAAAATTAAAAGCATTGGTTTCGTGAATTTTAAAATACCTTTCTTAAAGCGTTTATTTTTCTACACAGTTTTAAATGTAATAATTAAAACATAATATGTTCTTGTTTAATAATAAAATACCTCACGCATTTCATCCTTGCATGAAAAGAGCAACTTTTCTCCATTTAGAAAAACAGCTTTCAAGATTACAAAAAAGTCAAATTAATAATTTATTATGCATGTAATAATAAATAATATAATGATTTTTATATTCCGAAATCAATTAAACATCCGTAAAAAAACTACTCAAAATTAATGCTTTCCGGTAACAGCAAAAATGAAAATTTACTCTTAATTTTTCATCTTGTTCAGCAAATGTTGATTTTTTTTGTTTAGAAATTAATAAATAAATGCATTTTTATTTAAAATGAAAAAATAAATACATCTTTCATTGCTCCCCTCTCCTTTAAAACTAAAAAATTGTGACATTTATATCAAGAACAAAAAATTGTTAAAAGTAAACTTTTAGTAACAGAAATGGGTATGGATCGTTGTTACAAATTATCAAATTTACTTATATTTGCTCAGCTTAAAACTAAAATATATTTTCTGGCACACTCGATCTGTTATAATACAGAACATATAGATTAGATAGCCAAAAATTTATTGTATTAAAACAAAACTCTTGGAGTAAAACATGCCAGTTTATATGTTAAAGCCGTAAAACCTCCATTAATTTTACATCGCTACCGATTATCTCTCAAATATTATTTTTAAACTCTATCACTCAAAGACAAATTGCATCACCATCACGTCATCAACCTCTCTTTATTTCACTTTTCAATGCTCGTTCCCCCTGTATTCCAATCTTTACCATGAGGTTGGAAGATGGTGCTAGTGAATTGGGCATTTCAAAAACCATGGTTGCGGAATCTATGCCAAACATCATTCCTCCATGGTTTGATATTGGCACAGACATCTGTTTGAATCTATCCAAAAGACAATACCCCAGACATTGCCTATCGGCAGGCATTCGCTGATCTGTCCAGTAGGTATGAAGACCTCTCTTTCATTTTCACAGATGAATCAAAAGCGGATGAATATATCGGTGTGGCATTTGTCTGTGGGGTTGTCATACAGAGTCAACAACTGCCGATATTCTGCTCAGTTTTCAAAGCAAAAATTCATGCTACTGTGTTAGCTTTACAATACATCTTGAATAATGCCGTATCTCCAACTGTCATCTGTACAGATTCACTCAGCGTTCTGCAAAGTCTAGGTTCACATAAAATCTCACGCCACTCTGAAATCCGCAGGGTTTAAAAACAACTTGTGGATATGAAAAACTCGCAATATGTTGTGATTCTCTTGGCTTCCCTGCGATGTCGGAGTTTCCGGCAATGAACAGGCTGACACCGCTGCGAAAACAGCAACTGCAAAACCTGAGTGTATTTCCATTCCATTTGGAGATTTTAACACTCATGTCTTATCCCATCTGTACAAAAAATGGCAGTTGGAATGGGACAAGCAATTTTTTAATAAATTTCACCTCATTAAACCTCGTATGAAGATGTGGCCGTCTAATTATAAGAGTGACCGTCGTAAAGAAGTCACTGTGGTTAGACTTTCCATCGGGCATACACGCTTCTCCCATCACCATCTTTTAAAGGGAGAAGATGCCTCAATGTGTGCCACATGTGGTGAACCATTAAATGTTTTACATATTTTAACCATTTGCATAAATTTTAACCAACAACGTTCATTAGCTTTTAACCAAAATAATTTTACCCTTTGTGACATTTTATGCAATTCTTTTAATCATGAAATCATTTTTAATTTTTTTTATCTAATATTGGTTTGTTCTTTTTCATATCATCTTTTTATCGTTTCGTTTGGTACATTTAAACCTCTGACTGCTTAATCATTTTATCAAAGTCGCTTCAAAAATTGCATATATTTTTATTACATATTTCAAATCTACATGCATTTGAGAGTTAAAATATGTAGCACATTTTTGTAAACAAGATTTTTTTAATATAAATTTCGTGCATAAGAACAGGCTTTCATAAAAATCAATTTTAAGAGTAATCGTTTAAATTCAAAAATTCTGAAAATAAATCTTGATTAAATTACGATTTAGGAAGTGTTCAAGTATTACGTAAGCAATATTTTGGCCATTTCAATCCCCCCTCCCTCCGGGTAAGCAAAAATTAACATTGACCAACATAGGAAAATAAGATGATTGGCAACCCACCAAAGATGCTTATGTAATACTTGAACTCTCTTTAACCTTACTTTATAGAATACAAATATAAAGCATGTATACTAATGAAAACCACTCGCTGAACGTTTCCTACAAGCCATATTCTGAACACAAAGCCCTGCGGTGGCGCAGTGTGGTAACGCGTTCTCCTAGTGCGCCGCTAATCCGGGTTCGACTCCCAGCAGTGCAAAGAACGCTTACTCAGAGATCTCATAAAGATCGCACTGCTCACTGTAGTCCGGGGTTTGGTTCCCTAGGCCTTAAGAGGTTCGGATTCCTCGGAAAACAGTAGGTCCCGGCGCAGCATGACCACTGTAGTCTTTGAGCCGTAAAACCGAAAAAAAATTCTGATTACAAAAAACGATAATGGGAGCGCTTGCAAAATCAGTTAGTGAACTCTATGCAAATACGAAAATTTAGGCGACAATAACGCCATTTGTTGACCAAACTACGACTAGAAGTCTAAATATTGTAGAAAATGCATTACCGACAGTTAAACGGTGGAGAAGCGGGATGCGCTTTTAAATAGATGGAAAAATTGCATACCCGCGAAAATCGCGGGATGAAAAATTTTGTTACTTTCATGTTGCCCGTGGAAATAGCGGGATAAGCAGTCAGAGGGTTAATACATTACTTTCAATGTGTTTTTACCATTTTAGCTTTAATTTATTTTTATTTGAAAACCATGTATACGTTCTCATACTGTTTGGCGCAGAATGACCCTTGCTGTCCTTGCGCCATAAAAATACAACCAACCAAACAATGGATAAAACACAATTAGTCAAACAAAAATAATAATAGGAAATGTTGTAAAGTTTCTTCTTTTGTTAAAGCTGAAAATGTTTTAATAATTAAAAAATCTAAGTAAGTCATATCTTCATAACTTGTTTGCTTGTTTGTACACTTTGACTCAAGTTTAAAATATGACTAATTTAAGAGAATAAATCCAAAGTTTTCTTCAAATTCTGGAATACAAAAAACTTGTGTATGTATGTATATATATATATTAAAAAAGTTCTTACTCTTCGGTAGATCATGTAGTTTTAAATTTCACATTGGGATCGTCTGTGTTGAAGTTAACACAGTAATTGAAATTTTTAGATTAAAGAAATGTCGAGCCGACTAAAGAAAATTAAATTTCTAGAAAGTTTGCAATTTATTCTTGGATTGTTTTTGCAGCTTGATTGCTTTTTACATTTTTGTCTTCTCACTCTTACGAAAATATGTTTGAAATATGGTTGATGTCCATTATTATCATTTTATTATCAATAAAGTAATATTTAATAAACTGCTATATACATCGTAATAATTTATTCTCATTATATTTGTTATATTTAATATTTGTTTCCATTTAAAAAACTTGATCATTAGAATATCATAAAAAAAACAGTAGAATTTCTTAGTAGGAAAAAATATATAACCTAAGAAAGAAATAAAAGCGTCATCAATACTCTTCAATAAATAATATGCAAATAGCAGAAGGATTATATACATGACTTTGGGCCAGTGTAATTTAAATGTTTTACTCAGAATTTATATGCTACGTTTAAGATTCGTGACTAATTTAAAGTTACTGTTTGTATTATTACGGTACATTCCTGGGACATAATTTTTGAAATAACGGTACATGAACATCACTTATTCAATAAGTTAATTCATTACGGACTTCTTTTTAGTACTTTATTGGGTGATCTTCTATACTTAAAACAAAAGCAATTCGACATAGCATATAGTTGATTGGTTTAGAGGAATATTGGCCCACAGCTGTTGAAATGCATTTTTCGGCACCAAAAAATAAAACAGCAGTAGATCCAGACATCTGATGTCTTAGTCAAACTAAACTAGCTAATAAGACTTTCTTTCGCTTTCTTTTTGGTTTTACGGCTCAAAGACTACAGTGGTCATGCTGCGCCGGGACCTACTGTTTTCCGAGGAATCCGAACCTCTTAAGGCCTGGGGAACCAAACCCCGGACTACAGTGAGCAGTGCGATCTTTTATGAGATCTCTGAGTAAGCGTTCTTTTTGCACTGCTGGGAGTCGAACCCGGATTAGCCGCGCAATAGGAGAACGCGTTACCACACTGCGCCACCGCAGGGTTAGCTAATAAGAAGTCGAGAAATATTTATCATGTTTCTAAAGCTACTCAAAGAAATATGAAGAGTGTAACAAAAGAAGACGTGGCAGAAAGACTTAGTAAAATATTACACATGTAACCGTCTTTTAAACATTTTTTTTTTCTCGGATATTACAAAATTTTTAAAGTTCTATATGTAAACGTTAAAGAATATATTCGGCTATTTTATCACTCGTATTATATGTCCATGGGCAACTAACTAATAAATGATCCAATTATAAAAATTCTTCTGATGAAAATAATAATTCGATATATCGGCTGTCCAGCAAAAGCAATCCAACAACGAGATTTAATGGAATGGATTACAACCTCAATAAATATCTACATTTGTATGAAGTGCAGATATCCGAAGGGCATGCAGGGTGGAATCTAAAGAGAAATTTTATTCAACTTTAGGTGTGCCGGTGAGTTTGAAATACACAAGTGTCAGTCAAAAAGTTATTTCCACTCCTTCCTGAAATCGCGGTAAAAGAAGTATTTCATCGAAACTTTGTGGAAATACTGCAGACCAGCGCTTAATTTCTAACAAAAAAAAAGTGAAGGAGCCCTAATATTATGATAAATCGATTAAAAAATCGAATGGCTGCAAAAGAATCGATAAATCATATCAATTGTTTATGTCCATTTTTCTGGACAACAAAATGCTTGACCTTAATCACAAATTTATTACTTTTTCATGACATCGCCCAATTTAAGCCCTTCTGCAGACGTTTATCTGCAGCAGATACACTAGCGGCTTCGATGTGTCAGCTTTGGTTTGCTCGCTAATCAGTCGCAAACATGAGTCAGCAGCTGTGGGCGGCGTTCAACTTGGAAATGCACGATTAATGCAGCGTCTTACTATGAAACGCTGAAGAGAGATTGCGAAAATCGTTTAAGAATCGACGGCCAGGTAAATTTTCAAAAGACATTGTGCTTCTGCGTGACAATGTGAGACCACATGAAAACCTTAAGGACGTTCTGAAAAGTTTAGGTGAGAAGTATGGGACCATCCCCTTATAGATCAGATCTTACGCCATATGACTTACACGTCTTCGATTCCGTGAAACACGAACTTGCAAAGAGACGACATCACTCGGATGAGGAGGTAAAAGCTACAACTAAAACATTTAGTTGTATCATTCGGATGAAAATAGCCACGTGTCACGAAACAGTTGTCAATGTTTTTAAAATTAAACAGCGATAATTTACGTTTTTGTTTTGTTTATCCAATAATGGTTATCGCACGTTAGACGGCACAAAGCACAGAATAATTCATGCCACGCCTCTACAAATGTTTAAATAAAAGAGGATGTTACGTCGAAAAGTAACTTTTGTATGGTGCTTTTATGTAAATAAAACGTTGTTCTACAATTTCGCCCCTGTTTTGTTTTTTCAAAGAGCGCAACGAACTTTTTAACTTAGCTTACGTATTTGCGTATTACTAGCTGTACTGAAGTAACAAAATTGGAGCAAATTCTGTTCAGTTATACTCTCTGCATGAAGTTAGATTATATCTACCGCAAATAGAGTTGTAAAAAACCCGGGAATTTTGGACACATTGAAAACTTTGATGGGAAGAATTGAATAACGCAATCGGCCGCCGAGGTGGCTGAGGATGGATTGCCGATCAACACGGCATTCATATATGCACGTTCACGTTAAGTCGTCATTCAACCTACACCGAAACCAGCTGCCGGGGGGCCGCCACGGGGAACGGCCGTGGCCCAATCGACAGGACCGGAGTCACCCCCTTGGGCTAGCCGAGGAACCTACAGGAACCGGCCCAGCCAGGAAAGGAAGGTGTTTAGCACTGCCACGGAGGCAGCGCGAAGGCGGGGGGATCCGGTGGGATCCAGGAGGTCGAACAGACCTGGTGGCGAGGCGAGGCCTAAACGGCGGCGGGCGAGGAGCTCCCCCTGGTAGCCGTAGGCCGGACACCACAGAGAATGTATTCCAGCACTTTTCTTCCTATTGGTCGATTTGACAAAATTGACCAATAGGACCTAACGATGCTCCTATTACACGTCGCGCCGCAGGTGCAGCGGGACCCTGTTGCTGTTCCATGGCTTCTCGCTCTTCCGACTGTGCACCCCTCCCTCCATGGAGTGCCGAGCAGGGAGTCAGTGGACGCCGGAGTCCTGCGCGATCTGGTCCGTGATTCCATCGCCAATCTGGCCTTGCCTCCCTTCCAAATTTTTACGGATGGGTCCTTCTGTGCAGTCTCCAGGAAGGGGGGTGCCTCGCTTGCGATCCCGAAAATCGGTCTGGCCATATGCTTCCACTTACCGCTGTGCTCCTCCTCCACGGAAGCGGAGCTTGTCGGTCTGTGGGAAGCCACCAACTGGGTCCTTCACCACGGTAGCTCCGATGCTACCGTCTTCTATGACTCTCAGGCTGCTTTGCTTGGCCTCCAGGCCGATCCTGCTGTTTGGCCGGTCTGCCCCATTGTCCAGGACATTGTGGTCGCGGCGGCTAGATGTGCGGATGAGGGGAGGTCTGTGACGTACTGTTGGTTTCCTGGCCACACCGGTAATCGTGGTAACGAAATTGCGGACACTTGGGCGCGTCGAGCCCTAGAGGACGTAAACGGTTCCTGCAGTAACAGACCCTCCCCGCACAACCCCTCCCTTTCCTGCCGTATCAGGAGTCTGAAGGACACCTATCGAAGTGACATGGTGAACCTCTTGATAAGAGACATTACGGGGCACTTCCGATCAATGTTCGAGGTGCGAAAGTCGCCATACTTTCTTTCCGATTGTCTCCCAAGGGGGGCACAGACCAGGCTGCATCGTTTCAGAATTGGCTGTGCATTCACCAACAAGTACCTCCACCGCATTAGGCAACTCCCGTCGCCTGTGTGTCTCCAGTGTCAGGAAGGTGCTGACGAAACACTGGAACACATTCTTTTGCGGTGTCCGGCCTACGGCTACCTCAGGGAGGAGCTCCTTCTCGCCCGCCGCCGTTTAGGCCTCGCCTCGCCACCAGGTCTGTCCGACCTCCTGGATCCCACCGGATCCCCCCGCCTTCGCGCTGCCTCCGTGGCTGTGCTAAACACCTTCCTTTCCGGTCTTGGCCGGTTCCTGTAGGTTACTCGGCTGGCCCATGGGGGTGTCTCCGGTCCTGCTGCCTGGGCCGTGGCCGTTCCCCGTGACGGTTCCAACGGCTGCTGGTTTCGGTGTGCGTTGAATGACGACTTTACGTGAACGTGCATCTATGAATGCCGTGTTGATCGGCAATCCATCTCCCCCTCAGCCGCCTCGGCGGCTGATTACGCTGTTCAAGCGTCCTGTCTGGGATTACAGCGCCGCCCCCGGCGGCCACCCTTCCCAATGAAACCCTTGCAAAAAGAAGAGAGAAGAAGACCTAACGATGCAAAATTTAAATAAGTATTCCAATGCAGTAAAAAATAGTTAAAGTTGTTAATTTATTGCTCCTTATAGCTATTTTAATGTTGTGTGTCATTCTCTTGCTTAAAATCTCATATTCCGATTTTTCTAAATTTAAAAAATGCGTGCACCATCTCTTTGTCTTTATCCTGCCATATTATCACAGTTTCTCAAGTGAGGCCCTAAACTAGTATGAAATAATAACATTTAACAAATCCAAAAAAATAAGTTGTACTGATCATTCCAAAATGTGCAAAATAAAACAAATCCAAATGTAGATAGACAAGGCGATATATTCGTGAAGTTTGACTTCTGTAATATGCGTGTTTCGTAATACGTAGGCCAGTAAAAAAAGCAAGTTTCGCTCTTCAAAAGAAAAAAACAGGGTCGAGAATATAGAACGATGTTTCGCTCACATCAAAGTACCATTCAAAAGCTAGTTTTAGACGTAACACCCTCCTTTATTTAAACATTAATCGAGGCCTGGTATTTGTTTTTCTATGCCTTGTACGAAAACTTTCTGCCCAACTTGGAATAGCCATTGTTGTATTGCAACTTTCGTCTCCTGATCGAAATGATAACTTTTCTTTCCAAGTTCTTGTTTCATGGTACCAAAGACTTGAATATCACATGGTGCAAAGTCCGGACTATACGGAGAGTGGTCCTATACTTCCCACTTAATTTTTTTCAGACAAAATGTCCTTCGCTAGGATCGTCGAATGCGGTTTCGCATTGTCATGCAGGAGCATAATGCCTTTGGAAAATTTACCTCGCCGTCGGTCTTTAAATGATTTTCGCAATCGCTTCAGGGTTTCACAATAAGACGCTGCAGTAATTGTGCCCCCCCCCCCGTCGTCATGAATTCAGTATGCACTGCAACTTCTCTGTCGCCAGCGTTATCATTAACTTGCCCGCAGATGGAACTATTCGAAACTTTTCACGAGTTGGGGAAGTGGAATGTTCCCACTCCATTTGTACGGTCTTTCTCGAACATGCGAATCCATTTTCCGATAGCTGGGCGGGATATTGCCTTATCACCGTACATTTCGTGTAACTGCCGAAATTTTTCAGTGAAATTTGTAACCTTTTGTCCACAAAAAACGAATAACTGTACGCACTTAAAATTTGGACGCCACTCCAGCGGCCGAGGCATGTTTATGACTGATTAACAATCGAACTAAAGCTAATACGTCAGCGCCGCTGTTGACCGTGCCAGAGAAAAATGTTTTGTTGCCACAATGCTTCAACGAAATATAACTTTTACTTAGACTTTTACGGAAGAGTGAAACTAACTTTTTGATTGGCCCTCGTTTATTACCAATCCCGAGAAGAGCCTTTTAACAAACTTTTTCTGTTCTCTTTCATTACTAACTTAATTATCGGATACCAATATTTCTTAATTCAAATACTTCAACCTAACAACTTAAAAATTGCACACCATACGTATCAAAATTTATACTCAGGTTGAATAAAATCATTTTCTCTTTCTTCTCCTTTTCCTCTCTCTCTTCCTTACCTTAGGATTTTGTTTTCAGTCATTGGAGAAAGTGAGCGATCGTGTCGTGTTCCGACCACATAGTTAGATATTACAATAAGCTGTTGATCCTTTCTTGGTTACATCTGTGAGCGATCTCATGGCTTAAGCTTCTTAAACACATAAACGATTTAAACATACAAAATTAACTGCAAGATCTATGCGCAAGATTCGTTTATATTTTCTCAAAATTGAAAACCCAACCTCATTGACGGATAAACGTAATAAATCTCAACCCAAAAATTCTATCAACGTTGTCTCATTTCAAGAATCATCAGTTATTCGATTGTCGCAGGCTTATAAAATTGAACTGTTGCTATAATCAAAAGTCTTTATGCATTATTTATTTTAAAAGCTGGAAGAGCACAGTATTCTCCTTCAATTTTTTTATAATATTAGAAATATATCAGTCTAAAAGAACTCAGTATATCGATTTTAAACTTAATACAACCGTACTCAAAGTTAAAATGAAATATTTAATCGCATAAATTTCTACGCAAAAATAAAAATGTATTAAAGACAGCTTTTTTTTCTGTTAATATATATATATATATATATTTGTTTTAGTAGTAATATAAAAATTTAAAAACTATATCTTCGAAAGGCCGTAGAAAGATTTAATTTCGGGAGGTTCAAAAGTCTACGGCATGTATTGACAATAACATCATACAAGATTGTATCCACAGTCCCATTAAAATTTAGTTTCGGGGGACCGGTCTTAGATCCCTCTTCTGGATACGGGCGTGTTTCGAGAGCATCTCATTGAAACGAAAATATATACAGAATTATTCAACACTAGTTTCCTATCATTGTAAAACAGAAAAGTTGCCTTATTAGGTTTTTCCTAAAGGCTTTATTAATTCTGTGATATAAAAACGTTTCATAAAAGGGGCTTCTTTTATGATCTTTTCTCGTTTTCGCTGCTGGTGCCAAGCTTTAATTATCGGGTGCAGAATTTTAACTATCGGACGATGGAAACGACATGCTTTGCACAGGTTGCTCTATTTTGTCAGTTTTCTTTTAATACATATATTAACATAACAATGAGATGACCTGACGCTGGTAATTAAAAGCAAACGCAAACAAGATTTTAAGACTTTGTTATGGCATTTCATGTTATTCTTAATTTGAAAAATAAAATGCCTCGTCAATTACACATCATTTAGAAATTGACCCGTTGTCGTTTCTTACTTTAATCTATTTCCGACTATGAATAAACGCTATTCGATGCAGATGCTTGACTATTGCGTGATAACTTCCATCAGCAGTGCGAAAATGTAAATTATTAGTCGTTATTATTATGCATATGCCCCTCTGCAGCTTTCAATCAATTTCGCTCGTGCCCGAGCTCAAAGTTCCTGTAACCTCGAAGGTTAATTCGATATTCAAGTTAATTATAACCATCTTACGGTACAAAATAATTTTTAGGTTATGTATTCAATTGCATATTTTATAAATCCTATTAAATAAGTCGGAGCTAAACGGCCATTAACAAATAGCTGTTTCAGTAGAAAATCAAATATCTTTCAAGTTTACATTTAATTTGAATAAATCATAACTTAACAGCAATAAACATTAAATAATAGTGTACATAATATTGTTGCTAAAAGTATCAATGATATCTTTTGTGAAGATTTGTAAACATTTTCTTCTCTTATGAGCAACGATCTATTTGCTAATATTTAAAAATTTCTTTAGGTCTTTTTTGTGTCAAAATTACGCATCATTATTTTTATCATAAGCGCGCTCTTATATTGAGTTCCTGTGTTTACTGTTGTGTATTTTGTCGTTTCATAATATGTACACTATTATAATTGTTGTCCATAGAAAAATATCCTATGAATTTATACAGTCTAATTGAAATATGATTGGATCGGAACGTCCTCTTCCCTTTGAAATTAATACATACTGAAATATAGAAACTAAATGATAAAACACACTTCATGTGAAAAAAGGAAACACCCCCGAAAAGAAAAGAGCATGAGACATCTCATTTTAGTGCTTATATTTGTAGCTGATTTTTTTTATGTCCTCTTTCCTCATTCTGATTTCTGTTCTTTAACTTCTGCATTTTATTTTTATTTCCTATAATTATTCTTTTAATTTCCTATTTATTTAATTTTTGACATCTTCATTTGAACTTTTGCACCTTTTTTTCATAGTTTCTCCTTTATTTCCCTTTCATTCGCTTTTGTACATGGATTAATGATAGATTTTATAATTTAGAATGCAATGGATCCAATTTTTTTAACAAATCATAAAGATATATTTCCTTGCTCAACACACACACACACACACCCCCACACACACACACAATTCATTTTATTTACGTATTCCATTATTTAATGCAATTTTGAAGAGACATATTCCCCATCTTGTTTATAAACGCGAGATGAAGAAATAAAATAAAGACGGGCGAACTCGCATCAACCTGATCATATACGTATACTGCTTCTGTACCTTATTACTCTACTACACTTTCAGTTCGCATGCTTTCTTTGCATTTCTGATGAAAGCATCCAACGTTCGTCTTAATTTCCATTCCTTTGAATTTAATCTTCAGAGAATTATTGCCACAAGTGTTCGAATGCCAAGTTTCAGAATTCTTGTAGCGCTTACTTCATAAATAAATTAATCAATTTGAAATAAAGCTTCAGAGGATGATTTCTACAAGTATTCGAATGCAAACTTCCAGAATTTTCGTAGCGCTTGTTCTCCAAATGCAAATAAAGTAGTATCGGCAAATGAATACCATTCTTCCTTCCGGTAAGGAATTACATTTTTGCGTATTCATTTTACTCTGAAGTTTTCACATTAATTAAATGTTTACATAGAAAATAATTTTAGATAATGAAGTTGATAAAGAAGTAAAAAATCTCTGATTACAGAAGTTGAAACACTCCGTGGATTAATTAAATCAAGGACCCCAGCCTCTAATTGCAGGACAGAAAGAGAGATTACACATGACAACAAAAATAATTAGATAGACATTCGAGCTTTCTTCTGACCCATTAGATGGATAAAATTAATTAAATACCTAATTAAATATTTTGTAAGCAAAAATAAAATAGTCACTGAAACAAAAATGTCCAGATATTTGATTTCTTACCATCGTGGGGAGGAGATTTCAGTTAACTTTACTTTAAATAACTTAACTATATTTGAGAGAATTTTGTTTTTAGTTCATTATTGTTACTAAAATTATTGGTTTTAACTATTTCTTATTCATAATGATACAGTGTGTCATTTTTCTATGTGCAAATTAACAAACACTAATAAATTATTAGATTTAATACATTGTTTTAAATTTTGAGAATTATTTAAATGTAATTTTATTCCAAAAACAAATCTCCTGTAGAAAATTTCTATTAATAATTCTTATTCTTATGAATTCTGAGAAAACGGGGGACATCAATATTTTTCTCATTATCGTAACTTAAATCTTGTAAACTATTATTGTTACACAGTTGACTGGAGTAATACTGAATTTTTTGAAGCTTGGAACTGATTATGGTAATAAGAAGTATCCTTGATGACCAGAAAAACTTTCTGATAGTCAAAAAAAAAAGTAATTATAAAAAAGTTGTCAAGCTCAAAATTATCTCTAAGACAACTAAATGGTAAATCAGTCCAATATACTACTTTTACTACCGACATTCTCTAAAATTTCTCGAAGCTCGGAAAAATAGCATTACATTACACGTAAAAAACAGCCAATGATGACAACAGCATATAAATTAAATAGGCTGAATTGGACAAAGTATTATATGCGTTAAAAATCACAATATGAGAGTTATATTTTCAGACGAAAAAAAAATATTTTAGATGGTCCAGATGTCTGTAGTTTCCGTTGGAATATGTTTAGAAGAGGAGCAGGAATGTTATCCAAAAGACAAAGTGGTGGGGATCAACTTATATTATGGGCAAGATTTGGGAACATTGGAAAACAAAAATAACCTTCCCATCTTGTCATATGAATTCTTTGAACTGCCAAAGTTTGTTGGAAGAATATTTATTGCCGTTTGGAGAGAATATTGGAAGACTCTTCTCTTTTTCAATAAGGCTACCCTCCAATACATGTTGCAAATAGATCTTGGAAATAGTTTTTGGACAATGGTGTATGCGCAATAGACTGGTTGGTAGTCTCTCCAGACTTAAAGCCAATGGAGAATGACTAGAGCTTACTAATACGAGCAGTTTATAAAAATGAGAAACAGTACCCTTCTCTTTCTGATTTGCGAGCCAAAATTGTTACAGAATGGCAAAAATTAGATATTATCACCCTTAAGAAACTCCTACATTCCATGCCTGGTCTTACATTCCACGTCATTAAGAACTTCGGAGGCTATACAGAGCATTAGGTCTAAGTGGTCATATTTTTATAAAACAGTGAAAATGTAATTTTTTTAAAAAATATTTCCCAAATTTGTTTCTTTTGTTAGTTGATTTTTCTTTATTTGTAAGCCGTTAGAAAACGCATTATATTTTCAATAAAATACGTATTTTTTACAGCATATCTCATTGTTTATTCCTTTATTTCAAAGAAACACAGTGGTCATATTATTATAAAACGCACTGTAAATGCTTGTTTTAATTTCGCCTTAAGGTAACTGCTAATCTGTTAGAATAGAACCAGATCTTCAGTTTCTCTAATGAGAATAGTGACTAAAATTCAGCTAGGATTATATTTTAACGCCCTAGGACATGATTAAATGATTACAAATTCTTTTGCTTTTCTGCTTAGATGAGAGGTAGGAGAAAAGTTTAGCTTTAGCGTTGTCGGGGAAATTTTTCGGATGAGGAAATAATAAAATTCTTAAAATTACTAAAACCCTTAAAATATGCATTTATTCTGGAAATTCATGGTTTTTGTGCATTTATATACACTGACGCTAAAAGGACTAAAATATGCAATTGCATATGTGCATTTATATATCGTCCAAGCTCTAGTAATCACTTCTTCGGATACTTACGAAGACACTGACTACTCTGCCACTTCAGAAAAAATCCTTTGTATGATAGAGGCTTTCACTAGGCAGATTCTAGGAGTTCTCTAGAAACTGGGCAAACTTAATTAGTTTTGGTAATATTATACCGACATAAAGCGAAAACAATTTGTAATTACTGAATTATTTAACTGTACTACTACAATTTAAAATTGTTTCGTGTCACAGTATGTAATCAAGAAAAATAAACATTTACTAAATACATATTTACTAAACCATAATATGTACATACCATGTGTTCACTTGAAAATGTAACACCCTGTATAACTTTTGATAGGAGTTGAGTAGAAATTTGAAGGTAAAAAACTTCAATTTTTATTTCCAGGGGAAAGTCCAAAATTAATATCGATGATTTTTTTTTTTTGTTATTCAGCTCCCGACCCCCAGATCCCCCAACTTTGAATTTTCAAATGGCACCCCTATCTTATGATATATCATTATGAACAGCGTAAAAATACAGCATTTTTGCGAAAAAAATGAAATTACTTCATGCATTCGTGAGAAAGAACTAAAAATGAAATCGTTATTTTGACACTTTCAAAGAACATTAGAGAGAGACTTTGACCTATCTTTGAATTGAATGAATTGATGACTGTATAAATTTGCACGCCGCCTGCGCTGAAAATCAGCTTTCTTTTGCGTGTTGGTCATGATCAGTGATACTAGTAGGAAATAAACACAAATACTAAAGTCAACGTTCGTTATTGCTATCGGGACATTAGTGTGAATGACACAAAATAACGATTTCGCTTTTAGTTCTTTCTCGCGAATGCATGAAGCAACTTAATTTTTTTTTTCGCAAAAATGTTTTTACGCTGTTTACAATAACATATCACCAGATGAGGGGTGTTATTTAAAATTTTAAAGTTAGAGGTGCCTAGGGGTCGGAGGTTGAACAAAAAAATTCTTTGATATTAATTTTAGGCTTCCTCCTGGAAATAAAAATTGACTTTTTATTTTTAAATTCCTACCCAACTCCTATTAAGAGATATACGAGATGTTACCTTTTCAATTGAACGCACGGTATAGTAAAATAAGGATTTTTCGAATCCATCAACTACACGTAATATCCACTTCAAAGGTAAGCATATATATAGTCCATTCACCAAAAGTAGACCGATGGTACCGTTAGAAAGTAATGGAACCTGACCTCACAAACGGCATAGTCGACTACAGCAAAGGAAAGGACATCGACTCCTCCCCTCCTGAACTGGTTTTTGGCGCAGACAAACGTTCGCTAAAAAACAGTTCTGAAATGACACCCTCCCCTCTGCTGGAATCGGCTATGCCCTTTGTGACGTCAGCTCCCCTTATTTTCTAACGATACCATCGGACAATTTTCTGTGAACAACCTATATATATATTATAGATTTTGTTACAAAATCTGTATGCTATAATAAAATAATAATTCTGATGAAATATAATAAACTACAGTAATAAATTAATAACACACACACACATATATCGTAGAGGAAACAAAAATACAAGTTGACAACATTGAGCTAGAAATTGCTGATTCATATATTTACCTTGGCCAGCTGATTTCAATGGATGGCAACATTATGAAAGAACTCAACAGACGTATTAAACTTGGCTGGAGTGCATTTGGAAGAAACAGTTTTATCCTGAAGGGGAAATTGCCTTTGTGTCTAAAAAGAAAGGTCTTCAACCAGTGTGTATTGCCAGTCCTCTCTTATGGATCAGAGACATGGAGTCTAACAGTTGGAGCAATACGAAAGTTACAGACAACGCAAAGGAGCATGGAGAGGTGCATGCTTGGAATAACTAGGAGAGATCGAAAAAGAAACACTTGGGTGAGAGAGCAAACTAGAGTAGAGGACATCATTGTTAAAGTAAAAGGGCTGAAATGGCGATGGGCTGGGCATATTGCAAGAAGAACTGATCAACGATGGACAACAGAAATTCTGAACTGGATTCCAAGAGACCACCGAAGA
This sequence comes from Dysdera silvatica, assembly GCA_006491805.2. Taxonomy (NCBI): domain Eukaryota; kingdom Metazoa; phylum Arthropoda; class Arachnida; order Araneae; family Dysderidae; genus Dysdera; species Dysdera silvatica. The sequence goes on along the minus strand of QLNU02015360.1, from coordinate 294,722,244 downwards.
CCTAGAAAACGTCCTCAAACTAGATGGGTGGATGAAATAAGAAAACAGGTTGGGGTGACGTGGAAACGAATGGCCCAGGATAGACTTGTGTGGAAAGCATTTGGAGAGACCTTCATCCAGCAGTGGATAGATAATGGTTGAATATGATGATGATGATATATACAATAGCAAAATGTATACATGGTAACCAGAGATGGGATAAATAACTTAGTAATACGATTCCCGCCCCCCCTCCTCTACGGATAATACGAATTACTGTTAATACGAACAGATTTTCTGTTCCTCTTGGAGTCTTAAAGAGATTCGACTGTATTTTAAGAAAAATAATAACATCATATGGCAGTTTACATAACAGTATGTACGATTTAGAAAAACTAAAACACACTTTCTTTAATTAATTACGACAAATATAGCTCTAAAATTTCTCTGTCAATACATGAAAATATAACATAAACATGTTTTAAGGATTTTAATCAATTTGTTTTGAATACTTTCGCTTATAAATCAAAAATATAAACTTCATTGCTCTGTACGTTTTCTTCAGAAAATCTGCGTCGACTGTAAATAAAATTTCAACAATTTCGCTTATTATATTATATTGGTTTATCTTTTTTATAATCATTTTAATATTGAAGATTTTGTGAATGATTTTAGAACAGTTTCTACCTTTATACTCGTATGCTTGCCGCAACGTAAGTCCTGATTTAAAACGAAAATTTTATATATAATCGAATTTCCTGTAGACTGTTTTTTGTGTAATTTCATTTGTTTTATTCATTTATTAACCGAAAATTATGGAAAAGCAAATTCGAAATAATTAAGCAATTTTCTCTATTTCCATTTCTCACTGTTTTACTGCTTGGAGTCAGGAATATGACATCAATGTTTTTACTCATTTTTGTCTTAAGCGTCATCAGATGTCGGGGCAAAGGATTCCATACCCTCGAGGGCTCTTGTTCTTATTGTTAACGCTACTTTTCTTCTCTTGATGGTGAATTTTGATCTATCCCATTCTTTACAGACGATCTTACTCTTTTCTCTAGACATGTCAACATTCATTTTTTATCTTTATTGTCACACTTGTTTTTGTTTCTACTTGCGCGGCTTCTTTATGTGCTTTTTGTCTTTTAGATAACCCAGGATATGTTTTCAGAATGCCCATTTCTATCGAGTCGGGAATTTTCTCTTCATTTTTCTTCAAGTATCCAACACTCGCTTCCATATATCATATTAGGTCTGATAACTTTTTTTTAGATATCTTGGCTTAGAGCTTCCCTAGTACTTTTTATCCACTAATATTCATAACATACCTCGCCACTTTCATTCCTGCTGAATTATGCTTCTGCATCCCCTTTCACTGCCTCCTCCTTTTTCTAACAAGTACCTTAAGTATCTGGTTTTGCTTTATTAAGGCTTTTTTATTAGATATATTTATATTTCTGGTTCTTCCGCAATATACTCCAAATATCCAGCTTTGCCTCAGGAAATTTTATTTTCTGACTGTATTTTATCTATCCATGGCGAAAAATTCATCGTACACTCTGTCTTATGTTACAACACATCAAAATGAACCAAACAGCAAAAGGACAATTTTTGATTCTTTTCCTTGAATGTTTTGAGACGTGTCCATAATCAAGGCCGGCCTTATATGGGGACGGAGGGAGCCTATCCCCCAATCGGAAAATTCAAGCTCCAAGTTGGGAAAATCCTGTTAAATTCAAAAAAAAAAAAAAAGGGGGATGAATAAGTAATTCTTTGGGTAGTTGGAAATTCACGCAATTTCAATTGCCAACTTGGCGAAAATTTAGATTTTCTGGAGGGAAAAATGTGGAATAATTTTTTATTAACTCTTCACCCTTAGACAAATGGAATTTTTTTTGACATTGGCAAAATCGAGAGTTTCTTGGAGAAAAAGATAAGGCTTTTTTGCTTTCGTTGGTCGGAAAAATTTGCGATCGTAACTGCCCATTTTGTTAACAGTTATTTCCGTTTACACGTCTGTGGTATACTGGCCAGCCCAGGGCCAGCCTTATGGGGGGTGGACGGGGGGGGTCTCACCCAATCGGAAAAATCAAGTTCCAAGTTAGGAAATTCCGGTTAAAATCGGAAAAAAAAAAAAAAAGAAAAAAAAGGATGAATAATTAATTGCGTAGCTGGAAATTCATGCAATTTCAATTGCCAACTTGGCAAAAATTTAGATTTTCTTGGAGGGGGGAGGGAAGGTGGAATAATTTTTTTTTTACTCTTCAACTTTAGACAATTGGAAAATTTTCCGACGTTAGCAAAATCGAGAGTGACTTGGAGAAAAAGACCGACATTTTTACTTTTATTTGCCGGAAAAATTTGGATTATAACTGCCCATTTTATTAAGTTATTTCCGTTTCCACGTCTGTGGTATATTGTCCAGCCAACAGGGCACCAGAACCACAGATTTGGGAATTTCGCCTCTCCTCCTTCTTATTTAACCCTCATTTTAAGTGCCACAAAGAAGAAACCAGGACTTTTTCCATGGTGTCCCCTATATTGAATCTAATTTACAATGGACCACAGTGTTAAGCCTACAAACTTACTGTGAAGCTGGAGGGTATAGTTTGTTCGTAGTAAAATTGGCAGCCAGGTTCCATTAGATCAAGGGAGGTGACGTCACAGACAGGTCGTTTTATTGCAGTAAAGGGTAGAGCGTCTTCCATAATTCGTTTTTCCCGTGCGAAAAATGAGTTATGTAAGACGCTCTACCCTCTACTGCAATGAAACAACCCGTCTGTTTCTTCAGCTCCCTTGATCTAACGGAACCTAGCGGATTCAGTGGATTCCTAGTGTAACTTAGTGAAGTGGATTCAGTACAGTAGACCATACTCAATTTTTAAGAGAATTAATTGAAAGAACACATGAATATTAACTTCCATTGTGTATGGCATTTATTGACTATGAGAAGGCCTTTGACTCTATTAAAACGTCAGCAGTCATCAACTCTTTAAGATCAGCAGACATCGAGGATGTGTACATTGACATGGTGAAATGTGTGTATAAAAATGCAAGTGCAAAATTTCGGTTACATAAAGATACCAAAACTATCAAAATTGGTAAAGGTGTGAGGCAGGGAGATACCATTTCTCCAAAACTTTTTACTTCAGCCCTGCATATGATTTTTCAACTGATAAATTGGAATAACAAGGGAATAAAAATAAATGGTGAATATTTAAATCATTTGCGGTTTGCTGATGACATTGTTATTTTTTCAACGAACCCATCAGAACTCCAAGACATGGTACAGGAGCTCTCAACTAGAAGTAAAGAAGTTGGACTCAAGATGAACCTACAAAAAACTAAGATCATGTTCAATAACTTTGGAAGAGAAAACAAAAATACAAGTTTGCAACATTTAGCTAGAAATTGCTGATTCATATATTTACCTTGGCCAGCTGATTTCAATGGATGGCAACATTATGAAAGAACTCAACAGGCGTATTAAACTTGGATGGAGTGCATTTGGAAGAAATAGTTTTATGGATCAGAGACATGGAGTCTAACAGTTGGAGCAATAGGAAAGTTAGACAACGCAAAGGAGCATGGAGAAGTGCATGTTTGGAATAACTAGGAGAAATCGAAAAATGAACACTTGGGTAAGAGAGCAAACTAGAGTGGAGGACATCATTATTAAAGTAAAAGGGCTGAAATGTCTATGGGCCTGGCATATTGCAAGAAGTACTGATCACCGATGGACAACAGAAATTCTGAACTGGATTCCAAAAAACCACAGAAAACGTCCTCAAACTAGATGGGTGGATGAAATAAGAAAATAGGTTGGGGGTGACGTGGAAACGAATGGCTCAGGATAGACTTGTTTGGAAAGCATTTAGAGAGACCTTCATCCAGCAGTAGATAATGATTGAATATAATGATTATGATGATGATGATGACTATACATAAAAAGGAGGACAGCAATCCAATAGTTGCTTACATTAAGTTTTACTAGTCTTCGTTGGGAACAAAAAACTGATAGCTAATTACTATTATACTTTAATTATTTATATACACCGCATTATTCTTCAACGTATTTGCTTACATTTATTCATAGAGCCTGGATTGCATGCGCTAAAAAACATGCAAAATATGCATGCACTAAGAAACCCCGAAATATTCTTTTATATTCACGTATATATTTTTTAACTTATTTTAAAAACAAGTATCCAGCGTCTTAAAACAAATGGATTTTTTATTATTAACTAGTTCAGTGAAAATATTTGCTGTACACAAAATTATATGCTTTATACAGCATAGTTTTTAGTACAATGTATCGCAATGTGATCTCTTGATATTCTGAACAATTAAGCATTACCTTCTATCATTCAATAGAATATTTTTGGCTAAAAATGTGCTTTCCACATCTACTGGAAGTTATTGGACAGTATTTAAAAATTTTGCTTTAGTAGTTGCAACTTCCATCGATAACTCTTTCTTTGTCTTTAGTAATACTTTTGGTTTGTTTAAGCTCAGAAAATTTAGCGTTATTATTTAACACGATCCATAAATTTTCTTTTGTTTTCTCACTTGCTGCGCCACACATTAACTTCCCTTTTATCTTTGCTCATTTCCTCGACAATTTCGTTTGGTGTTAAACAACCTCTATTTCTAATGTAACGAACCACCGGTGGCGTGATTGTAAAATGCATAAATTGTACATGTTTAGCATTTAGGTAGAGATCAGCATTTTCAACACACCGACGGCATGGTAATGAGGAACCCATACCCCACCTTCCCCCATTTTATGTGACATTTACATGCATTATTTCGAAGTTAAAATTAAAGTTAAAGTTTGAAATTTTCATGTTTTGAATTTTCATGTTATGAATTTTGGACTCGATGCAAAAATGTTATATTCATTATTTGGGAGGATACACCAGACCAAATTAAGGCTATACTCCCTATAGTTAACTCAACCGACAAACGCCTAGAATTCTCTCTGGAAGTCGAGAAAAAGAATTCCTTGCCTTTCTCGACGCTTTGATTGAAAAAGGGTTTTTAACATCTGTTTATAGTAAGCCATTTGCAGTATCACTCCCGCCGTATACTAAATCTTGTCACCCACATCAGCAAGCTTTCTACACATACGTAAACAGAGCCCTGAAATTTTATGCAACGGCCATAGCTGTCTCTCAAGTTCGTTGGTTGGTTGTATTTTTATGGCGCAAGGACAACAAAGGGCATTCTGAGCCACTCGCTCTCAAGATCTCACCTTCTTGAAGTCAATCGCCGTAGACTGGGGTTACAACCCAAATATCATCAATTTTCTAAACCTACATATCCAATCACACTATCAATGAAACTGAATTCCCCGATACTGCCGTCCTCACCTATTTTCCAAAACTTAGTGTTGCTGTAGCTAAAATACTTCGAAACGCCAACTTTAAGGTAATTCTTCCCTGTTGAGAATAAGATTTAACCCTTCAAACTTAAAGATATTCCCCCATGTTACAGCGTTGGGGAGGGCGCAAAATTTCCTGTCGATGCAATCTTTCCTACAGCGGCCAGACAAAACATGTTCTTTGTCATAGATTAAAAGAGAATCAAAGCTACGTCGAAAAGGATGAATTCGATAAATAATCCATTGCAGTTCGCTGCTGGGACAATAAACATAAATTCAATTTTCTAAATACCACCATCAACCCAGATCTCCAGTAGAATTAAATGTTTTAGAATCATTTTACTTTACAAATACTCCGGTAACGTCGTAAATTATCACAGGTTCACTCCATATTTCAGCTAACCTTAAGGAAGGTATTATCCGCTCTTCAACATTTACCTATCACTTCGCCTGCTTTAATACCGCGTTTCACCCCCGATAGATGGAGAAGTAGTCAACAATAACAGCAACATTTTAGCGGGAAACAGGCTCCAATTGGCAACACAACCAACTGCTGAATCGGCAACACTTTGTTGCTTGTGTAATTCCATGCCGATAGGTACTACTGACGAGGAACGGCCAAAATCTGTCCGAAACGCGTTGAACTCTGATTAATAAAAATTTCTACAAAGACTGTAAACATTGTATCTTTATTCGTTAAGTAAAAAGGGGTCACTTTTTTCCTTCATCAATAGCAGGGATATTTGAAGGTTTCCATTGTTGGGTTAAAAAAAGCAACACAGCATCATTTCTTGCAGTTGCTCGTTCAAAATTAAATCTTCGTAAAAATTACACAAATATATCGGACCCCTTTTCAAATTAATTATAAATATATATTCATTCAGTTTTTTTTATCTTCTCCAACCTTAGAGATTATTTTTGAAATTTATGATTCAATATTTATTAATAGGTAATTTCTGTCTGGTCTTAATTTATATTTCAGGTCAGCCGAAACTGGTGAAAATTGACTAAAGCAGTAATCCCCAATTTATTCCCACACTCCTGTTGGCGAGGACTTTTCTGATGCGCAATTAACAGTAGACAATTATTAAATAAACATTGCGGACTAAAATAAACTTTGTCATTGATTCCAGTACTAGATGAACTTTCTACTTATAGACTAATTTCTACCAACAATAAAGTTGTGCCGTGACCAGGATTTGAACCTGGGTTATTGCGGCCTCAAGGCAATGTACTAATAATCACCATACGATCACGGACACTTTATTGTTGGTAAAACTTACGCCATAAGCAAAGAGTTCATCTAGTGCTGGAATCGATAACAAAGTTCACTTTACTCCGTAATGTTTATTTAGTACTCGTCTACTGTTAATTGCGCATTGCAGTTAAATTTCAAGAAAAAGTCTTCGCCAAAAGGAGCGTGGGAATAAATTTAGAATTACCACTTTAGGCACCTTTCACCAGTTTTGGCTGATCTGAAATATAAATTAAGACCCGAGAGAAAATGCCTCGAATTCGTATATTAAAATGCCTACTAATACATATTGAATCACAAATTTAAAAAATAAACTCTTAAGATTGGAAAAAATAAAGAAAAAGGACTTGAATGCATATATATTTATAATTAATTTCAAAGTGAGTCCCAGGTTTTTGTGGATTAATTTTTACAAAGATTTCACTTTGAAGGAGTAATTGGAAGAGAGGTTGTATTGCTTTTTTGAACCCAACACCATTAAGAAACAAAGGATAATTGATTTCCACAAAGGTTCAGGAGTTGCTGCTCGGAATGTTTTTTCTGAATTGGAGTGGCAGACAGTATGCTTACAAAAATTTTAAAGGAACTGTGTTTGACTCTCCGGGGACATTCTTCAGTTCCTAAAAGAGAATCAAACACAGCAAACAAAATCCGGAATAGGGAATAGACAACGCTATTGTAAGCATTATGTTTCGGAGTGAATTTTTATAGATTTAAAAGAAGTAGATGTACATTTTTCGTTTTTTGTTTAACTAATATACAAGACAATGACGTTGCTTTTAGATTTAGTAAAGCCGTCAATTTTATACTATAGAAAAATATACCAGGTAGCACATACACTGCCGATTTCAGAAAATTTATTTCAGTAATGTTATTTTTTTTTTTTTATAAATTAGAATTTATTTTATCCCAAATGTTTCTTGAATCATTATTACGTCGCTTTTAAATGACTAATAACTTTTTACACTTACGTTTAAGCTGAAATAGATCTTTTTTGTAAAGAAGAAAAGGGACACCGTCCTGGCAGTGGCGGATTAAGGAATGTTGTGGCTCTATTCAAGTTCCAGATTTTGAGATTTCCGTCAGCATTTAACACTTGAAGGGTTCGGTATATCCTAAGTTCAATATCCACCTTCGGGAATGAAGAAACAAGGTCATTGTTCTTTGGTAGCTAATATAAATTTGCGACAGTAGGATTATCTATTTACTCTTTTATCGAATGTGCGAATTGCATGAATTCTTCTGGAAAAGTATTGTCGATATCCTAGTTAGGGAGTGCTCAAATATTACGTAAGCAATATTTTGGCGATTTCAACCCCCCCCCCCAATAAGCAAAAATTAACATTGGCTAACATAGGAAAATAAGACCAACGGCAACCCCCCACCGTCAAGATGCTTACGTAATACTTGAAATATCCCTTATAGTGACACAAAAATTTCTTTACACTATTTCTGATATCATTCAAATCGGAACTGCACGTTTTCGCTAAGAAGCCAAATCTCTTCTGGAAAACGATATACATACTGCGAAGTTGGTTTCTGTAGGGCTGCCGTTAGTAAATCAGTTATAATGCTGAACGTCTCAACTCTGAAGCCGATGCTTCCTTGTAAGAGAGACTGTCTTCTTCATCAGTGCTCTTCGTTTCATTTGGGAAAATCTTGCAGATCTTTTTTCTTTTGCTTTCAGTCAGATACAATTTATACGACGGTGCATTAAGCGCCTTGCCTTCTATTTCATTGTTCTCTTAGATTTGACATAAACTTATGTGGCGATTGAAGATGGTCAACTACGGTATTCAGCTCCATTGAGACCGATTATAAGTATTTTGTTGTTGTGTTGAAACTTCAAAAATCACATTCCACATGATGTATATGATGTATAGAGAGTTTTTTACACAGTTGCCCTGACTGCGTACACGTTTCGTTTTTTACTTCGGTATCAGTTGATATTTTAAACAAACTTTCTAGAATCGCGTCATAAATTAAATGCAGCGCCAATATTGCTTCCGCTTGAAAACATCATCAAGTTTCGCATAATTTTTACACAGTTAACTTCGTTCCATGTATATTTAATGACAAGCTATTTGTCAATTTTCCCATCGATTTACGGATCAGAGAAAAATCATATGAAAGCTGCAGTAATCTAAAAAATCTGCAGCTACTCTGCATAAATCGGCAGCTAATTTCCTATAAGATGCTTGGTGTTGGTGGGTAACACAAGTTGCGTAATCACGAATTTATTGCACTTTCACGTATTCTAGCCAACCGCCGTTGTATTTTTTCCCGACATGTTGAGGCATTGCGCAGATCCACGACAGTGGGCTACATATATCTCATACTTTCCAGAGTACTTCAAACACATTTTGTATTTGCGCCTTCAAACGCATTTGTGAAATATTCACCCAGTGTATAGTAGTAGATGTGAAGGAATTCAGAAACGTTCTTCCGGAATGGCGATCCGGCATTTACGTACCTCAACGTAAAAAAAAGTTGATCACGGTGAGATACATCTGGAGATGAATCAGTACCGAGGGAGAAACATATTTAGCTTTCTGTACTACACTTATTATGCTTTCTCGCACTTTATCTGCCCATTAGATTAGTGAATTCATCACATATGGTTGATGAGAGGTACGCGGCAGTGCCTTGCCCTTTATTCCCGCACTAAAGAACATAATTATATCTATATTTTTTGGCATTACAATGCATTAGCATGGGGGAAATATGACTACAAAAATGACTATA
>QLNU02015360.1:294689959-294704525 GCA_006491805.2 Dysdera silvatica | reverse complement strand
TGCAATGTAGTTAGTCGAGTAAGATTGGATTTTGCTGCGGTACCCCATACGAGAAAACAATCATTAATGTGAGAGAAAAAGATTATAAATTAAGTAGGATATTTGTAGGTAATGATTTTTAGATGTTATATATAATACCAATATTACGATTAATTTTTGTTAAAGTAGCGGGAATATGAAATTGCCATTTTAAGTTGGATTGTAGGATAATACCCAGAAATTTAGTCTCTAAGGAGAAAGGAATAATGCCGTTTCCGATGGTTATAGAGTGTTGGTAAGTATTAATATTACGTTTCCGGGTAAAAAGGAGGCATTTAGTTTTTTCGTATTAAGGGTAAGGTAATTTGATTTGAAGTAACTTATATATATTTTAACACCACTATTCGCTCTAGAAATCAGGTCAGGGCCCGATTAAGACATATGGGGGCTATAGGCATAACATTAGTTGGGAGCCCTCTTACGCGCGGTGACAGATTTAGAAGAGGGTCTGAAAGCATGCAAAAAATAAGTACTTTGTAAGTGTATCTCTTCTTACTCAAACTATTAAACGGTTGTAAGAGACCAAGCCCTATCTTTCTAAGCTAGGAAGATACGTTACATAATCATTTCGTGGAACCGTGAGTCTGAGTGGCTACGAATGAATACAACAATTTCCATATACGCGTTTATTTTGAGCACTTTAGAAATACATCCATATGTTCCGGGTCACACATCGAGTTTATCAAACATAATTTGGCCTTCATATATGTTCTTGATTCCACCGGAGCAGCTCACAGTATTCACTGGAAAATATTCTATACCTTACTAAAATTTATAGCTATAGTAATAAGCTAAAACAGTTCAACCAAACAAATATTAAGAGTAAAGTCGTAACCTGGAATTAATAATCCAGAGCCTGTCCACGTTAACACTTCTACAGAGATGTCAATTCAGTCAGTGCCGCTTCCATAATAGAACACCATTCAACGCAGGCAATCTAAAAGAACTTAGGCCAAATGTTGCATGGCAAAGAGTTCAAACAGGAAGCTTAAGTTACTTCTAACTTAGCACTGAGGTCTACAGTTACCCTTGCGCCTCAAATTATGTGCAACGAACCCTGAAACAACTCCAGTGCTTTCTTAACTATTTTATGCCTATCAAGGTTACACTTTCAACTAACGTTAATATATTAACAAACTACCTAACGCCTGTCCTTGCGCCACAAGAAATTTACAGTCACTAAACAGTTCATTTCTAACACTAACTAAATAAAGGTTATATTTGAACACACTATTGAACATTAGTCAGTAACGAAAGGTAAAGTAAATTGCGAATCGTAACAGTAATACGTCACCAAAGTCCGTTCTGTACTCAGTCCGCTTGTAGTTAATGAAGTTAAAAACAGGTGGACCTGCTTGCTATTTAAGTTAAAGTCCCGTAAACGTAACAATTCGGCGATTCTATCCTTAGTTGGCTCACCCCGCAACTAACGCTTTCTCGTCTTGACTTCCAGTCACCAAGGATTTGACACGGAACTCCAGGCTTAGCCAGAATACATTACAAATGTTTTCGTAAACTAATTACGAAAATCCACGAGTCTTCAATTCAACTACGTACTTAAGTGAACAATATCTAAAAATCATGACCTGGACTCCTTCGCGCCCTTGACAACGAAAAGCGACTGGCCGCCACGTTTCTTCTTCTTTTTGAAGGGTTTCATTGGGAAGGGTGGCCGCCGGAGGCGGCGCTGTAATCCCAGACAGGACGCTTGAACAGCGTAATCAGCCGCCGAGGCGGCTGAGGGGGAGATGGATTGCCGATCAACACACCATTCATAGATGCACGTTCACGTAAAGTCGTCATTCAACGCACACCGAAACCGGCCAAGACCGGAAAGGAAGGTGTTTAGCACAGCCACGGAGGCAGCGCGAAGGCGGGGGGATCCGGTGGGATCCAGGAGGTCGGACAGACCTGGTGGCGAGGCGAGGCCTAAATGGCGGCAGGCGAGAAGGAGCTCCTCCCTGAGGTAGCCGTAGGCCGGGCACCACAAAAGAATGTGTTCCAGGATTTCGTCAACACCTTCCTGACACTGGAGACACACGGGCGACAGGAGTTGCCTCATGCGATGTAGGTACTGGTTGGTGAATGCACAGCCAATTCTGAAACAATGCAATCTGTTCTGTGCCCCCCTTGGGAGACAATCGGAAAGAAAGTATGGCGACTTTCGCACCTCGAACTTGATCGGAAGTGCCCCGTAATGTCTCTTATCAAGAGGTTCACCATGTCACTTCGAAAGGTGTCCTTCAGACTCCTGATACGGCAGGAGAGAGAGGGGTTGTGCGGGGAGGGTCTGTTACTGCAGGATCCGTTTACGTCCTCTAGGGCACGACGCGCCCAAGTGTCCGCAATTTCGTTACCACGATTACCGGTGTGGCCAGGAAACCAACAGTATATCACAGACCTCCCCTCATCCGCACATCTAGCCGCCGCGACCACAATGTCCTGGACAATGGGGCAGACCGGCCAAACAGCAGGATCGGCCTGGAGGCCAAGCAATGCAGCCTGAGAGTCATAGAAGACGGTAGCATCGGAGCTACCGTGGTGAAGGACCCAGTTGGTGGCCTCCCACAGACCGACAAGCTCCGCTTCCGTGGAGGAGGAGCACAGCGGTAAGTGGAAGCATATGGCCAGACCGATTTTCGGGATCGCAAGCGAGGCACCCCCCTTCCTGGAGACTGCACAGAAGGACCCATCCGTAAAAATTTGGAAGGGAGGCAAGGCCAGATTGGCGATGGAATCATGGACCAGATCGCGTAGGACTCCGGCGTCCACTGACTCCCTGCTCGGCACTCCGTAGAGGGAGGGGTGTACAGTCGGAAGAGCGAGAAGCCATGGAACAGCATGGACCGCCACGTTTGCCACGGTCGCTCTTACTCCGTTGGCCGCTTGCAGCTCGAAACTCGATAACCCACCAGTAACACAGTTTACAACGCTCGTTAAATAGCGTGCCTCTATCTACATAACAGATTCAAAGTGTCGTCACACAGCCAAAACACAGAGAATCCTCGGGAAAAGTTGGCCGTAAAAGCTCATAGCTGTTACAGCTTACGTATACTCATTCTAAAACTCCTCAAATTTTTAGTAAACTATCCAAAATAGCCCAAAAAATAAGCTTTTACCTAAAACTTTTCTAGATACTGATCAAAAATGAGCAAATGAGCAACCAAAATTCAGCTTAGAACAAAATACAATTTGGGGGCCCCCTTCCAAATGGGGCCCTAGTCGGTAATCAGGCCCTGAATCAGGTTATCAATATTATCATCTGTTATAAATGCACTGGTTTCGTCTGCATAACAAAAAAGCTTAAAACGAGACGGTGAGAAAAAAATATCCATGATATAAAAAATAAAACTGAAGAAGAAGAAGCAAACGCATTGCACCGACGACACGATTCAGTGAAATGCGAAAGAACAAGAAACTGGTTGGATTAATTTGAATTTCTTAAACTGCATACCGTAAGTCTAACTTCACAAATGTATGCTTTGTGCAAGTAGTTAAAGACATATGTACATATTTAAATAATATCTGAAAGTCTTTGTAAGTGCCTCGTTCATCAATTAGAAAAATGCGAGATTATTTTTCTTGAGTAATAAAAATGCTGCAACTAGTATCTTTTCAATAGTTGGAAATGTATAAACTAAAACTTATATTCTTTCGATATATCATCTGATTATTGACTAGTTGATGCTAGACTTCAGAAAAACGTCGAACGCAGTTAGCAACGTCATTTTGTAGAAAGCAATTAATCTAGAACGTTTGATCGTAGGAAATGCTATAGTTCCGAAATTATGTCGAGAGCCTAAAAGCATTGCCCCAAGAGTTCTTTCAGCTTCCGGAAGGAGTTGAAATCAGAAGGATTCATATCCGGCAAAAATAGTAGATATGTCACAATTTCCCATCCTTATTTACCTAGCGATGTCATCTAGTAATTTCGGAATCTTTATTGTATTTTTCGCCGTGGTAACCTCGAAGAAAATGGTAGTAATAGAAAGTTGTATCAAATAAAACACACAATCGCAGTTTAAATTAATAAAACGGTTGATAGCTATTAAAAAGCACGTTTAGGCTTCCTTCTTCAGAACCCTAGTTACACTAATGTGACACACGTGCTAGAAAAACTATCGATGCCAAATTGCTAGTCCAAAATTAGTTCGGGTAAACCAGTTGTGGGTCCGTAGCCGCGTCTTTTGCTATGGGACGAATGAAGTTTCTCCAAATAGAGGACATGGAATTGAACGGAAGCTGATCGTTAACAGTAGAAGAGGAATGCGAAAGAATATGGAAGGCTTCAAAGAAATTGAGGTCGGCTGGTGAAGAAACTTTCTCTATTAGATGGGCCTTGTCGAAAGAAAATTTATGGCCAGCTTCCCAGGCGTGTTTGGCCAAAGCAGATTTTTCCAGAAAGAAACCTAAACGTGCTTCCGAAATATCTATCAACCGTTTTATTAATTTAAACTGTGATTATGTGTTTTATTTTATACAATGTTTAAGCGCAGTGAGTCGTACATCTTTATTATTAATAATAGAAAGTGTTTACAATCTATCTGCCCGTGTGGCACAGATTGAAACAGAAACGACATTTGAAGTCATATGTAATGGGCACAGAAGAGTACTGCCCGGTACCAAATGGTGCTCCTTTTCTTTACGGTACGGATTCGAACCAGAACCTCTTGTTATCTCATTATACATTATAAGTCAATGTGCACTTTGTACCCAAGAAAAAAATCGATGCACCTCGAAAAGGTTTTTCGTTAACCGCCAAATTTAACATGCAAATAAAATACCCCTTGACCAGAAGTACAAATGATTAAATATTTACAACCAGTTAACGTAAAAAGGAGAAACAGATACTAATGTGCAGAGGCGGCTTTAGTGTAAGGCGAGACAGGCGATCGCCTAGATCCTTGCGCCATCGGGGGCCTCGCGCAATACTTCATTATTTTCATTGATTTTTCTGAACTCTGAAAAACTTTATAGAAATTTCAAATATTTTTCATATTAAAAAAATAAATATAATTTTACCAGTAACAATTTCAAATAGTGTAAAAATTTCTCTATTTAAAAGAAAGCAGGGAATTCCTACAATTTATTACGTCTCTGCAACAAAACACGAAGTTTAATTTATTGCCTACATATGGGAAGGGAGCATTGGCGTACGCAGGGGGGTGTTGATGGGGGTTTTAACCTCCCCATTGCAATGAAATTTTGTATATTTAACATAGGAATATGTGAGTTGTAGATCTGTAACCCTCCCCTTACGAATTTTTTGCGTATGCCTATGGAAGGGAGTCTGACAGTTAATGTAAAAATGGATAAAAAATTGTAAATAAGACGTGCATGTAGTTGAAAAGGAGACAATTTGTTAGGGAATAGTTTTCATACTATGAATAAAGTGAACCTTAGCAGTTATAACACGTTTGGCTTAATTTAGTTATTTTTGAATTTCAAAATAACTTCATCAGAAAAAAAGGAGTTATAATAAATATTACTGATTCCGTTATTAAGACCTACATGTAAACGTAATTTATTGGGAGGTCTTGTTAAGCTATTAATCCCATCCGAAATTACCTAACGCGCTATAGACGTATGAAGCATTTTCAAACCATTTAAATATGAATAAGCTTATGCCGAACGAGAATATTAGGATTTGAGCAATAATTTAGGTGTGCAGCCCGAGTAAGACTGCAAAACTAAGTCACAGTGTTCAAATTAAATATTAATATATTCTTGTTTGTTTGTTTGTTTAGGTGTTTTATGGCGCAAGAGCATCTGAGCTATACTGCGCCAATCATGAACTATATATATATTCCGTTACAAACACTTGAGTCATTGATTAAATACGATCAGTATGTAATGTATTTCATTTTCTTTTAGTAACTTGCTTCTCTCCCATCTCGTCCTCAATCAAAAACATTTATAAAAGCTTTCAAATACAGTAGGCCACATTTATAACGAGCATACATTTAGGGAGTTTCGGAATATAGCCAGAAAAATTTTAATTTTGTTTGATATAAGGATTAAGTACAATAGAATTCAATTGTTTTTAATGACCAAAATTTTTGAGGGGTCGGGAATAGCGAGCATTTTCTTTAGTCCCAAGTTCCTCGTTATATGTGGGTTATCTTCTATAGGGCCTTGCACAACACACCCTGCCTTGGGCCTTGCACACTCGAGGGCCGCCTCTGCGTAATGTGCATGGAAATTAAGAAAAAAATTTTTATTCAAGCTAATTGCAGTTTTGGGGATACATTTTGCCATGCGATGTTCTTGAACTTACGTTGATATTCTTGACATTAAGCTTAAAGTGTTGCCTGGTGATTAGAAATGGAGGGGAGCAAAGAGCTATAGCTTATTACATTGCGCAGAAATTGGACATTCCAAGATGTATAGATTATTGTTCTCTTACATCAGCATTTCTGATTTATCATTGCACTTTCTTCGACGTCACTAGTTGCATAGTTTTAGATTTTGTTCTTTTATCTAATGCATAAAAATTGCAATTTTTACTATGGCAACACATGCTTATTTAGACCTATGAGCCTTTTTGCTCAGCTGCTCAGGCGGAATAAACTCATGCTTGTATAACAAAAGCAAAGAAAATGAATATTTCGCCTAAAATAAAGTTGATTGATTGGTTGAAAGTGAATGCCCCCGACAGGCTTATCCATCAATCGTGTGAGCAGATCATCGAATTCAAGAGCACATATTTGCCGAAACGAGGTCGGTTGGTCATATCGAAGTATCGCCCAGGCTGTGAAACAGAGCGATGTTACAGTAAGATGATGCTAGCTCAGCAGTGGGTAAACTAGAACACACAGATCCATCACGAAGGCAGCAGCTAGCCTAAAATGAGGAGTAAATTATAGGATCACTCGAAAGTTAGAGCAGCCATAAAGACCCCGACGTCTTCGCCATCTACTATCCAAAAAATTTATCTTACCTTTGATGAACCCTTTTCAAAATTAGCTTTTTCAAAAAAGGGAAGTGTCAGAGAATAATTTCCGTAATTGATTCCTACACGACTCCCTTCTTTCGTTAGGTAGTTCTCCCTTTGACAAATGTAATTATAATAAAATCTCCATGCATAGCTGTACACAGTAGCTTAGATGTCAGAGCGTTGGAACATAAGCATAACGATCACTGATTCTAGTCTGGCATGGGAGAGAGAGAGAGAGAGGGTGTTTGTGTATATAATTCCATTTTGTTTAAGCCCTTACGAACCAAAAAGGAGTTTAGGTTGAATAAAAAGAAAACATATAGTATCAGAAATTAATTTCCGTCATTATAGCAGTGGCGGATCCACGGGGGTTTAGGGAAATTTCCCCTCCCAAATCCATAAAAATGCGGTGAAAATCGGTTATAACGAGCGCCTTTTATAACGACCAACCGCATATAACGACGGAATTTTTACAAAAAGTTTGATTGCTTATTTTATTTTTTAAATTGCTCGTTAATTTCGGGGTCCAAAAAAAGACTTATTCGCTAAAAGCGTTAAATTTTATCGCCTTTATCATTATACTAATCAAATTCCGTATTTTCCTCGCTATATCAGGAAACTCATTAAAAGTAGGTCCTATTATACTTTACATCGCCCCAAAAAATCCCTCTGCGAATGATTATATAATCTTGCAAAATAGTAATTCATTACATGTAACATAATAATAAAAAAAGACTATACATATGTTGAAGTTTTTACAAACTGTACGCTTACTGTGAAAGAAAAGAAAATTTTGAAATTTGGGGAAATAAAGTTAATAATTTTTGTTCCATCCGAATGTCAATTTAAAAATATTAAAGTTGTATACCGCGTTTCTTACAATCCTGGAAAGAAAACTATATTGCTTGAAGTATTTTTACAAAACAACAAACATGATTGAAAATAGTGACAAAAGAATACTTTTGGACTAATTACAATTAAACTCTAACCATTCATCATGCATTTTTCATTTTATAACGACTGCCATAATTAAGGTAAAACAAATTACAAAAAACATTTTTTGTAAAGGGGAAATTACAAAAATTAAGGCAGTTTACTGTGTAGTTTTACTCTGAAAGCCAATACACGCTTGTTGAACTCTTTTCAATAAATCTTATCTAATGTGACTTAAGTAGTATAGTAATACTCCGATTACTGAAAATGAAAGGGGAGAATACTATTTTGGATAATCGGAACTTAGGACAATCTCTAAATTTTATTTTCAATGTAAAGATGCAAAGGAACTGCGACATTTATCCAAAAACACGTTTAATTGCACATACTATTAAACTCTATTATATAATTATATATTATTATATATTGATTATATATTATATTGCATACTATCAAACTATTATATAATTATATTGATAGTGAAAACGTCACAAAACGAATATTTGAGATATTAACTGATTTGTTAATGTCCGACATTTTTGTTTGAACTCTTCACTATGACATTTAAACATTTGAAAATTTAACGATACACAATAGCCGGGCCGCATAATCACATAGAAAAAAAGACAAATGTCAAGGGCCCGCTTTTTTAGAGGCCCGGCGTGGTGAAGGCTCAACGGTACTTCAAAATCTTTGCCAATCTGGCCATATCATCAAGGCAGTATGTAAGATAACGTGACGTAGCATTACATAAATTAGATTTATTAATAAAGACAACGTTATAAGTAATGTTGTTAAGACGTTTTATTTCAACGTACGTTTCTGACGGACTTGGCCGTCTTTCGTCAGGAATACAAAATGGGAAAATAAATATTAGAAAACTGGAGATGGTGTTATTGAGTGACTAATGCTTTGCCAGTTGTGGATGAATAATTAATGTGAAAATCTTATAAAACATTTCCAAGATTGACTGAAAGTGGGAGTAGAGTTTGGTTCATTCCACATCAATATAGTATATTCCATATCAATAAGAATTCTTCTGTCATAGTCAATGAACCAAAATCTACTCCCACTTTCGGTCAAGATTGGAAACGTTTAATAAAATTTTCGCATTAATTATTCATCCACAACTAGCAACACAACAGTCATGCAATAACACCATCTCCAGTTTTCTAATACTTATTTTCTTATTTTGTATTCCTCACGAAGGACGGCCAAGACCGTCAGAAACGGGAATAATTATAATAAAATATAGTAATAGGAATAATTAATAAAATTAGGCCGAGTCTATGCGAAGGGCACTCAATAAAAAAATCAGGAATTAAAAAACAGAAAAATCATGTTCGTACTCTGGAAGGGTGATACACGGACACCATTTTGGAGGTTAGGGACATACTCCGCCATGGCGGCCATCTTGGAAACGGCGGCCATTTTGATAACGGGGTGCAAGAAACCCAATACTACTGCGGTGCTAACCATCAACTATAATAAATACAGTTTTTACTACAGCCAAATGCACACACAATTTATTCCAAGCTTGCATATTTTTTTTTATTCCAAAATCAAAACTTTCTTTTTTAAACGCTTTTATGCATAATTAATATGCAAAATTTAATTAGGCCTATTAACCATAATTTAATTTTTTCTACATAATATGTTTCAAATCAAATTCTTTGGCGACCAAGACACGTTAGATCAATTTTTCTTGTAATTGATTTTTAACGAAGTGGGAAAAAATTATTTGCATGAAAAAACTTTTTTTCCTTCGTTAAGCCAAAAAAAACGGAACGTTTTTCAAAATTAGATAAAACTTATATAATAATTATTATTATAAATTAAATATGAAAGTACTTAATTTTTAAATATAGAAATATTTAATTATAAAATATTCTCTGTAATATTAATATTATACTCCTTTGTCGAAATTGGGAATTCTATATCTTGTCGTCTATTTTAATTTTACGTAAGTTCATGAGTAAATGGCAGTAATTTTAGAAATAAATATCAGACATGGATAAAAGTATCAGCTCGTGTGATGTAGAAACCGCTTTCCGCAGTTGCAGTCAACCGAAAAAAATTATAATGAGAAGTATGTGAGTCCTATTGTCGCGTTTTCTGATTCTTTCAATATGCATGATGTAAAATAATAGTTAATTAGTTCTCTCAGTTTTTCGAATAAACATAGTTTCTAATTTCAAATATCGCCTTCTGATTAAAATAAACCAAATACACCCACATAATTGGTGACCTTAAGTGAAACTTAATGCGCAAATAACCATTTCAACAACTGCAAAACCGACTACAATATGCCTTCCAACAACGAAGAAACCCCAGCGTTACCAAACATCGCAAGAGTATCGGTGAAACCACCGCCGTTTTGGAAGCCGAATCCAACGCTCTGGTTTGCACAAGTCGAAGCACAATTCTCAATTTCGGGGATTCCGGAGGATAACACCAAATACAACCACGTAATTTCAGCAGTTGACTCGGATATCCTGAACTCAGTGGCCGATATCATTCTACAACCACCCTGAAAAAGGAAAGTATGGTGTGTTGAAGAACCGGTTAACAGAACTTCATTCACAAAGCCAGGAATCAAAGATCCGCACTTTATTACAAGGCATGGAATTGGGAGATCTACGCCCATCACAACTCTTAACGCGCATGCGCTCATTGGCTGGTGAAACAGTTGGAGAACCACTTCTCAAATCTCTTTAGTTATCAAGATTACCTTCGAATACGCAAAGTATTCTTGCTGCTCTAACAAAAGAACTAACAAAACTGGCTACCGTTGCAGATAAAATAAACGATCTTGACAGACCATCAACAATAAATGCTACCATAGAACAGCAACCATCGGTTATGGAAAAAAGAATATCCCAGCGTATGAACCAAGTGGAAGAACAAGCAGAAATCATTCGAGGTCGCAGAACTCCACGCAGCTCTGAAAGTTATCAATCAAAAAGAAATCGCAGCCAATCACGCAGTCGTTTTAATCGATGTAAGGAGCCATCGAATAATTTATATTTTTATCACACCAATTTTGGATCAAAAGCAAGAAAGTGTATACAACCATGCTCCTTCAAACATTCGGAAAACTAACGTGACGAACGCAACATGGCACCAAATAAAACTCATTGTAGTGGCCGATCCTTCATCGAATTTAAAATTTTTGATCGATACTGGGGCAGATGTATCAGTTTTACCAAAAGAAATAACTCCCTACGCGAAAACCGCCCAGGATTTAGTTTTAGTGGCTGCAAATGGTACGACAATATTCACTTACAAACTTTTAACAATAAACTTAAATATTCGTCGCTCTTTCACGTGGACCTTTATAATTAACGAAGCTAATCAGCCAATTTTAGGAACAGATTTTCTAAGACATTATAATTTATTGGTTGATGTTAAAAACAAATGACTTATGGATAATGAAACAAAACTTTCTACACATTGTAATTAGCCGAAGAGTAATCCACTTACAACAAACGTTTCGATATTGTTGGAAGAAAATAAATTTACAAGAATTCTCAAAGATTTTCCAGAACTCACAAATCCTTCATACGTATCAAAAAAGCCAACGCCAGCAATATTTCACCACATTGAAACCAAAGGCCCACCCGTATTCTCTAAACCAAGAAGACCATCACCAAAACTCCTGCGAGCTGCACACCAAGAATTTAAATATCTGTTGCAAAATGGTATTATACGACCATTGTTAAGCCCACAGGCAAGTCCCTTGCACATGGTACGAAAAGAAAATGGAGATTAGCGCCCATGTGGCGACTACAGAAAACTCAACGCAGCAAAAATTCCAGATAGATACCCAGTTTCGCATTCAAGATTGTATTCAAGTATTAGAAAACAAACAGATATTTTCAACTTTAGATTTGGCGAAAGCCTACCATCAAATCCCAGTTTGGAACGAAGACATACCAAAAACAGCAGTCATAACCCCATTTGGCCTATTCTAATATTCATTCATGCCATTTGGACTTTGTAATTCTGCAGCAACGTTCTAGCGTTCAATCCATCAAATTCTGCAGGGATTGGATTTTTGTATACCATATTTTGATGACGTATTGATTGCCTTAACTTCAGGAACAGAGCACGTGAATCATCTTCGCCAAGTGCTACAAAAATTTAGTGACTTTGGCCTCAGACTTGATGTAGCCAAATGTAACCTAGGCAAAGCAAACATTTCCTTTTTGGTACATATGATAAGCAAAAATGGCATTAACCCCTTGCCGGAAAAGGTGTCTGCCATCGAGAGATTTCCGAAATCAGAAACCGTCAAGGAACTAAGGAGGTTTTTAGCCATCCTCAACTACTACAGACACTTTATACCAAAAGCAGCCCAAACTCAAGTTTTACTAAATGAGTATCTGAAATTCACATTAAGAATGACAAAAGAAAAATCATCTGGAGTGAAGAAGTAGAAAAAGCGTTCAGAAAATGCAAATCAGACTTAAAAGAAGCCGTGACATTAAGACACCCATCAGCTACCGCAACCATTGCAATCATAGTAGATGCTTCGGACACAGCCATGGGAGCAACATCGCAACAAAAGGTATCAGACACCTGACAACCCTTGGCTTTCTATTCCAAGAAGCTCACCACAGCTCAACGTAAATACAGTGCCTACGACAGGGAGTTGCTGTTATCATATTCTGGAGTTAAATACTGCCGACATTTGGTGGAAGTTCGACCCTTCACAGTTTTTACAGATCACAAATCACTCATATTCGCATTGGAACAAAAATCGGAAAAGTGTACTCCACGTAAACTTCGACATCTAGACCTAATAGGGCAATTTACAACAGACATCCGTCATATAAAAGGCGTTGAAAACGTAGTTGCCGACGCATTTTCATGAATAGAGATCGCGGTCATTGAAACTCCTGCAATGATCGATTTTAAGCAACTGGCAGAAGCATAAAGGAACAATAATGAGCTCGAGCAATTTTTAACTAACAAGAATAACATATCATTGATTTTACAAAATGTTCCAATAGACAAAGCTGCCGATTCTGTTACTCTATTTTGCGATACATCAACTTGTCGTATCTGTCCATTTATACCAAAGGACTTTCGCCTCCGAATTGTAAAGACACTGCACGATTTGTCACATTCATGGATAAAGGCCACCAACAAACTTGTACAAGAACGCTATGTTTGGACTACAATGAAAAAGGACATTGCACTCTGGACACGTTCATGCATACAATGTCAGAAATCAAAAGTTATTTGACATACAAAAAGCCAGCTAGGGTCATTTAAACCTCCAAATGCTAGATTTGAGCCCATCCACATTGATTTAATTGGTCCACTTCCTCCTTTCGAAGGATACAGATACTGCCTTACATGCATTGACAGATATTCTAAATGGACAGAACCATTTCCAATAACAGATAATACTGCATCGACTGTCGCTCAAGCTTTTTATTCTGGATGGGTTGCTGGGTGTCTCGGTACTGTACCCCATTACGCCTAACAACAGACCAAGGAACTCAATTCGAGTCCTTTCTGTTTGAAGCTCTTACCTTTTTTTTTGGGGTGGGGGGGACCTCTCGATGCCGAACAACACCTTACCACCCGGTAAGTAACGACCAAGTTGAGCGATTCCACCGCCAACTAAAAGCCGCTATCGTGGCTCATGCTACTACTCAATGGACCTTGGCGCTACCAACAATATTACTAGGATTTAGAGCTACGTGGAAGAATGACCTAAAAGCTACTACTGCCGAGGTGATATATATAGAACAACAATACGGTTATCGGGAGAATTTCTATCCCCAACAAACAGTTAATTAGATCCTACTACCTTTGTAAGTAAATTAAAAGAAAAAATGGAGAAGCTCAGATCAGCTCCGCAAACATCTCATACTCATACGTCTATGTTTGTTAGTCCCGATATCGCTTCGTGTACACATGTATTTCTTCGAAAAGACACCGTAGAAAAAAGCCTTCAACCACCGTACGAAGGACCATACGAGGTTTTAAGTCGAAACGAAAATTATTTAAAATGTTAATGCACAATAAGCAGGCTTCAATAAGTATTAATAGATTGAAACCGGCATACATCTCAAGAGACATTGATCTAATAGGCCTTATAAACTTATCAAACGAAACAGCTCACTCTTTATCAAAGGAAATGAATGTATACTGTAGGAAATGAATGTATACTGTAGGATCCGGCTTTTCAAGCCGGATCCTACAGTATTCACTACATGTTCAACACGTAAAGTAAAAATTGATCCAAATTTTTAGTAACAGATCCATCCATCCTTAACAACAACTTAACTTCTGAAACTTTTCCGCTGTCGCTAAAGGGGGACTACCTGTGGGAACCGCTTTCCGTAGTTGCAGTCAACCGAAAGAAAATTATAATTACAAGTCCACAACTCTCACTGTCGCGTTTTCTGATTCTTTCAATATGCATGATGTAAAATAATAGTTAATTAGTTCTCTCAGTTTTTCGAGTAAAAATAGTTTCTAATTTCAAATATCGCCTTCTGATTAAATTAAGCCAAATACACCTACATGTAGTTATGAAACTGTACATCTTCAGAAAGTCATTAATTTGAAAAACAATTATTTTAAAGAATGTTAACGCCGAAGTAGTACAGGGACAGGTATCAAGCGAATTCGAAATGA
>QLNU02015360.1:294652828-294670057 GCA_006491805.2 Dysdera silvatica | reverse complement strand
AAACATTTTTTCTTTTTTAGTCCCGCCTGATTATTTAATATAGGCCTACATATAGTTTTTTCGTACATATTTTTATGTAAGTTTCATTAGTTCGAATCATCCATCCAGTGTCCGTGCGTAGAGAGTCCCAAGCAAATGCCAGTGGAATAAACAGTTGTACGTTTCTCCTAAGGGAATTATAAGTTATTCAATTCTCCTTATTTTTGTAACATTGACAAGAATTCTGAATATTTTTTGTTGTTCGGAATTATAAATAAAAAATTGGTCATATTTTAATAATATAATAAGTTATACGAAGGATATCCTTGAAAAATTCGGAAACTGTATGCATTAATCAGCGTCCATATAAGGTAGGCAGGAGCACCACAATCATTGCTTGCTGCCTTAGTGAGTAAATGTGTCAAATGGGCAAGTGCTGTATGCATTTGAACCCATACCATATACACTTTTGAGAGCACGCCTTAGAGACGTTCTACGGTTGGCCCGATGGCTGACAAAATTAAGCAAAGTATGTGCAAAAAGTTTTATGTGGAGCTCGGGAAATCAGCAACCGTGACATTTAAGATGTTTTCTTACGTTCTACACATTATTTCTTCGACATGCTGTTATCAGCAAAAAGCTGCGTTATCCTCGAAGGGACGTGAGTGGGAACGGTATCGTAATTCAAGGAAAAGTTTGGGTTGGGCCATAGTTCCAGTCATTTGTGTCCGTGATGATCGCCTGGCGGGATTCATCACTGACTCCAGTACTGTCCTAAATTTCACGGATTTAAATTTCACGGTTTTGTGAACGATTTGCCAAATTGTTTCGAAATTATCCAGATTTTTACTGATGCTCGGTCGTCCCGAGGGGTTGATAACTTGAACCAATGTTTGACTGCCCTTGAAATGCGAGATTCTAGCTATTTGAGCGACTTGAAGCTTGAGCAGACCAAAAACTTGATGAAGCATTTTAAGCGTTCTTTTTTTTCCTAGTTTTACGAACTTCACAAAACACTTGATGCTCAAACTTCGTTGGTCATCGAACTGATCGGTTTGTTTGTATGTGACCTTATGTGGCAAGGACAGCAAATATTACGCTACACCGGGACCTAATTTTTCCCGAGAAATCCGAACCTCTTTGTTGTCACCGTTGGGAGTCAAACTCGAATTAACGGAACACTAAAGGCACGTGCGACACGAGTTTAGATGTGTACACAGCAAGACGCCACATGGCACATTGACTCACTTGGCGTACAGGAAGTGGTCCCAAGTGCTCGCCAAATTTCCAGGCTCGCTAATTAATCGGCATATTCTCGGAAAATTTTTATAGCCCATCGTTATGGACTGAAAAAAATCATTATCATTTAACTGATAAAAGGTTTCAGTACTAACTCCAGTAAAACTGCAAAGATCCGGCCAGGAGAGTAAATTTGTATCTTACAATACACAAATTAATTCGGGCTGGAAAATTTCCATTAAACAAATTTTATAATTGAATCAGTACCAGAAAGACGAGAAGAATAAACAACGCCAACTCCTCTAACCAACAGCTCTTCTTTTTATTCATTTTATTTTATTGTTCATCTCTTATTTTAGCTTCATTTACATATTCATTTTGTTTATTTTTTGTTTTTCTATGACAAAATGAAGTTGATTCTTCATCATGCCATGGCTGAATAATGTTTGTATGCATGATAATACACTCTATAACAAAAAAAAATCGACGCACCAAGAAGGAGTTGTCCGATTGCGATAAAAATTGGTGGATGTGAAGAACATACATAGAAAAAGAAATGATTAAAATTTCAGAACAATTGAATGATTTATTGCAGAGTTTGACCGTTACAAAGGGAGGAAGTCAATAAGGCGTTGGTCCACCTCTGGCCTGGATGCAAGCTGTCACCCGGCGTGGCATAGACTGATAAAGATCCCGGATGGTGTCCTGCGGAATTTCTTGCCAAATTGTCTCCAACTGTCGGGCTAAATCGTCAACATTCCGGGATGGTTGCAATCGCCTTCCCATAGCGTCCCAAATGTGCTCTATGGGAGAGAGATCAGGAGACCTAGCTTGCCAAGGAAGTGTTGGGCAAGCTTGAAGACAATTCATAGCAACACGTGCCGTGTGCGGCCGGGCATTGTCTTGTTGAAACGTAAGTCCAGGGTGTCGCAAAAGGAACGGTAACACAACCGGTCGTAGAATGTCGTCTACGTACCGCTGTGCTGTAAGTGTGCCAGAAATGACCACCAAAGGGGTCCGGCTATCAAAGGAGATGGCACCCCAGACCATAACGCCCTGTTGTGGGCATGTGTGGCGTGCGATAGTAAGGGCAGGATCCCCACGCTGCCCTGGACGTCTCCAGACACGTCTGCGGTTGTCGTCAGGACACAGTTGGAAACGGGACTCGTCACTAAAGACTATACGTCCCCAGTCAGCGCAGTTCCAAGTTGATCGAGCCCGGCACCACTGTAATCGGACTTGACGGTGTAAAGGCGTGAGAGGTAAGCGGCGTAACGGTCGGCGCGAGCGTAAATTCCGCTCTCTCAGTCGTCTGCAGAGGGTCATGTTGGACACATGTGTGCGGGCCACACGTTGGATAGTTGATAACGACGAATCCGGTGCTGTGACAGCTGCTCTGACAATCGCTCTGTCTTCCCGTTCTGTTGTGGCCCTAGGTTGACCGCTACCATCCAACCAGCCTCTTTCAATCCGATAGCACGACCTCTTTCAAACTCTGACATATGCTCGTAATGAGCACGAATCTTTCGGCGAGGCATTGTTACAGTCGACGTAAGATATCCGCAGTCAAAATGCAACAGAAATTTTGACCACATATTGAGAATCGCTCCTTATATACACCTGCTGAATGCGCAGTTCCGATGCGCTGGAGTTCCCGCTATTCATTCATTGGACACCAAATTTTAATCATTTGCATGTTCGGTCAAAATGTCTTTGCATACGAAATTTCATTACAATCGGACAACTTCTTGGTGCGTCGATTTTTTTTTTTTTTGTTATAAGGTGTATTTTTATACTTGTGCTAACCGAATGCTAAAGAAGGAAAGAATTTCTACAATCAAAAAAAAATAAAAAAAGACGCAATAATGTATAAAAGTTGACAAAAATTTTTCAAACAATAAATAAAAATATTTCTATATTGATTGTGCTTTAAAATTATAATTACACTTTATTAAATTGTGATAAGCTTTTTATTATTCTCTAGCTTTTCTTCCTACTTACACAAATATTCTAAAGGGTACAACGAATGAGTATTTACTCTCCCTCTGACAATACATATAATGATTTCTTTGTAAAATCATGTCATGCACATAAAGAAAGTAAACATATAGATAGGACAACTAAATTATTTCTTGTCTTATTCGCAAATTCCTTTTCGATTTAAAATTTATTTTCAAGTAGAAAACGCAGTTTTTCTGCTTCTTCATCGAATAAGCCCTACTCATTATGGTGGATTTCTTTTCCTGATCCCAAAACTCCGTATATCTAAATACAAACCGTGCAATTTGTCAGAATTTTTCTCGAAACTCCCTGGATAACTGCAAGGAATTGAACTTACTAAAATTCATCTCAGCATCTGTTTCTTTTCGTTAGTCCGCGATGATTGTTTTTTCACGAACTTAAACGCAAGGTTGTTAATAATTTGCAAGATTTTAGTCCTAAAATAAAACACTCCTGTTACCGAGCATTTTTTTCGCTCATCTTTCCCATTTAATTTTTTTAATTAATTCTTTAATTTTTAGATCTTCAATTGATTTTTAGATCCAACACACTTTAATTGTAAACAATTGAATTATAATCCATACATTTGCCTAAAACTTGCGCTATATTGAAAATTCCCTTTAACTATCGAATTTCAAACACATATGAATTATACGTATATGAGAATGTACATTGAAAATAAGACATTAATCGATTCTGGTAGTAACGTATTGTTTAAAATTGAATAAATATTAGAACGGATATTCTATCTAATCATATTTTTAACTGCCCCTAAGTAATAACCTTTTCCAGCAGTTTATTTGCTTAAAAAGCAGAGTTAAAAATCCATTAAAAGCCTCCATTTTATTTAACACTGATGCCAGATTTGTGAAACAACCACTAAATGGCAGTAATTTTTTTTTTTTCTAAGCATTCTAATTTACTTTCGAAACAGGATACACCTATTCAACACACGATAGTATCGTTAAAATTTTCCGGCATTACTCATTTTCGTTTTTCTATTTTCCCCACGGAAGCTGTGCGTATCTAGCTTGATGACGAAGAAGCGAAAAAGAAAAAGAAATAAAAGAATCAAACGGAGATTTTATAAGCGAACTCAAATAAAAACAGCGACCTTTCAAAAACATACAAGATTGGTGGATTAAAAGTTTTTCTTGGCGCGAGAAATTCCACTCTTCGATTTTTCGAAGCAAAAAAAGAAGAAAACTTCTCTTCCTTTTGAATAAAATCGAAAGCCATGAATGTACAATCAGCAGGGAAAAAAAAATTTCCTCCAACATTTGCTCAAAAAAAAAGGAGAAAGTTTCACCTTCAAAGTTTCAGAAGTTAAAAGTTTGCCGCAAGCAAGCTACAGCGATAACGTTTTGTTTTAGCATAAAATGCACTCTGTAAAAAAAAAAGTTAAAGAAAATAACCCTAAAAATTGATTTTTCATCTCATTTCTCTGAGAAAAAAAAAATGTCCTCTTATTGCTCTGTTTCGTGTTTAGTCGGGTTATGATAATGTGCTCAACCAGGAATTGTTTTTGATTGCTGTTTTTTATCGTGTAAAAAAAAAAGATGATAATAAGGCGTTCCATTTTGGGCGTTCCTTTTGGGGACCTTGGGGCGGTCACACTATGCAAAGCGCGTCCGAAAACACATTAGCAAGCTTTTCTTTCTCGTGATAGCACGATTGTGGGACCTTTAAGAATAAATTTCGAAGAAACTTCTTTGACAACTTCACCTTAATTCCCCATTTCTGTTTAGCCGAAATTCTAATGATTACACGCTTGGGGTTCCAGACGACTTAAGGGCTTCAAAATATTAAAGCAAGAGTAATTGTCATTCGCAGAAACAAAGTCTGGTAAAAAGCAAGTTGAAAATTGAAGGTAAGATCTCAAAAAATGGATGTTCTGGTATTTTCATTTGTGACGTATGTAACAGTGGTTTTAATAAAGAGTGTGGTAGTCCACGAGGAGGACACATGTAAATTTATTTGCGCAAAAAGGAAATTGTAATTATGAATTTACCTTTGAAAGACAAAATTTTTCCAGGCAGACTGATCTCAGGTGACTATAAATGAACTCAAGATATTAAAGGCTAAATCTGTCAACTATAAATTAAGAAGTTCAAATATTTTTGTATTGTTTAGGATTTATTTTTACCATTGACATCGTTATTAGACACACGCCAATAGATGCAGAACTTAGGTTATATAAGTTGTTGAAGATACAGTAATACGTCAACAACGTAATACGTTGGCTGTTCATTCTCGTATAAAGACTTTTATTCTTTATCCAGTCTTACGTAACAAATGTACTAACGCCGTAGCCAGGATTTAATTTCGGGGGTTCAAAAAATTTTACAGCATGTATCGATACAATTACAGCATGCAAGTCCGTAGCCAAGTCCCATTAAAAATTTAATTTCGGGGGGAACCGGTCCCTAAGATCCCCCATCTGGATACGAGCATGAAATGTACAGTGGAAATTTTTTATAACAAATGCGAGTGCAATTAATTCTCAGTTATAACGAATAAATGATTTCAAATAGTTCGATTTAATGTATAAAATACATGGTTACAGAGAATAATGGCTATAACGAAAACAATTGCCCGGTCCCTTAATGCTCGTTATAACCGAATTCAGATGCATTCGTTCTCGTGAAATATATTCATGCAAAATTAGTTGCAATAAATATATATAATAAAGAACTGTATATTCTAGAACACAAACATTCATCGTTTATTAACTCCATTCTCCCCCCCCCCCCTCCTTTCTGTATTCACGGTGTTTAAGATAAAGCCTAATTCGCATTATGAGACCCATTTGAATTGAAACGTTATTTTTTCCCAAATCATGGCTTCAGCTGGAGCAATAACGCTTTATATGTATACTTTTGTTGTCACAAAGTTTTCTGCTTACACCAATCACAAATAATTTTAAAGCTATAAACTATCTCATTTAGTAATATATTTTAATGACAGCCGGTAAATTTTTCTTTCCCTGTTTCAGTCTGTGTAGAATTACTGCGCCAACAAGTGTCGAACATCAAAACATTAAAAGTACGTATGCGTCAGCACCATACAAGATCACCTGAAACAAATCTGGCTTCCAAATCTGCAAAGAAAGAAAGGATCTATCAGAAGACAGAAAACTCCACTATAAGCTACTGGGTTGTGGGTAAGACGTTGGTCAGAGTTCAGGATTAGGGAAGGAGCGTAATGTGGAAACGCCACATCAAGAGATATAGCACTCTTTCGCCAATACTACAGCCAATGGGTACTGTGTTTCTCAGGAGACCTATTTCACGAGCCAACTCGAGCTTTTAGTGACAACTGTTATTTTATCAAAGCGCGGAAGCTAACCCACGGTGAAGGAAATGAAAACTTACGAAATGCAGACTGACATTATGAAACTTCGGGTAAATTTAGATTAATATTACAAGAGAGATAGATACACATGAAGTACCAAGATCTGAATTAAACCACCAAGAAATAATTTAAATACATCTGTGGAACATTTTCTACACTCACTTTAATCATGTGTGAGCGTTGCATTTTGATGCCTTAATGTAAGTCCCAAACCACGACCACCCGTTCTACCTTAAGAACCGAATCCGGGCAACATTAAAGAAAGATAAGGCTTGGTGCTTTCCTTCGTCACACAAAAAAGGAGAGATTCTTGATAATTGTTAAGAACGAGATTTTAGTTACCTGAAAGATTTTAAAAAGCTAGTGAGGTCATTTTAAATCATTAGATACCTTTTCCTCACTCTCTTCTTCTCATTTGTCTTTTGCTGTGAAATGTACTCATGCTGTATAAGAAGGATGAAAAATTTATGCTAATTTTTCAGTTGAGAATTTTGTGAAGTAATCAAAATGTTTCAAAGTAAACCACTAACTAAAAGCCTTTCAGAGCTCTCGAATAACTTAATTAATGAATTAATTAATTAATTAAAGAATAAGACTAATTTATTCTTCTAGTTGATTATTTAGACTTCACGAAAAGAAAACCATTTTCGCGAACTTTCAGTTTGGGTTGTCTTTTTTTTCTAAAATAGATTGGAAATCAGTCAAAAATTTACATATTTTTTGTTAATTAGCTACAAAACTTTCACTATAAAATAGTTCTTAAAAAGGTGGTTATCATTTTAGCGAAATATCAGTACGAATATAGCAATAACATAATCACGTTTAACAAAGGCGCAAAAATTTTGGAAAGGTATTTTTAGCACAATTTACAATATTTTAAAGTTGCGCTATTTTCATGCCCACATTCCATAGCTCAAACTTTAGCTTACTGACTCACCATTACAAATTTTGGTGGGTCATAAAAAAATAAAGACATCGTATCGTATTAGAATCGAATCATCGATCTCTTGGTTAGAACCCAAACGTCATGCCATCATGGACATTGGCAACATGTAGACCACAGAGACCCAGCAGACGATGCTGGGAAAGGCAAGTTTATATAGAAGAATCCCGTTTAATCGGAATCCAGGTTAACCAAAATAACCTGCTGCACATTTTTTAAGTAGTATTTTTTAAAGTAGTCATCCGTTCAATATTTGACAAAAACAGTCATATTTGTTTTCTAGTGTATTCAAATTTTCAGAAAGAAACCAACACAAATGTTATTCAAGAACATAATAATAAAAAACTGTACAAGGAGGAAAAGTTGGGTGGTGGTAATATGTTCTTTTTACCCACTGTGCGGACTACGACTACACGTTACCTCGTGGCGTGAAAGTGAAATTTTTGAGGTCAGAGAGGCTCTATTGGCGTGTTTTGGCAGACGTATCACATCTGCATAGCGCTGGCAAGATTCCATTATATACAGACTGGTATGTCGAATGTAGCAGCTGATATACAAATTCGTAGCTTTAAACATGTTTCCTGTAAATCCGTCTACCCAAAACGAAATACCCACTCAGCCATAGGCGTAACTTGGGGGTTAAATATAGAGTGAACTTGGTGGGGAAAAAAAACTTGAAATTGTATGGGAAAAAGTACGATTTTGCCTCTTTTCTAAAAAAACTGGGGGGCAAGTGCCCCCCTTTCCCTCATGCCAGATTACGCCTATGCCCTCAGTTGTTAGGTGAAAGAAGGTTAAATAGCTACTGAAATAGTTCAACCCAGGCAGGGATGAAAAATATTATGGGTCATAGGCTGGAAGAAGAGAATGGGTCAGGCGATATTTAGTTAATAAATTGTGAGTTTTTCTTTAAAGTTCATTATGTTGGAGTGATGACCTTACCCCTCCGCAGGGATAACACAATTGCCAAATATGGTCAACACAAGAAAGCCTCCGGGGACAGAATTTGAAATTATACTATAATTTTGCCACCCACGTCAGTGGAACATGTGACCATATTCGGCAATGTCTTGTGTTATCCCTCCGCAGGGATGGTAATAATGTTGTAGTGTTATCCGCGAGTGTCTTCTGTTATCTTACATACGGAGAAAGAAACGTTGTTTCTAATCCTCATTCTCTAGCAGTCAAATACACTCGAAATAAACGGAGGACCTGTTCGAACGGATGGGGAAAGCGTCTCTTTTTCTCCAAAATTACATAAGCTCTAGTTTGAGCATGATGCTCGTAATACGTGGCAAAAATATAGTATAAAGTTCATTATCTTTTAAGAATTCAGCTTTATGTAATGAAGCTCCGATATTTCTATATAAAATGAAATTAAAGTAACCTTAAGCTTACATGAGGCTAGGACCAGGCTTACTTGGCTTATGTAAATCGGCCACTTGACCCAGGGCATCTGGTCCCCGAGGAGGAGGGAGGAAAGTGAGTAAATCACCCTGCAAGAAAAACTCGTGACTTCTTAACTACAACGTGTTAAATAAATGTTATTTCTTGCACCTTTACACACTGAAAATTGAATTTCGGTATTTTCTAAATTTTGCTTATCCAAAATAGGGTCCGTCCATTTCGTTAATCGAGGTTCTATCGTAGCTCTGAAAAACATGGTCTTAACTTCGTACCTATGATATAAAATTATCACTTTTGCCCAAAAGCGGAAGAATCGGAGAAAATTATTCAAACGCATTAATTTCGGTACTTCACATTTTCACTCAAACCACAAATCGGTATCAAGTCAAAACTCATGGGGTGGGGCTCAACTGGCTCTAAAAAAGATTATGATGAGACCTTAAAAAAAAATAATGTTTTGTTTTCAATGGGGAACCTGAACCCCCAAATATTAGATAGTGCGGAGTACTATTGCAAAAAAAACTTGTCTGATCCTGTGGTTTAAAGTCGTTTTCACCCAACATTGCAAAATATCATAAAATCCAAATTTGTTAATTTTAAGCAAAAATTATCTAACAATAAAAAAGTAGGGCAAGATTTTTCTTAATCTACTTACCAGAGCTAAAAGTATAAAATTATTGAATACCTGCTTAGTTGTAGTTTAGGGACTAATAATGGTAAGGTTGGACTTCAAAATTAATTCGTATTTTATTCTTAATTGGAAAATAAAATATCCTCCGGTAATATACTAGTTTATGTCTTAGCTTTTATTGCGAATATTTATTTAAATTCTAATATCGTCTTGAAGGTTTCATTCATATTGTCTCTAGTGGCTGTTTGCAATCTCACATGCAATCGCAAAGGAAAGAAGAGACCCAGAAATAAGCAGAAATTAAGGATCACTAGGCCCAGTATGTATATACACTAGGGTGGGTCGAATTTTCAAAAGTTGCTCGAATCGAAACGTAATAGTGCGGAAAAGTTGCTTTTTCTCGAGATAAGTACAGTGAAAAAATAAGTTTTGGAATCGGATAATATCTTCAGGTCACACATGACCCTCAAAATTTGTGAAATTAGCCATAAATTGACCTTTTTTAGAAACTTTTGAATAGTGCCTTAAATTAATCGGATTATCATGAAACTTCAGTTATGGTAGTGATTAGAAACTAGTCAACGGAAAATAATAATTTAACGCACGAAAATATCCCCAAAGGGAGCTGGCAGGGGGTCGCATTAGGACGAAAATTGGCCAAAATTGTGAAAAAAACAAAACACCGTAGAAGCGTTCATGACTTCAGAAAAATAGGTTAAGTAGACTGTTTGATTAACTATTGCTGTGCAGCTCTTCGCCTGTTTGCATTCCACATTCAGTGTAAAGGAAAACGACCCAGAACTCACCAGGGGAGATGGTCACACTCAGAGGCGTGGCCAGGAGGTTCTTGGGGGGGGGTTGTAACCCCCATCGCAATGAAATTTTGTATATTTAACATAGGAATATATGAGTCGTAGCTCTGTAACCCCTCCCATTAAGCCTATAACCAGGGCTGGGCTTACAGTGTTAGCGGCTCTGGGTAAAGCAGATTTTAGAGGCCCTGAGCAAAGCAGCTTTCAGCGGCCCTGGAAAACGCTTTGACAAAACAAAATTGATTTCCTGATACTTGCAATACATTTTTGGCGGCCCTAAATTTTAGCTGCCCTGAGTGTCCGCCCAGCTCACACCCCTTAAACACGGCTCTGCCTATAACCCCATTTATGAACTTTCTGCCTATGCCACTGACAGCACTTCGAGTTCCACCCACGCCCTTCCAAACCAACCAACCTTAGCTGGACGTGGAAAATCACTATTTTTTGATTTGGTTTGGTTCCACATGAACTGGATGTCGTTTTCAAATATTGACATTTGGCAGCGGGAAAGCAAAGATGTTCTGATGAAACCATCTCTGCTGTCACCGCCACATACTTTGCTCACTGCTTCTGTGATTAGTTTCACAGTAAGTTTAACCTCCTGAGTGTGACATGGAAATTCGTTTATGTCGAGAATTAGTATCCGCTTGGAATGAATGAGGTCTAAGAGTTCTTTGGATATTTCAGATGCTAGAAGTGGAGGACAGGTAATTTTCGTTGATGACTAGATGATCCACCTTGTCTAGTCTTTTGCATTAAAATTAAAATCAGGAATGATGAACGCATGTAAGGATTTGCATTTCTCTTTTAAAATGGCTGTTTTCATTTGGCTTTTCAAATGTGCCTCAAAGCAAACTCTCTGACATGCTGTCTTTCACCATAGCCAGAAAAAGATTCTTAAGATGGGCAAAGAAGGCATTGGATGCGATGGAACAAACACAAACACTGGGTGGAAAAACAAAGCCATTAAATTTATAGAACATTCCGTCGAAAAACCTTTACAGTGGTCCATCTGTATGCTCCACTTCAATGAGTTGCCATTGAGGCACTTTATTGAAAAATTAGATGGCAAAACAAATGCCCCGTAGTCGTACTCTGGACCTATCGAAAAGCACCTTCAAAGATGCGAAAAATTACCAATGGCAAAATTTCTGGAAATTCATTGCATACTTCCAAAAGTGAACAAGAATATCCTAAGTAAAGATCAAAAATGTTAACTTGAAATTTCACTCAGGTATTTGTCTTCCAGACCTTGCCATTTGTAACCCTGGACTGCACAGGTGGTTGATAACGGCTAATAGAGTCCTTAGACTATACGTTGCTTCCTCAGACCCATCTTCAAATCTTATTCATATCACAGTGTTCATCCTGAAAGTATACTCACCTCTATGGTTCACAATCAAAACCCAACCAGCAATACTTCAAGGCCCAAAACATGTGTTTCAGTGTATACTTACACTGTGTGAGTACTTACCAGATCATCTCAAAACAATCATTGATCCAGTAATCCAACACAATGCTTTCATTGCCCATCCAGAGAATCTTTTTCTGGCTATGGTGAAAGACGAAAGACAGCATGTCAGAGAGTTTGCTTTGAGGTGCATTTTAAAAGCCAGGGAAATACCAGAGAAATGCAAATCCGTATGTACGTTCATCACTCCTGATTTAAATTTTGATGCAAAAGACTACACTGGGTTAATCAATGTGTCATTAACGAAAATTACCTGTCCTCCAGTTCTAGAATCTGTAACATCCGAGGAAATCTTAGACCTCATTCATTCTAAGCAGATACCAATTTTCAATATAGACGAATTTCCATGTCACACTCAGTCAGTTAATAATAATAATAATAATAATAAATTTTTATTCAACCCGATATACAATATTTCGTGATACATAGCTTGAGCAGTATAAAAATTATAGAAATGTAAGAGAAGATCTATATTAAATTATTTTAAGTTTTGAGGTTAGAAATGGAAGAGAATATAAAGCCGAAGCTTGTTACGAGATTCTCTTCCAGAATGCGGTGATGTTGACAAGAAAAAATGTAAATTTTCATATTTCTGAATTATGCTTATTTTAAAGAGTTCAGTTGTTGTATATCTTTAGCAGAGGGACGTGGAAAACCATTGTAATAACTTAAGAACAGACTGAGCGTCGTTTTTACGAATTAATGAGCAAGAAGTATTATTGTTATTTGGGATTTTTCATGGGCCTCATTTGAGAAAATTGCGGCACACATCTGGATAAAGCTTACGAAATTATGTTTATCAAGATTCAAGACAGAAGTGTATCTGAGAGTCAACATATCTTATCTGAAATTTTGATTCAAAAAATGTTAGTACAACAAACGTTAATTAACAAGTTAGTTGTACTATTAAGAGTTACATATATGAAATTATACTATTGTATAAGAGATTATAGTTTAAAAACTGTATAAAACTTGGATCCAAAATACAGAACAGTAACGTACATAAACGTACTATGAAATTAATCACAGAAGCAGCCAGCAAAGTATGTGACGGTGATAGCAGAGATGGTTTCATCAGAGCAACTTTGCTTTCTCGCTGACAAATGTCAATATTTAAAAACGAAGTCCAGTTTATGGGAACCAAACTAAACCACAAAGGTAATGATTTTCTACGTCCATCTAAGGTTGGTTGGTTTCGAAGAGCGTGGTTGCAACTCGAAATGCGGCCACCTCCCCTGATGAGTTCTGAGTCGTTTTCCTTTTCACTGAATGTGGCAAACGGGCGAAATGCAAACGGGCAAAGACCTACACAGCAATAATTAATCAAAGAGTCTGCTTAATCTATTTTTCTGAGGTCATGAATGCTTCAGCGACGTTTCGTTTTTTCACAATTTCGGCCAATTTTCGCCCTAAAGCGACCCCCTGCCTGCTCCCTTCGAGGGTATTTTCATCCATCAAACTATAATTTTCCGTTAATAAGTTTCTAATTACTATTACAACTGAAGTTTAATGATAATCCGACCAATTTAAGACTTTTTCAAAATTTTCTAAAACAGGTCAATTTATGGCTAATTTCTCAAATTTTGAGGGTCATACGCGACCTGAAGATATTATTCGATTCCAAAACTTCTTTTTTTACTGTGTCTATCTCGACGAGTAGCAACTTTTCCGCATTATAACGTTTCGACTCGCGCAACTTTAAAAAATTCGACCCACCCTAATATACACCTATCCACATTTAGGCCGAATATAAATGCGTATGCACGTGTACATTAAATTTTCCTCAATGAGAGATATTGTCAAGCAAATGCACTCAACAATACACTCCCATAGGCTGTTAAAAAAAACTCTTACAGCATTTCATATTCAGAATTAAAGCAATTCATTGGAGTTTTGCATTATCGTCAACTTTATTTATAATTATTCCACGTTCGTTGCAGCAACGCAATAATTGCATTTCTGAAGTTTACATTTGAAGCTTGTTACGGTTAATTGGCAATAGTAGCACGCCTCATGCATTAGAAGAAAATGGTCAGCGGTCAAATAATGGCAACTAAAGATTCGGCATCAGAAACTCCTCGCCTCAGAGATTTATTTGCTTTATTGGCAGGATCATGTGCCTCATGGGAAGCTCTAGGAGTGATTGAGCAAACGCTGGGCGTTGGTTGTCTCACGAAAAACTTTCAACTACACCACAAGATCCAAATTATAATTCGCGTATAAGCGTGAAGAGAATAATTAAACAAGATAAAATTACCTTTTATTCCAACCATCGTTTTCAGTATTAGAGGCTCTAATTTAGAGCGACTTCGATTCAAAGTATAAAAGCTTAACATTACAGAAATTTTCGTTTTACATTGATTTTATATTACTTTCGATTTGCATTACCTTCGTTTTGTATTATTTTCGTTTAGCCTTCATATTGCACATTACTAATGAGGCAAAAATAATCTATTCCTATAAGATCAGGGCACAGATTACATAAAACTTCTCATGTTAAAAATAAATTCTCCGATATCGTTCAAATGACGCACAAGAAGCATGTGATTTTGCTCGATTTTATTGAAACTCCGAAAGACTCTCAGTTTCAAATTATTTCATTCTTCTTGAAATTTTAAAGATTATAGCAAGAGAATACAAGTCACTGAATCATAATCCCAGCTCAATCTTTATTTACGTCATAAACAAGGTTCATGCAGGTCCGTTGCGTGCACAAGTAAGTAAATGATTATTTAAACCTCGGAATCATGAAAGTTAAACGAAAAAAGTGAACTCGGAAATGCATTTCAATAACCATATGAGTAGTAGGATAAGGCCGGTACTGAGCCGTGACGTCCCGGGCTGCGCCAGTGGCACTGTGGGCGTGACACGAGATTCTGCGCCAGTAGCAAATGGGTATAGCCGGATGTCGCCGGTCGATCTCTAGCTCTTCCTGGCGGCGGCTTTTGGTACCTTTTTTTTCGATTTTACTTTAAATTAGTTAAAATTCGCATTCTTCGTGATCCCAGCTCTACTAGAGGTGGATTTTAGTACTTCCAAAGATATCCCTAGCGTTGGATTTTGGTATCTTTATCGATTTTATTTTGAATTAGTTAAAATTCACATCCTTCGCGATCCCAGCTCTCTTGGTGTCGAGTTTCGGAACTGTTTATTAGGATAGTTTTATCGAATAATTTTTATTACGGTTAAAGCTTTTCGTCTCAGATTAGAAAATATAGGGTCTTCTTAGCAAATTATAGGATCTCCGTAGCAAAATATAGGATCTTCTTAGCAAATTATGGGATCTCCGTGACAAAATATAGGGTCTTCTTAGCAATCTATGGGTTCTCCTTAGCAAATTATTAGTTCTCCTTTGCAAAATATAGGAACTGTTTAGCAAATATAGGATCTCCGTAGCAAAATATGATCTTCTTAGCGAAAAGAGGATGAAAAATTAAACGCGCCACTGGCTGTTTCCCGATACTTGGGTTAATAAAATCGTTGATAATAGCTGTAATGGGAAGTATGGGTCATCGCGTTGGACTCGGTCCGGAATTTCAATTGCCGATAGCAGGTTACAATTTAGAATAAGAATTACAATATGATTGAAATTATCTCTGGTCAATGACGCCGTTCGTGAGGAGAGGTGATCGAACATACATTTTTGCCAAAAAACACATGAGAAATAATCAGAGACGAAAAGCTTTAACCATAATAAAAACTATCGTCCATAAGATTGTCTTAAAAAGGTAATCATCTTATAGGGGCGAACGATCATGTATTTTTTGCCAATCACACGCGAAATAACCAAAGTCGAAAGTCTTTAACCGTACAAAAAACAAGCATCCGTAAGATTGTCTTAGAGAGGTGGTCGCGTTAAAGAAGTGAACCATCCTGAATTTTTTGTCAGTCACATGGGAAATGAACAAAGCCGAAAGTTTTTAACTGAAATAAAAACAAGCATCCAAAAGATCGCCTTAGAGAGGTTTTCGTCTTAAAGAGGGAATTAGAAAAATTTGGAAAAAGGGAAGTCTCGCAGCTCGACACCAGGGGAGCTTTCATCGCTAAGGATGCGAATTTTAACTAATTTAAAATAAAATCGAAAAAAAATACCAAAAGCCGCCGCTAGATGCAACTAAGGATCGACAGGCGACATCCGGCCGCGCCCACCTGCCACTGGCGCAGAATCCCGTGTCACGCCTACAGCGCCACGGGTCAGTACGGGCTTTATCCTACTATGCACATGCTAATCAGAAATTCCGAATTGAAGTGGAATTCAAGAATTTTTCCGGATTTAGTGGCATTTTATGCAAGTTAGGATAGTCTGAGAAGGAAATTTCTAACCTGAGCACTTTCTCTTCAAAAATAATTCTTATAAAAGGGAAATTCTTGAAAGATTAACAAATGGAGAATTTCAGGTAAAAATTTTGTGATAAAAAATTAAATTTTAGTATTTACCGATACATATAAATGAATTTTTTTAATTAATTTTGATTAATTTTTTCCCTTTTAAAAAAATTCTTCATACATTTAATGATGCACATAGACATCTCTATTGTGATCGTCGCACTGAACTTTCAGAAGCAGTTTAATTTTTAAAGACAGTTTTATACCCCCTACTGATGTCAAACAAACTATTATCATAGCTGTTTATTCACATCCTATAAAGGGCGAGGTTGGCTATATTTGAACAAATAGTTGACATTTAAATTTGAATTCATGCGGTAAAATTATTCAATATTCTCCAAGTAGAGTTAAAATTTAATTCCTTTGTAGAAATACAGTTAGGAAGTAGAATTTGTGACACTACCTTCAAATATTATAGAATTTGTAACTAATCTGGTTTGATCGAGTAAGCCGTGTTCATGCAATGAACGGAATTGCAAATAATGTGGTAGTATTTAAAGGGCAAACCCCTGGCAAATTTTTTAAAAAAATATATTTTTCGTACCAAAACATTACTAATACGTAAATAGAATTTATTTAATTAACTGATTGAGGTTTATGGCGTAAGGACTGCAAAGGTCATGTTGCGCTAAAATGTGTAAACAGGAAAAAAAGTAAAAGATAGCACCCCTATTTTTCTGAATTAGACTTATATGAGGGCCCTTAACCCCCCCCCGTAATCTCATGCTTAACTAAGAAGTTGGACTTCCTTTAGACCTCAATGCTTCCTGAATTCTTCTAGATATGGATTCAATAAAAAGTACCGAAATATTCGTGGGCGTATCATGCTATGTGTGTCTCTAGAACAGAATTACAGATCTGATGCAGATTTGATCATGGATCAGAACGCAATAAAAAAAAATATCGCTTTCTACCTCATCCCATAAGATGCTCAATTGGGTTGAGATCGGGGTAATGAGGTGGCCAATGAAGAAGTGTAAAATTATTATGTTAAAAAAATTGTTAT
>QLNU02015360.1:294617940-294646609 GCA_006491805.2 Dysdera silvatica | reverse complement strand
TGATACTATGTAACTATGATGTGGCTCTTTATAATATGTGAAAAACCGGAATTCGGCTCTCATTGACCTCATGCACGCCCACCCTGATCAAATCTTCATCATTATACAAAGAGTTGAGAACACACAAGTTGCATAAATTTGCAGTTGCTTCTTATTGCAACCAGTTTTTCAACTCTGTCAACTTTAAGACGGTTGCGAGATTTGCTGCGAAAAAACCTGAACATTGACCAGTATCATTCACTAGCTGCAGAGCTTTACGGTAATGTCAGAATTCTGGCGACAAGTTTACAATTGTTGGTTAGAATACAAACCTTGCCACCAAGTGACTGGTGGTGTATGCTTTGTAAATTCCAAAGGACTTTCCTTGACCACAACCCTGTTTGCACTGGCTCACCTACGTAGGGGAACGAGGCCCCCTTGGGCTAACAAAGCGAAAAATTATTACGCCAACAGACACTGAAATTCTTTTTTTTAAAGTAGTAAGAGTGTGTGTGTATGCATGTGAGAGAGAGAGAGAGAGAGAGAGGAAGGAAGGAAGGAAGGAAGGAAGGAAGGAAGGAAGGA
The DNA here is from genome assembly GCA_006491805.2 of Dysdera silvatica. Lineage (NCBI taxonomy): Eukaryota > Metazoa > Arthropoda > Arachnida > Araneae > Dysderidae > Dysdera > Dysdera silvatica. Next base: position 294,646,045 of record QLNU02015360.1, on the reverse strand, counting down.
AGGAAGGAAGGAAGGAAGGAAGGAGATCCCAACTAAATTTCCATGAACTCTTCTAATATTGAGTTAGTGGCTAGGGGCTGTTTTCTGTGATGCTGTTTTAAATGAACACGATAGAAGTTATGCTGCAGGGATTAATTAATTTGGTAGTTAAAGCCGGATTATTTAACTCACGCTGTATGTGGAAAAACTGCTATCACACGTAAACAATGTAGAGTTATGCATATTTATTTATTTATTTAAGAAAAGGTTCAGATTATAATACAAATCACAATTTTATAAATCAGTTATAACGAAGTAAGTTTAAATTTATATTTTGGGTCAAGTGAAGAATACAGCTTTCCCTCTCTTATAATTATCCACAGGGCTCAATTTCTAACAAAAAAAAAGTGCAGGAGCCCTAATATTATGATAAATCGATTAAAAATCGAATAATTGCAAAAGAATCGATCAATTGTTTACGTCCATATTTCTGAACAATAAAATCCATGACCTTAATCATTTAATTCGTTACGTTTTCATGACAGCGTTTATTTAGGGGCTCCGGCTAATATTTAAATAATCGCCAAAAATGAAGAAGTACCGGAGCCGGGCTCCTGTGGGCTCTCGCCCAATTTAAGCTCTGATTATCCATACATTTTACAATCAATTCAATTTTCTCTGGGCATTTTGCAATTTACTACATTTTTAAGAACGTCGGTTGAACGTATCGTAAATACTGTTTCTTACTTTCCTATCCTTCTGCTGATTGCCATTAATATGTTCTCCAAAGTGCAGTATAAGAACATAACATTACAACGGTAATCTAAATTTATGATTCACAAATTTTCATTTTACATTTCTGAAAAGGTAATTCCCTCAATAATAGAAAACAGGCAAGATTCTCTTAAACTTAAAGGGCATAATAATAATAGGGAAATTCGTCCTCTCAAATTTTAATTCTTAACACACCAGAAGAAATATTCAGACTTACGTAGCTAATGTCCACCAGACGTTGACTTGCATTTCCAAATCCAGGGTTGCTTCGCCATAGCTCGTGAGCACCATTCTTATGCACTATCAAAACCAAAATCCCTTATTTTCTGATTTCATCTTCCAAAGATGCAATGCCCCCTTTTAGTGCCCCCGCCATGAGGCTATTTCCATTTCTAAAAAGGCCTATATAACATACGTACATCCCAGACGACTTCCCTTCACTCTCTGGAATTTCAGTCCTATCTTATCTTTGCCTAATAGATACTTTGATGCATTCGTAAAAGAAAAGGGGGTTGTAAAGGGGACAGAGAAAGGGTTCTAAACACACGTTTTATCTTAATTTAATAAATGTCATTGCCATTGGCATGACACTTCAAACGCTTTCCGGGAGATAAAGGTAGACCAAAACGCAATATCAAACACAGTTGAAGTGAAAATTCTGACTGCAGATATTTTTAATTATGTCAAGAAATCTAACCTCACTGATGAAGATAGGATAACAGTGCTAAAAAGTCTTTGGCAACCATATGCAAATTGCAATTTTCCCACAAGCGTCACTAGTGCTGTATAAAATCAAAGAAAATCTCACCACAGTCAGAAGTTCTGCTCTTCTGAACTGAGTAAGCATAACTATCTAGCTTACCCAAAGGCAGAAGACAGTGCCTATAGCAAATTTTGTGTGTTCTCTTTTCACCTCATTAAGTCTGTTTAAGATCAACACAAGCCACAGGTCAACTTGTTTCAAAAGAATTTAATAATTGGAAGAAAATGCCATTGAAGAAGTTCAGCCAACATAGAACTTTTCTCTATCATAAGGATTCAGTTCACAAAGCCGATGAGTTTTTAAAGGTCATAAAAAGGGAGAATGCTTTCTGTAGATCAAGTACTAGATAGAGGGCAAGCAAAAGCAAGTTTTGCACAATAGGGTTAGTTTTTAACCTATTACTAAAACAGTGATCTTTTGTGGAAAACAAAAGCTGGCCATTGTAAAATTGTATAAAAAAATCCACTACTTTTTAATCATTTAAGTATATTGCACTGTCGAATTAGTAGTAATTTAATAATGATAAATTAATAAAAAAAAATTGTAATTGATATGGAACCTGGCCACTTTATCCACCAAAAATTCCTTGCACCACTGGGCCCCCCATGAGAATATTCTGGGTGCACCACTGCCTATTTGGGTTCTAAATTCTCCAAAATTAGCTAAGATCATTACTTTATCCATATCCAAATAAACACATTGCTCTTCTATATAATCGATCACATCCGAAATATCATCATTACTGGGCCCTGCGCAGTGTGGTAACGTGTTCACCTAGTGCGCCGTTAATCCAGGTTCGACTCCCAACTGTGCAAAGAACACTTATTCAGAGATCTCGTAAAGATTGCACTGCTCATTGTAGTCCGGGGTTTGGTACCCTAGGCCTTAAGAGGTTCAGATACCTCGGAAAACAGTAGGTCCCGGCGCAGTATGACCATTGTAGTCCTTGATCTGCAAAACGACAAACAGACAATCATCCTCACTCAATTTTTGTCCCTGGTATCAATGATCCAACAAATTTGCTACGAGATAAATACTTTAATATGTGAAAGAATATATTTCTAATATGCTTTCGGTCACTTTTGTTTCTTCTTCTTCTTTAGTAACTGGAGCAGCTTTAAGGTTTTCTGTTACAGTCATTTTAATGTTTTGATAAACATTTACCCCATCCGAAAGAATTGCCGAATCTGCTTCAAAATATACAATGCCTTTAGCTGCTGGCTTTAGTACTGCTAAGCTCGTTTTTACTCTAATCCAAAATATATCTTCATCCAGAACTGTTTATGGCATAGTTCTGTCTATTTGTAAATCATCTCTAATTACAGTTTCATATAAAATAATACAAATTCCATAAGATCCCTTCCAATGTTGTAGAAAGTTTAGGAAACCACTAGTTTTATGATTGAAAATGCACGGTTGGCTTTTTATTTATATTTGACATATTTTACATTTGCGTTTACATTTTACATATTCGAATATTTCCGATTGAGACTATTTTCATAGCTGCATATTATTAGCTCTTGTTAATCAACGCTTTCCTCTTAATCATACTCCTTTCTCATGTTTGCATACATATGTTTCTTATTCTTTAAAATATATATACATACAAATGCAGCAATTACAAACATTGTCATAAAAACAACACACATTTCCACATTTTTCTTTTTTCTCCCATCTTTTTATATTTAACATGTGATATTTAAAATTTTAATTTTTATAAATATTTAATTTTAATTTATAAATATTTAATTTTAATTTATAAATATTCTTAATTTATAAATATTTAATTTTAATTTATAACATTTAATTTTAATTTATAAATATTTAATTTTAATAAATATTTAATTTTAATTTATAAATATTTACTTTAATTTATAAATATTTAATTTTAATTTATAAATATTTAATTTTAATTTATAAATATTTAATTTTAATTCATGTAATATTTATCATTTATGCAATTTTAATGCTTTGTTCTTTATCCCTGACTTTCCTTTTGAAATTTCATGAAAGAAGGGTTGCCTTTTACCCAACAAAAAAGATTGATCAATCTGTTATTTTCAAACTGAGTAATTGTATCTCGTGGAAGATTCCTTTTAATTTTAGTGTAATATTTTACGTAAGCTGTTTTGCCTTTCCTTTGATATCCTTTTTCTCTATAAAATATGATAGAACGGCTTTTGACACAAACTGGTAAAGGTCGCCTGCTAAGTTGATGGACCGAAACATCCGTACTTTTCAACGCTTTAATCGAAAATCAATGAAATGGGCTTTAGCCAAACTCGAGTTAAGCTATACTTTAAATTTTATCATCAGAAACGAAAACAAAAAGAATAAATTTCATTTTTATCGTTTTCATATATTTGAAAGGTGTTTGAGATAGCTTTTTTTTTTTGTGGTTGTAGCAGATTTAGACCTTGTCAGAATAAAATATCATTTATTTTTAAAGCTCGACTATGTAATCAATCATTTCTTACAATATTTTAAAGCTGCTCTTTAAGAGCAATAATATTTTTTGCAAATATTTGTTTTGAGAGATAGGTTTTCTCTTTATTAAGCACCGAATATCGCTTCATATTTATTTTCTTCTGCAATTTCAGTAGTTAAAAATGGTTTGTTTGGTTTTTTTTCATTTCAACCAAATTTTATACATTTTGTGTTGTACAAATCATAATCGATATAAGAAATACAGAAGAAGTATCTTAGGTTTTATGTTTTAAGATTTGGTTTAAAATAGGTAGAAAATATAATGCCGAAGTTCGTTACGGGAATTCCTTCCACAATTGAGATGTTACATAGGAAGGGTAGGTTCTGTTTTCCTACAAATTTAATTACATTTCTGTTGAGGTTTGCTGTTTCTTAAATATTTGAGAAATAGGTCATTGTGTAAAATATACTGCTACCATTTACAGGCATAAAACAATTGTCACGTAGTGGACATGACAGAAAACCTCCGGGTGATAATTTTTTGTGTTTTTCCGTGGGGAATAATTATACGTGAAAATTCCGATACCCACGTGTTTTAGCTCAAACTAGAGTTTGTTTGTTTTAGGAGAAAAATAGACGCCATCCTCACCCTGGATTCGAACCAGGGCCATTCCTTGGAGCCCGGGGTGTCACAGAGATAACACAATTGCCACGTAGTGGCAATTGTGTTACTCCTGTGAAGAGTAATAGTGTTTTTCATCCTTATATACAGAGAAAGAGAACGTTGTTCCTGTTCTTGTTCGTTTAGCAGTAAAGACACTCCGGGCTAAACGGAGGGACCCTGGTTCGAATCCAGGATGGGGAAAGCGTCTCTTTTTCTCCAAAACAAAAAGCTCTAGTATGAGCTAATAAACGTATGTATCGGAATTTTCACGACATTGTATAATTCCTTGAACGGTTTAACTACCTTTCAATGAGTCCATGAAATATTATATGTTAATGCTATATATGCAATTACGTTGGGCCTTATTTGAGAAACTAATACATAAGTCGATAAAATTTATGTGATTAACTGAAATAGTACATAGGTGGGATAAATTATTTAGTTAATTCCGTTTCTGTTCTTCAGAATTCAATTCAATTGGATATCCAGGGTGTATCGTACACAAAGATAAATTAATTTTTATCTCTATTTTTAGAATAGTACTTTTATGAATAATAATTTTGATACCCACGTGTAAGCTCAACCTAGAGCTTTTTTTAGTATGGGAGAAAAAAGAGACAAACGTGGGTGCCAAACTTATTATTCATAATAAAATTCCCCATGAAAAAAAAACAACTCACCCCTGGGGCTTTGTGTGTTGACCATTATTTGGCAATTGTGTTAACCCTGAGAAGGGTAATAATATCTTACAACAGTACTTATATTCGTAAATATATTTGCACTATATCCACTGATAAGAATATAAATTTTGAGGAGGTATATTAGTTTACATTTGCGTGCATTCTAAATGCTGTATTCGTTTTAAGGTATGGATACAATATTGGATTTATATGTAGCCTCAAGGGACACACACAAAAAAATTAAATTGGATGGCTGCTTGAATTGTTTTGGTGCAAAGATAAAATTCTTATCATATTCTACTCCAACAAAATTAAAATATCCCCAGAATAAGGAACAATTTCGCTGTAGAGCAAAAACGCTGAAAATATACTGCACCATAATTTATCTTAAGTAATAAATAAAGGAAAGTTGAGTAAGGACCTGTGAAACTAAAATACCAATGTGAATTTCGCACGTGATTATTTATTAATAAGTACAGTTGAAACTGCGTATATGCAACTCACATATATGCAAAAACCGCATACATGCATAAAATATCGAGCCTCAAAAAATTTTATTTTATTTTTTTAATGTTTTCTGAACCCGCTAAATTGCGATTTTATACAAGCACAAACCGCATAGGTGCAAATAGCATTTTTGAAGCCAAACGAATGCTTTATTATAGAATTTAAACCGGATATATGCAAACTTTATGAACAAGTTTTCATAAACGCGGAACAACTAGTGTTATGGAAAATAACTTCTAGTCGTTAACAATTTAGATTTGTTATATTTATTTATGATTTAGAAACATTATAGAATAATTAATGAAGATTAAATGAATTATAATTATAATTAATGAAATGTAAATGATTTATTATAGGTATTTTATAATTAGTTTGGTTAAATTTTTAGTTAGTTTACTTATTGATTTAATTTTTACTATTTGAGAACATTAAAACACAATTTCCATAACATTAAATATTAAATTTGTTTATCCAGAATAAATTTGTAAATTGGCCGTTGATAGTGGTTAGTAAACATTGGTTGACTTCTGCCTAAAATTTCAAACGCGTTGTGTGTTAAACATAAACAAAATAAAAAAACAGGTTCTTTAAAACAGACATGAAACAATTATTCAATAATTACTGCCTTTTATTTTATATTATAAACACGATAATATATTTTCTAATCCTTTAGAATTTCACAGTGCCATTTAGAATTTAGCGTCTGGAACTATTAGCATACCATCAATTTTCACCGGACAATAATTATACATTCTCAGTACTTAAACCAGATATACAAAATCACTCGACAAAACCATTTTTAAAACAAATCATACTGGGGTATATAAACCACCAGGAAAAATTTGCACATTTTATTATAAGTTTAATGAAGGAGGAGGCACTTACAATTTATCGATTAATAGGATATAAGGAAAGGTAACTTTAACTTACATGTTACACCCTTAATGGCCCATGTTTGGAGTATCATGTCGTCCCCTGGTTTACATCTTCTTGGTTCAAAATTTCTCTCTCTCTCCCTGCTTCACACTCACGCTCGACTTCTTATCGAAGATTTTTGTGGAACGTGATTGGCCAATTGAATTCTGACGTAAAAATTACCTAATTTTCAATTGGCCAGATTGACCCCACAGAGGGGAGAGTGGCTGTGGCTTTCGTTAAACTTTGAGCTGTCTTTCTTGACAGCTTTTGCCCATAAAAATGTGAATATATGACAGAGGGTTCGAACGTTCTTGGTGGAATTTCCAAGAAGTTGGTTGTAGGTGTGATTTCTGATTGCCAGATGTCCTTGGGGAGGAACTTTAGCGTGAGAGATCCAGAAAAGTATTGTGGGTGGCCTAGCCTATTTACGCTGTGGTGATTAGTTTATTTCCCTTGCACCAGGGATTTCTTTGAAGTTGTTTTGATTTTTTTTCTGTTCACTGGTCCTGAGAAGTTCAGTTTTATGACTTGAAAGGTCACAGGCGAAAAAAGGGTCCAGTGCTCCCACGGTATCGTTTAGTTGTTGAGAAGAAAATGGTGCAAGCTGGTATGGACTGTTTAGCAGAAATAAGGGGAATGTTTAGGTTATATTGTAACGGCCTTATGGCCCAGCTGCATCTTGCAAATGGTGAGAATGGGGGGATTAACGAGGGTAACATGCTTGAGAAAAAAAAGAAAAAGAACCTTACACTTTTAAGGGTCTAGGTGGTTACATAGGCATTTTTAGAAATAATTGCATAATATTATACAACACGTGCATCAACACTTTCAATTAATATATTTTTAACTTACGAATATTTCTGAAATTGAAATTAATTTTACAAGTACTATATGATGTGACAATGATATGGACATTTTACATATAGAACCAATTAAACAATTCAATCAAACTCCGATTTTTATAAAAAAAAACTATACTGTTCCATTGATAGTCATTGGCAGTCCATTGATTTTTAATGAAAGTCCTGTAGGTGCTGGTTTTTAATGATGGTTACATGATGTTCCATGTTGATGTTAACTGGATCTTGGTTGAAGGTACAATCTCATCTGAAAAATTTCAAGAAACAAGAGCGGCAGAATCTCGAAAAATAAACATAACACTTAATAACATGTAAACATATATTTATACAATAGTGAGAGAGAGAGTGTGTGTTTTTTTTTTGTTTGTTTGTCTACTTATGTGCTCATGGGTGTTTAAATTTAATTAGTTAATTTAAAAAGAGAATTTTGAATTTTCACCATAACACTAGCAACCATATTTTTATATGGCTTTCCGACCTGGAAATGGCTGTCCACGAATGGTCCTGCAGAAACTATGGCTTCCAACCTTGTTGTCCAGATCTTTTTGCAAAAATTAACCACAGGGCCCCCGACTCTTTTCACTTTTAATGCGTTTTAGGTAGGGTCCGCGGTTAGTTACTATGCCACTTTACATGATAATAAAGATACTGTTTAAAACCCGCCAGCCAGGATGGCTGAATCCTCCTGAAAATATTTTTTCCAACATTAATTATTTTAGAATTTTATTTAATTTTTTTTTATAAAATTGTACATGATAATGGGTTTTTTTTACGTTAAAAGCATATTCAAAATAGATTTTTGAGGCAAATAAATTATGCATCATGTTCTGTTATTGAAGTTTGAATTTTCATCTACTCTATAATATGAATATGTGACGGCATAATCATTTAATTATAACCGCAAGCAATTGCATGCTTAATTGCAATTTATAAGTTACATAAACAGGTTATTCCTGCCCACCCTATGCTATTTCTGGCATATTTCAGCCTGGAGCGGCTTATGACATTGAAGATAACCGTTTCTGGTTGGCAAGAAGACCAAAAATGCGCGAAAATTCTTCAAGCAGTCCGTGACAAGTCAAGCGGTCAGCAGTTAGCCGCAGACGATCAGACAAGTATCAGCGCTGTCTTTCTCTCTCTTTCTCGCGCGCGTGGTCCATAGTTCTAGCAGTAGCCACTCTTACGTTTCTTCATTGTTCATTGAAAGTCAGTAAGCATCTCTAAGTTCAGCTATAAACAATCGCATAACCTCTGCCCAGGTATCTTATCGGTATAAATGGGATTTTATTAATTGACTAAAGTCAATAATGATATATAGCTAGAAAAAGGGGTTTAAATAAGCAATACTTTGATAGTTTAACAGAAATTTTGGAAGAAAGGAAGAGTTTATATTTAGGGAGAGAAAGGATAGGGAGGTGTGTTTTTTTTACTATATACAAGACCTCCACTTCTTCCAGTTTATTAGCTCGAGCTAAATGGGGAAAATTCCCGTCCAATGGCAGTTCGCCATTTTAGTTAATTTCACCATTTCGTTGGTGCTTGCATGCAAGCGTAGTCGCGTTCTCTGTGACTGGCCAATGAGCCTCTACTTTCCTCTTTGCCTTGATTGGCTCAATCGACAATCCCCCCTCAATGCCCCCAGTGCCCCTTCACGGTCCACTGGTCGTCATAACATCAGACGTAAAAACCTGTCTGGGAATACATGCCAAGTATCATCCACCGTTGGCGAAAGCTGGCCCCCAAGCGATCGCAGCGGACGAAAACGATGACGAACGCCCGTCATGGACAGAAGGCCAAGCACGGCCCTAGCGACGAAGTCCGAATTACGAGGGAGGGCGGAGTCCGGTCCCAGAATAGCAGAAGCAGGCATCCATCCAACTCCGCCCGGCGGCCAAAGTGAATATCCCAAGCACTCCGTCTTAAGCGAGCTGGAACCAACACCCGCCAGCCCGGACAGACATCCGCACGCCACCAGAGCTGAGACCGAACTCCTGAACCCTGCGTGACGTGGAGAAGGAAGTTTGGTTCAACCAATAGGAAGAAACAAAAAAAACTCTCGCGAGATCGCGACTGGAGAAAAGCAAGTGAAATCAACAGTAGTAGAATTCGGGGTTTTTGGCATGGAGAGTATGATGCTTTGGAAAGAGAGTAGGTTCCTAAATTTTGTGTAGCTTGTACGAGAGCAGCTAACCATGTAAAAATTAGTTTTTTCAATTTTCGTGCCGGGACATAAGTCCCTGGTACTGATAGCGCCATCGTCGATCTTCGTCGTAGCCTGAGATTGTCTATTTGATTCCAAGCTGAACCGGGAAACTTGGATTCTCCAAGGATGCCAGTTATAAAGACAAATTTGCCGGGAAGTAATCTAGCCTTTTACTCGTGTGTCGATATGGAATCGTTCCTGTCTAATTGGAGCCAAAATCCTGCTCAGTAGATATCCTGTCCATTCGTGATTTGAAGAAAGAGCCGATGATGTCTTCCTTTGTCTTCGTGGGACGCTATTCGAAGACGACTTTGGAAAGTAGAGGCCTTCATCGCCGATGGTGTTCAGCGCCGGACAATTAATGCCTCACTCCGCAAGTCCTTCCTTTACCTTCCCTTCTATTAATTCCTCGTGCCTTGCCACAGTGCATTATAAATAATTGTTTTACATGTATATATAGCTAATTGTTTTGTAGTGTCAGGTTTTGCTATGTTTGTACAAATCCCCTAGTTAATTATTAAATGTTTGTGTTATGTTTAAAAAAAAAGGGTTCCTGTTTTTCTTGTTCTTTTGTCCCTACTTTGGTTTACCAATCAGTAATTTTACATGCGGCACAATGTAAATTACACGGTAAAATTAACTATATGTGTTAAAATCATTTTGGTCTAAGTTTAAATTATTATTCAATGGTCCAAGTTCTTAAAAATTAATTCATGGCTCATTAATATTCTAACCAATTCTTGAATGTAAAAAAAGCTATTTAACAAGTGGGGCCGTGAATTTTATGGCTTAATGCCATGACACAACAGCAGGTTGCACTGGATTTTTTCTCCATATTAATTGGGCATATTTATAATATAACGATTTCATTGATTTTAATATGTATTTTTGATATTGGTAATTGTATTAGTATTACTTATAACAAGCAGGAATTTCACTGTTATATAATGGTGATTTAAGTAATTGATTGGAAAATGCTTGTGATTCCAATTGAATAAGTTTCAGTGCTAATGAATAATTATATGCCAAAATAGTGTGCTTAGTGATAAAAGGGCGCACTCCAAATTGTCACCAAGGGAAGTTTCAATCACTATGCTAGTAGTTATGGCTTTTGCAAGCGAAAAATATAATACTGTGGAGTTGAAGAGTGTTAAACTAATGCTGGATTAAGTTAAAATTATGAGGGTCTAGTTTTCCATATTAATGTGCATAAATTAATTAAGTAGAGAGTCAGAGTATATCATTTTTTGGTGATTAAAATCGAGGTCAGTTTTTTTTTCTGGTTCAATGCTGATTTAGTTTTTTTTCATGAGATTTTGATATTCTTATTGTAGGCAGTATATTACATATTTGTTTCAAACTGTGGGAACTGGCAATTTTATTGGGAGAAATTGTGGGTTTTCTCGAGAGATAATGAATTCCTCTTAGGGAAATATATATATTTTGATGGTAAGAATTATCATATAAATTGCATTTGGATTGCACTGGATAACAAAGGCACCAGTCTCCAAAATGTGCTTTAATAAAAAAATTACCATTTGGTAGATTTTTACTTGAAACAAATGAATTTAGGAGTTTTCGATTAGTTGCTTGGTTACCACTACTGTGGACTCACAACCCAGTAGGCCAAGTTAGTATTATCGAAGGGTGATATAGGATGAAAGAAGAATATTAGTATGGAGAACCTCTGAAAATCTGGTTTTGAAGATATTTTTTGTCGATGTTGAAATTATTTGGTGATTATGCATAAATGTTGATGAATGCTATTCAGCTATTATGGTTTAGAGATTTAACTTGTATATATAGTACTAAATGTTTTAAGTCATACTTCCCATTAGCATTAGTCAAGTGACTTTCCACAACTACATTTAAGTTAGTTAATGCATGATCACAATTCTATTTTAGGTAATCCAGCGAGTCTCTAAATTTAGTTTAAAATAAGTAGAATATTATGTAGTGAGTAATGTGCAGATAAAATATTTTTTTTTACATTTTAGATATTTCAAATAGTGTTCTAGGAAGATAGTAGTTAAGTGGTAGGCAGCTATTATTCTTTCAACAAAATATTGCATTCTAAGTAATATCTAAGTGCCATCTAGGGTAAAATTGTGGTACTTAATGATAGTTTAGGGTTTGTCGTGATTCTTTACATGCACTAACATTGCACTTAAATTGTGTCGTGGGTAAAATGTTGGGAAAGGAAACAGATAAGCTGACATAATTATTAGCTCAATAGCTCAGTTTCCAGTCCTCATAGCGAGGTATCCACGGTTTCGGCTTAACACTTTAAGAAAAACACTTTTGCAATTATATGTACTCTTTATTCAACACTGGTACTATTTTGTCCAGCTCTTGTTATCAGCAGTTAAACTATCTGGCAACGTAGCTAATCCGATGCGGAAATCACTGTCCGTCATGTAGTTCATTTGATCGAGATTAGGGATTTTGATACAAATTCGGAACTCACATGTAAATAAGTACATTATACAATCACAACACGCACATAAGATTCCACGTTAGCCATTCCATGTATCTATAGTTACATACAAAAGATGTAAATGCTGGTAAAATAGCAATGAAAAAGATCACCCAAGCTTTCGGACGCGTCAGCAGCAGTCCTTCATCAGGAGTAATGACGATGTTATGTTTCTGTCTCTTTTTATACTTGAAATTTATGGAAAACCCTTCATCAGAGTAGTCCCCCCGAAACCCCAGTGGAACCAATGGGATGCCCAAATGGAAAACCCCACTGGGGAACCAATGGGAGGCCTCCAATAGAATCATGGAAGAACCCCAATAGGGACCAATGAGAAACCTGTACTGTGGGTACCTAATGTTGGGAAAATCATATATATTTCAGAGTAAGAGTGAGAGTTTAAACTTACTTTTAAATTTCCCATTTCACACTTAAATTTCACTCACTCTTAACTTCACTCAACTTAACTTCACTCGTACTTAACTTCGCTCACACTTAGCTTCACTCACACTTAACTTCACTCACACTTAACTTCACTCACTGACAACTTCACCATGTTTAATTTTATTCGTTTACACTGTGGTCGGGAAACTCTTCAAATTGTCCATAAATACATCAAAACACACATTAAAGTTATCCGTTTTAAAGAACATCTTCACTTTAATCACACCTGTAAAAAGGAATTTCTTATCCCTTTCACACTTAAAGTTAAACCTCTTGTAAATTCAGCCCTTGGACATCGCATCGCGCATAACATAAGTCTTAAATTTCTTTCCGCTAGAAATTCTCTCTGTCCCCGCGTACTCGCTCAGCTTCAAAATAAAATAACCTTTCTTACTTCCCTTCTAAATACTAAACTTGATTTTCTTACCATGCTCCTAGTTAAATCCGCTACTCGCTCACAAGAATCTAAAATCCAAGAACATATTCGTCTTACTCATTCACGTAAACTTAACAACCTTAGACCTTCTATTTCAAAACAGTCAAAACTCCTTACAAAAAACTGGATACTAAATCTTTCTAATAAAAATCTCACACCACAACAGCAATTCGTACTATCACTCGGCCTAAATTTCTCACCTGCTCCACTTAAAATTCCTACACCACAGATTCTCGCTTCCATAGAAAATGCTCTACAAAATACTCACACTGACGAACGTGTTGCAGCTGATATCCGCTGCAGAGTGGCAGGACTCCTTCGGCGTCCAAAACTTCCTGAGGACAACCTAACGCCTATGCAAAGGGTTGCCCTCCGGGAGCTACGGAACGATAAGGACCTTGTCATACTGCCAGCTGATAAAGGCCGTACTACAGTCGTCTTAAATCGTCCAGACTACTTACATAAAGTCTCTACACTCTTATCTGATACAAATACATACACCCGCATCATAAAAGACCCTACACAAACAATTCAATCCAAAATGAACTCTCTCCTTCTAAAACTCTATAAATCTAAAAAACTTACATTTAATCTCTACGACTCTTTAAAATGCACTTCCGGCCGCTTACCATCCTTCTACGGATTACCTAAAATTCATAAACAAAATATTCCTCTTAAAACTATAGTTAGTTTTTGCAGCTCTCCTACATATAACCTATCAAAATATATTGCACGTCTACTCTCTCCTATAATCGGTAATAACGACTACACTGTTTCTACTAGCCAATCCTTCTGCACCTCTTTAAATAACCTACAACTTGACGACGACGACCTCATGGTCTCATTCGATGTAATTTCTCTCTTCACTTGCATTCCCACATCACTTGCAATCGACACCGCACTTACACGCCTCCAAAATGACACAACACTACATGAACGCACTTCACTAACACCTCACGACATCTGCACATTGTTGAAATTTTGTCTGGACTCTGCTGTGTTCTCCTCAAATGGTTCTATCTATAGACAAGTTTTTGGCACTGCCATGGGATCTCCGGTCTCAAGTGTTGTAGCTAACTTGGTTATGGAGTCATTTGAGGAAACTGCTTTATCTTCACCGAATTTTAACATTAAATTCTGGAAAAGATACGTCGACGACACGTTTGTTGTACTTAAAACTAATACACTCCAAAGCTTCTTCCATTACCTTAATAACTTAAACTCACATATAAAATTCACATACGAAACAGAACAGAACAATAAACTCCCTTTCCTAGACGTTCTTGTACACAGATCTCACGATAACTCAATCTTCACCTCAGTTTACCGTAAACCCACACATACAGACAGATATCTCGATTTTAAATCGCATCATCCAACATGCCACAAAGCTTCCGTTGTTAAAACATTAAGTCTTAGAGCGAATTCTCACTGCAGTAATGAAACACTTTCAAACACAGAAACAAAACACATACACACGGCACTTAAAAATAATGGATACCCTAAACGATTCATTCTCAGAAACTGTAGACCCAATAGTACATCTTTAAACAATACATCTCACACCCGCATATCTATTCCATATATTCACGGCATTTCCGAAACAATCTCTCGCATCCTTAAAGAGGCAAATATCAAAACATTCTATTCCCCTGTCACAACACTTCGCAAACAACTTACAAAAGTTAAAGACCCAGTTCCACCAGAAGATCTCACAGGCGCCATATACCAAATACCATGCAAAGACTGCAACAAACATTACATAGGACAAACAAAAAGAATGATCAAAACAAGAAAAAAAGAACACAAACAAGCACTCGCGAAAGGAGACATAGCCTCACGTCTGGCAGAACACGCTTTACAACACGGACACGAACCCGACTGGGACTCAACAAAAATACTACACCGTCACATCACAAACAAGAATAGTAGACTCTTCTTAGAATCTTGGGAAACTTACAAACTACACGGGAAAGCCATTAATACATCACAACCACTTCCAGAAACTTATAAACAACTCTTAGTTACCAACAACCCCAACGTTAGGTAGCCCGCAGTATGGGTTTCTCATTGGTCCCTATTGGGGTTCTTCCATGATTCCTATTGGAGGCCTCCCATTGGTTCCCATTGGGTTTTCCCATTCTGCGGGACTACTCTGATGAAGGGTTTTCCAGAAATTTCAAGTATAAAAAAGAGACAGAAACATAACATCGTCATTACTCCTGATGAAGGACTGCTGCTGATGCGTCCGAAAGCTTGAGTGATCTTTTTCATTGCTATTTTACCAGTGTTTAACCTTTTTATGTAATTTCCTCCCTGGTACCCTGTATTTTATTTCTATCTATAGTTAATTGTAGTCTGATAAGTGGCAGTGATTCAGGCGGGTTTTTCTCGATATTCTACATGCTTCATTTATATAGAATACAAATCATCAGTTCGTCATTTTTTAAACTAACCAAAGGCCATTTATTTACATACTATACCCACATTGTAGTGTTTTTTATTTTAGTAATTTCTCTCGGTTGCCAATTTGTGGAAAATATACCAAGATTTCTTTGGCATTATTTATTACTATGATAACCAATCAGACCCTCATAAGCAGCTAAATATTTGATCGTGATACCAGTTTTAGCCTGGATTTTCGGATATCAAATCACATATTGTTGGTGTATTAAAGTATTGATAGTATGGTTGTAACTAATAGGATACTAATAAATCAACGCTGTAAGTTGATAAGGGCAGCACATGGCGTGACGCTATTGATTTTTTGGATATTGTTTACATGAAGTGAGAGTCATGTAGTTTGGAAATTAGTCAAAAGTATTTTTTAACAATGAATTATATTGACCTTCATTTGGTAATTAGACTAAAAATAGCATTTTGTGTGTACAGTGTGTGTAGCATATATTGCTGTGTATTACCCTTGTGAACAAAGTTTGGGCAGATGTATTTGAAAGTGGTTGAGAAATAGTTTAAGTGATTGTATGCTTTATTTATGTAGCTTGAGTTTGAATTTGTATGTATATATGGGGATAATACTCATGCTGTTTACATCAAATGGCGTATTGAGAAAAACATTATCAGTTTAATTATTACATGTTATAGCAAAAAGTTGGTGCTCTGTTGTCGGGCAAATTCACGCAACAGCAAATTAGTTTTTCTTTGTTTGATTATGATTTGACCTGCAATCCATCCTACTATTGAGTGGTCGACATTGGTCATCACTGAAGGGTAGTCCTGTGAACTTATTCATATTATGGAATTTTGTATATAATATTGTGTTTCGAATGCATGATCACAGTCAGTGACCCATGACCCACATCGTTAGTTCTTGTAAATAATTGCTGGAGCAGGTATTTAAACACACTCTTTTTCTTTCACTGTCCGTTCGAACATTTTGGCTGCCCATCTCTTGTGCTTTATAAAAAAATGCTTGTTTTATAAACAATCATTTTCCCCCCAGAAGATATGGTATTTGCCAAGGTGATTTATCGCCCGCTAAGAATTATATTAAATTACCTTTACCAAATTTTGCTTAATAACTCACTATTAATTCAAAACTAGGGGCTCAAAGCTAAATTGCACAGGGTCTTTTGCCATACCTGATGGAAACCATCATGTGAGTTGGTCAACATGTGACAGATACTGTTTCGCTGCTTCTCCCCCTGTTTGTTTGTATTTCAGAAATCCATGCATTGTCCGGTTCAATCGGCCATGATGACGCAGAGCAAAAAGCCGCTTTTGAACGTAATATAAAACATGACCTTTACGATTAATCTATCATCGGACACCAAAGAACAGGAGGGAATAATATATGTTCAACGTTATTTATCTTCGTGTTGAATAAACATATAATTTATAATTATAATTAGGATTTTTATTAATGTATGTAATTTAGTTATTTATGTAGTGCATTTAGTTAGCTATATGGCTCATATTACGGAATCTGTAAATTGGAGCTTGTCCTTTATTGCTTATCCTCCTCCTCTCTTCTTTCTAAGCAAACTGGGCAAAGGGCAACAGAGTGGATCCGAGCAAGAAATAAATCTGCATGACGGGGAATCTAAAGAATTCTTTCACTACATAGCAGTTTTCCACCACCCGTTGGAAAATTTAAGTTGTCCTTATCAGCAAGCGTTGATTGACGTCATCAGAAGGACAGCCTGGACGCCGGTCAATCACGTGGGCGTCAACCAATGACCTGTGAACCCTACGTGACGTGGAGAAGGAAGTTTGGTTCAACCAATAGAAAGAAACAAAGAAAAAAAAAAATTCTCGCGAGATCGCAACTGGAGAAAAACAAGTGAAATCAACAGTAGTAGAGTTCGATGTTTTTGAAGTGGAAAGTATGGTGCTTTGGAAAGAGAGTTGGTTGCTAAATTTTGTTTAGCAAGTACGGGAGCAACTAACCATGTAAAAATTAGTTTTTACAATTTTCGTGCCGGGACATGAGTCGCTGGTACTGATAGCGCCGTCATCGATCTACGTCGTAGCCTCAGATTGTCTATTAGTTCCAAGCTGAACCGGAAGAATTGGATTCTCCAAGGATGCCAGTTATAAAAACAATTTTGCCGGGAAGTAATGGAGTCTTTTTTCGCGTGTGCTGATATGGAATCGTTCCTGTCTAATTGGAGCCAAGATCTTGCGGAGGACTAGCATATATCCTGGCCATTCGTGATTTGAAGAAAAAGCAGATGATGTCTTCGTGGGGCGCTACTCGGAGACGACTTTGGAAAGTAGACGCATTCATCGCTGACGGTGTTCAGCCCCGGATAATTAATGCCTGACTCCGTAAATCCTTCCTTTACCTTACCTTCTATTAATTCGCGTGCCTTGCCCCAGTCCATTATAAATAATTGATGTACAGAGTTTGTCCCAGAAGTTCCCGGAATGATTTTTTGTAGTTGGCAACGCTGGCTGACGGGGCGGAGAAGTTGGTGGGGGATCTGA
Organism: Dysdera silvatica; assembly: GCA_006491805.2. Taxonomy (NCBI): domain Eukaryota; kingdom Metazoa; phylum Arthropoda; class Arachnida; order Araneae; family Dysderidae; genus Dysdera; species Dysdera silvatica. The sequence goes on along the minus strand of QLNU02015360.1, from coordinate 294,627,964 downwards.
GCTTGGAAACGAGACCGGTATCAGTCGCCTGCGGGCAGTTGTTGAGGCAGGGTCACGCTCCGCGCAGAGGTATCTACTGCACCCTCGTCGATCAAAAAATGGACCAGTTTTTGGAGCAGCGTTATGCAATCAAATTTTGTGTGAAACTGGGTAAAAACGGGGCGGAGACACTCGAAATGCTTCGGAAAGCCTACGGTGACGGGGCGATGAAAAAAAGCCAAACTTTCATGTGGCACAAGCGGTTCCGGGAAGGTCGGGAGTCCGTCAACGACGACGACCGCTCTGGACGCCCGTCGACATCACAAACGGACGACTCGGTGCAAAAAGTGCGTCAAGTTTTGGACAATGACCGACGATTAAGTGTTCGGGTGATTGCAGAGGAGTGTGGAATACCCAAAACAATCGTTCATCGCATTTTAACGGAGGATCTTCAAATGAGGAAAGTCTGCTCGAAAATGGTGCCAAAAGTCCTGACGAGTGAGATGAAGGAGCAGCGTTTGTTGAAGTGCCAGGAATTGCATGAACGCTACGAAACGGACCCAGAATTTTTGGACAGAGTGATCACAGGGGACGAGACGTGGATTTTTCAGTACGATCCCGAATCAAAGCGCCAGAGCAGCGAGTGGCACACCAAGGAGTCTCCTCGCCCGAAAAAAGCAAGGATGAGCAAATCGCGAATCAAGGCAATGCTCATTGTGTTTTTTGACAGAAAAGGTGTAGTTCACAGTGAATTCGTGCCACAAGGACAAACAGTCAACAAGGAGTTTTACTGTGAAGTGCTCAAACGGTTGCGCAACAGGGTTCGACGCGTCCGAAACGAAATTCGCGACAATTGGATCTTGCACCATGACAACGCGTCAACCCACACCGCGCTCATTGTCTCCGAGTTGCTGGCCAAAATGGGTGTGGCAACGCTGCCCCAGCCGCCGTACAGCCCCGATCTGGCACCAGCGGATTTCTTTTTGTTCCCAAGGATCAAAAGAACCCTGAAAGGAACTCGGCATGGGACGCTGGAGGCGGTAAAAGCAGCCGCGACGACCTCACTGAAGGAGATTCCCGTTGACGACTTCCAGGGCGCCTTCAATGATTGGGTGAAGCGTTGGCAACGGTGCATCGAAGCAGGGGGAGAATACTTTGAAAAGTTCTGAAAAGATTGTAAACTGATATTGAATAAATGATTTTAAAAAAAATCATTCCGGGAACTTTTGGGACAAACCCTGTATATGTAGTATATAAAGATAATTGTATTGCAGTGTCAGGCTTTGCTATGTTTGTAAAAATCCCCTAGATAATTATTAAATGTTTTTGTCGATTTTTAAAAATAGGGTTCCTGTTTTTCTTGTTCTTGTCTCCCTACTTGGGTTTACTAATTAGTAATTTTATATGCGGCAGAACGTAAATTAAACAGTAAAATTAATTATATGAGTTAAAATCCTTTTTGTTTAAGTTTAAATTATTATTCAAATGTCCAAGTTCTTCAAATTTAACACTATAAACGATTCTTCCACTTCCATGAAGCGGGGCTATTTGAATTTTTTTTGTTGCATAATTTTATTTTATTTTCGATAGGGAATTGTCTCTGACGTTGAGCTCCCGAATTTCATTCCATTTTTTATTTTTGAATTCCCTCACCTCTTTTTCAATTCTCGATTCAATTATGTCGTATTCTCGCTTATGTTCCGGATCACAAGTCCTTTGATGTTTTCTTTTATGATGCCACTTTATTTTGATTAGAATTTTTAGGTGGAGTGGTATGTTACAAAAACTTTTGAGGGCGGATGTACGTAATGCCATCTCTAATGCTTCTTGGATTATTTTGTGGTAAACTGGTCGATTTGTTTATCTAATTCGTGAGTACTTTCCGCTGGAGGGGGTGGAGTGAGGTTTTCTCCCAGCTTTTCAGAGGACTGTTAACAGTCGGTTGATTTCCCCAGATAGCACAAAACGTCCCCAGGACGTCCTTTTTTGGTCCCTTATGTCCATACTTGTCCACACGCAATGCGGACATAGTTCGGAAGTTCGCAGGACGTCCGTTTTGGAACGTCCGTAAGATGTTAATTTCGGACATCCCTAGGATATTGATTTCGGACGCCTCTAGGATGTTGCACAATACGGGCATATTTCGCACGTTCGTAGGACGTCCGTTTTGGAACGTCCGTAGGATATTCATTTCGGGATTCCGTAGGACGTCTTTTTGGAACGTCCGTAGGATGTTCATTTCCGACGTTCCTAGGATGTTTATTTCGGACGCCTCTAGGATGTAGCAAAATACGGACATATTTCGGACGTTCGTAGGACGTCTTCTCTGGTACGTCCGTAGGATATGCATTTCGGACACCTTTAGGATATAGCACAATGCGGACATATTTCTGACGTTCGTAGGATATTCGTTTTGGTATGTCCCTATGATGTTCTTTTCGGACACCTCTAGCATTTGCGTACGCAAGTGGGTGTTAATGGGGGTTTAACCCCCCCCCCATTGCAATGAAATTTTGCATAGGAATATGTGAATTGTAGCATTGTAACACTCCCCATTGTACAAACCCTTACGAACTTTCTACCTACACCTATGGTCCGTAGGATGTAGCACAATATAGACATATTTTCGACGTTCGTATGATAGCCGTCAAGTGACCAAAGTTATGTACTTTTCTATAACGTTCTTCTGTCCTCACTCTACATAGTATTGGTTCTTCTAGCAGCCGTATCGTCATGGCCGTTCTCTTCTGTATAATCTCTATGAATACTTACATTTATTTAACATCCAATCGCCATCTTGTTGACAGGGATAGCAAAATCAATTTCTAAACTTGTAATAATTTTCTGTATGGAATCTCATGAAAATTGTTTGACTATTTGTTGTTGTAATGCTCAACACAGGTAGGTTTTATGTCCCTAATTTATAAAACATTAGTCAACTTACCAAGAGTCAGGAAGTACAATTCAACGTGGATTCCGAACCACGGCTTAACTTCACTATTCACTTATTGATGGTAATTTTGGCTACAGTTGAGCAATTCGACATTCTCAGTAGAGCGCGGTCGAATTTTGACTGATGAGGTAACACCGGATTTACGTACAGGCCAAGTAGGCCCGAGCTTAGGACCCAACAGAACCCTTTTGTGTTTAAAATACTGATAATTTACAGCATCAGATATTTCTACCGCGAATTTGGAACTTCATTAGAAACTGTAAATTTATATATACAGAGTACGTCATAAATTCGTTCAAACTTCAAAAATTCATAATAAAAGAAGTAATGCTCGGAAAAAATTTCGTTTTACGCGAATATGATCAGAGGGACATTGGATTATTTTTCCATGTATAAAAAAAAAAATGATTTCAAAAGTAACTGAAAGAGGGCGCTCGCACGTCATGCTGAGATGTTTTATGCACATCAGGCGACCACAATCAGACAATGAAACAGATCACAATAACATGACACTGTGCATTTACTATTTTAAAGTAAAAGATGTTCAACATGACCACCACCACAAGGTATTAGGCAAGTGAGGCACGTCACTACTTATTACAACTTGAGTGCAGTTTGTCTGTTGGGAAGAAACACATCATTGCATTAAAAGGAGAGGATGGCACCGTAACAAGAAATAGGGAAGAAATACTTAGAAGAGTTGAAGAATTCTACAAAAAACTATATGAAAGTAACAGTGGATTAAACGAAGACTCTGAGATAGTCGAAGGAACAGCTCCTAAAATCTTAAAAGAAGAAGTTTCATTTGCAATAAAAAGTATGAAGAAAGGAAGAGCCCCTGGCGATGATGGTATTACATTAGATATCCTAAAAGAAGCTGGAGAATATGTAGAAGACATACTTGCAAAATTCTTTACCAAATGTCTTAACAGCGGTAACATACCAAACCAATGGGATTCTGCAACAGTAATTCTTTTGCATAAAAAAGGTGATAAAGAGGATTTGAAAAATTACCGACCAATTAGCTTGTTACCTGCTATTTATAAAATCTTCACAAAAGTGCTAACACATCGCCTGCAGAAAAAATTAGATGCAGCTCAACCAAGAGAACAAGCTGGATTTCGAAGTGGATTCAGTACAGTGGACCATATTCAAGTATTAAGAGAATTAATTGAAAGAACACATGAATATGAACTTCCATTGTGTGTTGCATTTATTGACTATGAGAAGGCCTTTGACTCTATTAAAACATCAGCAGTCATCAACTCTTTAAGATCAACAGACATTGAGGATGTGTACATTGACATGGTGAAACGTGTGTATAAAAATGCAAGTGCAAAATTTCGGTTACATAAAGATACCAAAACTATCAAACTTGGCAAAGGGGTGAGGCAGGGAGATACCATTTCTCCAAAACTTTTTACTTCAGCTTTACAGATGATTTTTCAGCTGATAAATTGGAATAACAAGGGAATAAAAATAAATGGTGAATATTTAAATCATTTGCGGTTTGCTGATGACATTGTTATTTTTTCAACGAACCCATCAGAACTCCAAGACATGGTACAGGAGCTCTCAACTAGAAGTAAAGAAGTTGGACTCAAGATGAACCTACAAAAAACTAAGATCATGTTCAATAATTTTGTAGAGGAAACAAAAATACAAGTTGACAACATTGAGCTAGAAATTGCTGATTCATATATTTACCTTGGCCAGCTGATTTCAATGGATGGCAACATTATGAAAGAACTCAACAGACGTATTAAACTTGGCTGGAGTGCATTTGGAAGAAACAGTTTTATCCTGAAGGGGAAATTGCCTTTGTGTCTAAAAAGAAAGGTCTTCAACCAGTGTGTATTGCCAGTCCTCTCTTATGGATCAGAGACATGGAGTCTAACAGTTGGAGCAATACGAAAGTTACAGACAACGCAAAGGAGCATGGAGAGGTGCATGCTTGGAATAACTAGGAGAGATCGAAAAAGAAACACTTGGGTGAGAGAGCAAACTAGAGTAGAGGACATCATTGTTAAAGTAAAAGGGCTGAAATGGCGATGGGCTGGGCATATTGCAAGAAGAACTGATCAACGATGGACAACAGAAATTCTGAACTGGAAATTCTGAACTGGATTCCAAGAGACCACCGAAGACCTAGAAAACGTCCTCAAACTAGATGGGTGGATGAAATAAGAAAACAGGTTGGGGTGACGTGGAAACGAATGGCCCAGGATAGACTTGTGTGGAAAGCATTTGGAGAGACCTTCATCCAGCAGTGGATAGATAATGGTTGAATATGATGATATATATATATCATCATATCCTTTCAGCCTAGAGACCATAAATGTATCCGGCATTGTGATGAGGGGAGCCACTTACATAAGTATAATTATACCGATGGCTACTCCGTCCTCCTTTAGTAGCTTTTTTCGACGATCAGGAGAGTACGGGGAGTGAAATATATAATCCCCAACCCACGGGGCGAGGAAATCTAAAACACGCCGAATATTTTAGGAAAATAATGACGACTCCTCCATTGTTGTACGTAACCCCCACCTTCAAACAGAAGGGAAGAAATAACTAAACTATAAGTGAGATAAAGTACAATATAAAGTAGGAAGTAAAATGCGTTTTCAGTTTTTCTAACTACTTATTTATATTATTTTATTTGTATTGTTTCTCGAAACTTATGAACTCGTATATGTAAAACCTTTCAAGAAAATAAATGTTTTTTAACCTGTTTGCTGTCACATGTTTTCGAAGTTACTAGCTTTTTAACTGGGCCATCGCGATTTACTTGGCAATTACTACTTCCCAACTTTTTCTTATTTGGAGTGGCAACAGAAATTTACTACTTCATGCCTATCCAAGTAAACAGGTATATTTCTCTCCTGCCGCTTGTTGATGATAATAGAGTGATATGACCCATAGTTTTCGTTAAATTCAAAATTTTTCTCAATAATATCTATGCTCTCGTGAAAGAATTTCAGCATTAGTCTGTTCCGTTTCAGTAAACATTAATTATCAGCCCTACTCAGTACAACGCTGGAAGATTTTATTCTTACCGCGTGCTGGCTGGTTTCTTGTTGAAGTCTGGATGGTATACTTGAAAATAGAAAAGATTTGTTTGTACGAATTTAAATTGTGGTAATTTTTATCAGTTTTTGAATTTGGTTTTTACTTTTACGAATTAACTTGAATTCAAAGGTTTATTGATGAATTACGATGACAATTGCTTAAGTGAAGTATAGTGATTTAATATTACAATTTATTGGTGCGAAAGTTTCTATAAACGAGTAATGGTTGCATCAGCGAGTCCACAGATTGGAAAAATCAGGGAATTTGGTATTCCCGGAATTATTAGGGTATTTGTCAAAGAGTTGAAATTAATCAGGGAATTTAAATATAAATTTAATTTACAAAAACTTTTTTATCAGAAAAATTTGCTAGTTTGTGAGTACATGAAACTATTTATTTGGCTGTGTTTTTATGCCCCCCGATGCTTTTGTAATCAGGGAAATAGTTCGTAGTTAAAAGATATTACAAAATAACTTCTGTTGCTTATATATATCAAAATTATAGGAAGAGAAATAAAAGTGAAATTTAACGTATCATATTTTAAGTTAACATGTTACAAACCCTGAAGTGTGGATTTTGATGAAAAATATGATTCTTTTGAGATTATATGCAAGTAATTTATAGTAAATATGATTCCGCCTCTTAAGGGGGAGGGTGAAAATGGGAGAAAGTTGTCAAATTGAAAGAGAGAAAATTTAAGTTTGATAGGTAATATTTAGCTAAAGAACTTTAGATAAATAATTTAAAAGTTCATTGTTATAAATATTATCAATGAAATTAAGTGGTGAAACACAGCGAAAAGAACTTTCACTTACTAATTACTCTAACCACACATATATATGGAAATATAGCTTTACACATATTCAGGCGAAATATGATCTGAAGAAACCTATATGTCTACGATAATAATTAGGGTTAATGTGCTACTTTCGTCCCATGACCAGCCGTGAAAGATTCAAATAATATCCCTAAAGCACATCCTAAAAGAAAATCCAATTTTGTCCCAATAACTACCGTAACACGCCCTGAAAACATTCTAGAAGGAAATCCAACTTTTGTCCTAAGAACAGCCGTAACACTTCCTGAAAATATCAAAATAATGTCCTTAAAACATTCCAGAAGGAAATCCAACTTTTGTCCTAAAAATCACCGATACACGTCCTGAAAAGATCCAAATGCTGTCCCTAAACCATCATAAAATAAATCCAATTGTTGTCCTAAATACTGCCGTAACAGCGACATAAATTAAAGGGATGATTTACACCAGGGCTTTTCAACATATTACCCGAAGACTACAATCCGTCCCTTCGACAGCTGTCTAGAAAAAAAAAATCCAAAACAAAAATTTTAGGGTTTTTAAAAAAGGAAAAATCACGGTGACCATATGGGTGTGACCCACTTCCATGTCGGAAGTAAATAATCAAATTGCCAGAAGAAACTTTGAAGGGAGGCTGGCGTTCATCCCTTTTTCCCCGAAACAGCTGACTTGCGAGATCGGTGAAAAACTTCTAAAAGTGGCCCGCTATCAAGAAAGGTTGGACAACCAAGGATAAGATTCCAAGTATAGGACTTCTGATCTAATAATCTCGTAATCTAAGGACACGTACCGTGCTTATAGTTAAAAGCACGCTAAAAAATCCCCAAATTTTGGAAATGGCCAATGTGGGTTCCCAATTTTCATCTTTTTTTCCTGATTGCTTCTGGCAAAATTCTGCATAAAGGTTTGAATTTTCTATGAACGTTTTCATTACGGTGTATATAAAGAACAGGGAAAAATACGCAAATGATGTCGATCCTGTAGGCAAATCATGGATTGGTCCAGGAATTCCTCTAAAACCCAATTTTCGAATTTGTTCATTATTAATATTATTACTTCATTAATAATTGTAACACTAATTTTCCTCTTCACTTTCCTGAGAATCAATGACTAAATCTCCGGGTAAAAAGGAATCTCCTAATTCATCATTGAAAAAATCACTTTAAAGATCATAGCTTTCAAAATCACTTTGGCCATTATCAAATTATGTATAGCATATGGCGTCATGTAAACCGTGTTTACGAGAAGCCATTTCAAATAAAATGAAACAAAAGAAGCCAACACAAACAAATGAACAAGCAAATAATAAAATTAATTCGCAAACGAAAGAAAACAAGACTGAATGAATGCAAAACAAATTCCCAAATAACGTTTGGCGAGATTGTAGTTGAGTAGAGCGAACTAGATTTCAATTGCAACCATTTGTCATCTTAGATCATAAAAGCGCATACCCATAAAATCAAACGCAGATAGTTAACGCCTAGGTGGGGAGTTGAAGTCGATGGTCAAGCCCCTCCACATGCCTCACCGCCGGCCGTACGACCGTTTCAGGAAGCAAGTAGCTCGGGCGTTTTCGGCCGTTTCAGAAAGCAGAGGGCTAAACGTCCTAAAAGCAAATCGAACTATTGTCCTAAAAAAAACACCCAAACATGTCCTCAAAAAGTCCTAATAGTAAATCAAAATTTCGTCTTAAAAACTGCCGTAACCCATCCTATAAATATCAAAATAATATCCTTAAATATTCCAAATTTCGTCCTAAAATCCGCAGTAACAAGTCTTAAAACATGCTAAAAGGAATTCCAGTTTTTGTCCTAAAATCCTCCGAAATATGTTCTCCGCGGACATCCTCAGGACCCTCAAAGGACGTACTTCACGCATGCACATGGATCACCGCATGACGTCCGATAGTGCATATTGAATGGCCTGGAGACGTCCAGAGAAGGTTCGGCGCGGCACGTTCCCGTGCAATTTTCCTTCCAGTTATTTTCGGGAAGGGTTTCAGCTACAATTGCCATTCTGCTGTCCTGCCGATTAGCAACTTTGGTACTATTTTCCGTGCTAGGCTCGGTTCTTTGTTCAACTTTTTTTCTTTTTTTTTCAATTCTTTTTAGGCTAACTTGCCTTCGGATGAAGGTTTCAGGTCTAGTAGGAGGTGGGGGGTTGCCTGTACTGGGTTGGGCCCGGCGAATCGCTATGACTGTATTTATTATCGCTGCCAGTGACTCTCTACCACGGTAGCTCCGATGTTACCGTGTTCTGTGACTCTCAGGCTGCATTGCTTGGCCTCCAGGCCGATCCCGCTGTTTGGCCGGTCAGCCCCCCAGGACATTGTGGTCGCGGCCGCCAGATGCGCGGATGAGGGGAGGCCTGTGACGTACTGTTGGGTTCCAGGCCATACCGGCATTCGGGGTAACGAAATTGCGGACACTTGGGCGCGTCGAGCCCTAGAGGACGTAAACGGTTCCTGCAGTAACAGACCCTCCCCGCACAACCCCTCCCTTTCCTGCCGTATCAGGAGTCTGAAGGACACCTATCGAAGTGACATGGTGAACCTCTTGAAGAGAGACATCACGGGGCACTTCCGATCAAAGTTCGAGGTGCGAAAGTCGTCGTACTTTTTCCCCGATGGTCTCCCAAGGGGGGCACAGACCAGGCTGCATCGTTTCAGAATTCGCTGTGCATTCACCAACAAGTACCTCCACCGCATTAGGCAACTCCCGTCGCCTGTGTGTCTCCAGTGTCAGGAAGGTGCTGACGAAACACTGGAACACATTCTCTTGCGGTGTCCGGCCTACCACTACCTCAGGGAGGAGCTCCTTCTCGCCCGCCGCCGTTTAGGCCTCGCCTCGCCTCCAGGTCTGTCCGACCTCCTGGATCCCACCGGATCCCCCGCCATCGCGCTGCCTCCGTGGCAGTGCTAAACACCTTCCTTTCCTGGCTGGGCCGGTTCCTGTAGGTTCCTCGGCTAGCCCAAGGGGGTGACTCCGGTCCTGTCGATTGGGCCACGGCCGTTCCCCGTGGCGGCCCCCCGGCAGCTGGTTTCGGTGTAGGTTGAATGACGACTTAACGTGAACGTGCATATATGAATGCCGTGTTGATCGGCAATCCACTCCCCCCCTCGGCCGCCGAGGCGGCTGATTGCGCTGTTCAAGCGTCCTGTCTGGGATCACAGCGCCGCCACCTTCGGCGGCCACCATTCCCAC
>QLNU02015360.1:294581185-294612967 GCA_006491805.2 Dysdera silvatica | reverse complement strand
AATACAGTGATACCTCGAGATACGAGTTTAATTTGTTCCGTAACCTTGCTCGTATGTCAATTTGCTCGTATCTCAAAGCAATTTTCCCCATTGAAATTAATTGAAATGCCATTAATCCGTTCCAGCCCCAAAAATGCTACCCCCAATTGTTTTTGTTACGTGTTTTTGAATAAGAAAAATGTATTTATAAATGACAAATATAGTATAAAAATATAATAAAAGAGAATGTAAAGCAAAACAAAATGGTTTTATAAAGTGTACATACATATTTGTATTTTGGTCACTTAAATGCAACTTGCACACAACTTAAATGCTACTGTATGCTTAATTTTAGTCACTGCTTTTCTCTTCACTGGTCTTTGCCTTTTTCGCCGGATTAAAAAAAAAATTGTCCAAGGAGGTTTGTTTCTTCCTCCCTTTCAGAATGCTGCGGAAATGAGTTAGGCAAGTGTCATTAAATAGCTCCGATGCACGACCCGTTGCAACTTTTTCGGGGTGTTTCTTTTCCACGAACTGTGAAACTCTCTCCCACATTCCCAAGATCTCTTTTATCTCACTTGTAGAGATAACCTCCTCCACCTCTGGCTCTTCCTCAAAACCAATTTCTTGCAGAACCCCGAATGCTGCTGCGACTGTAACTCTTGTAATTCCTCGGTCGTCAGTTCCTGAGAGTGCTCCCCGACGAGCTCGTTCACGTCTCTCTCATCCATCACCAGACCCATGGATTTTCCCAAAGACACAATCTCCTCCTCCACTGGCACTTCGGGTTCGAATCCTTCGAAGGTCCTTTCAGCTACAGACTCAGGCCACAGCTTCTTCCATTCAGAGTTAAGGTCCTTGTTGTAACACTCAGCCAGGCCTGATCAATAATTCTGAGGCATATCACGATGTTAAAGTGGTCCTTCCAGTACTCTCGAAGGGTGAGGTTTGTGTTCTCTGTCACCTCAAAGCAGCGCCGGAACAGGTGCTTAGTGTACAGCTTTTTAAAATTAGAAATCACCTGCTGATCCATGGGCTGCAGGATAGGAGTGGTGTTAGGTGGTAGATAGAGAACCTTTATAAACTTGAACTCTTCGAGGATGTCATCTTCGAGGTTCGGTGGGTGAGCAGGAGCATTGTCGAGGACGAGAAGGGCTTACATGGGTAGGTTGTTTTCCTGTAGATATTTCTTAACAGAAGGGCCAAAAACCAGGTTTACCCACTGCTCAAAGAACTTCCTAGTGACCCATGCCTTCGGGTTTGCCCTCCACATAACTTGCAGTTTTTCTTTTAAAATCTTATGTGACTTAAAGGCTCTGGGGTTTTCCGAATGGTATACAAGCAGAGGCTTTATCTTGCAGTCGCCACTCGCATTGGCGCACAGTGCGAGAGTTAGTCTATCCTTCATGGGTTTGTGGCCTGGCATTATCTTCTCCTCTGCCGTTATGTAAGTCCTATTCGGCATCTTCTTCCAGAAAAGCCCTGTTTCGTCACAGTTGAAGACTTGCTGGGGGATGTATCCATTGGCTTCTATCAGTTCGAAAAAAGTTTTGAGATAATCCTCAGCTGCCTTCACATCCGAACTTGCTGCCTCACCATGCCTGACAAAGGAGTGCATGCCGGTCCTTTTCCTAAAGTTGTCAAACCAGCCTCGACTGGCTTTAAACGAGTCTTCCGATGCCTCGTCCGTGGAAGTGCGCGGGGTCTGATTCAGCAAATCACCGTAAATCGCTCGTGCCTTCTCGCATATGATGCCCTGTGTTAAGGTATCGCCTTTAAGCTGCTTCTCCGTCACCCAAACCATCAGCAGTTTCTCCATCTTTTCATGGAGAGAACTCCGGAGCTTAGAAATTATTGTAACGCCCTTAGCTGGCGTTATACCCTTTATCGACTCCTTCTGTTTAAGCACAGTGCATATCGTTGAAGTACTACGCCCGTACTGCCTCGCCAAGTCAGCTACTCGCACACCTTGCTCATTTTTTTCTATGATTTCACGCTTTAATTCAATAGACATCATCTTCTTCTGAGCACTGACCTTTCCACTCACTTTCTTCGGACCCATGGTTATAAAAAGAAATGTGATAAAGTATGTAAATGCACAAAAAGCGCAAAGCCCTAGAAAAACTTAGCAAAGATGCTTCGACAGCGAGGTAAACAAGCACACTAGGGGAATACGTGGGATAATGCACGAGGCGCAGTAAACTGGTGGGCCGTGTGCAGCGTCGCAGCTGGCCGTTCCTCGTATCTCAAATGTCGCTCGTATTTCAAAACAAAACTTCGCTCGCTCGACAGCTCGTATCTCAAATAACTCGTATGTTAGGGAGCTAAATATCTAAATAACTTTCATTATGTTAGAGGCGGCTCACATATCTCAAATAGCTTTCATTGTATTTAGGGCACTAAATGTCCTCGAGGTACCACTGTACCTTTGAATAGCCCCAATTGGGCGAACTGCTTCCTCTGCAGTTAATAAAGGTCCTGCTGAAGCTGGATCCTCATTTTCTTCTTCTCCATTCTCCTCATCTTACACCTTTTCATTCATTATTTCTGCAAGGATATCCTCCTCATTTATAACTGCAACAACTAAAAGTTCACTACGTTTACGTACTCCTAAACAGAGACAGAAGACCTTTTTCAGGACATACTTTCGTACCAGAGCATAGTTTCTTTGAGGCTTGAAACAAACACCTCTTGCTCAGATGAATCACAGTTTTTGTCTGCTTCTCTAAAAGGAGAACCCGTTTTCTTCCAACAATTACAAATTATAGTCGCCTTCACTTCTCTACAGCTTCCAGCAATAAGTTCACATGTTTTCTTTACGTTGATGTTAAAAGGTTAAGGATTCTGCTGGATCGATGTTAACACATAGTTAACCAGCAATTTTACACAGAGACTATCTCATGTCACTGGCTATTATTTCGTAATTGAATGTGGAAGTAAAACAATCTAAATGAACTTCAATAAACTTTATTTATACATACTGAATTAAGATGAAACTTTGAACATATCTTTTATGTAACTTTTAGTATTTTTTTAGTATGATAAACTGTATAGGAATCACCTACGTGTAACGGTACAAAGATTTTGCAAGTATATCTAGTTTCGCTGCACTTTCCTTTTAAAGAGCATATTCTACACATTCTAGTTGTTTTTGTTTTTTTTATGCCAGTGACATTTTTTCTAAAACAGGGTCTTTTAGTTGTCCTGTAAGGTGAATTATTGTAAGAAGCCCTTTTAGAAGTACGAGAAGAAGTGCAAGATGCTGTGTACATTCATTGGAATCTACAGTTATCCATTCCCTAGCTACTTTTAGTAGAAATTTTTTGTATCTTAGTTTATTTTATGACTTGTAGTTACAGAAAATTTTGAATGCATTGAACAAACCACAATTGATCAGAAAGAATGCCACTTTTTTAGACCACTTTACACTTTTTCGAAAGATACTGCTATTTGCCAAGTACTGGTCTGCACGATCGACTCCTTTCATGTGTTTGTTGTATTGCATTATGCATGTAGATTTAACTATATCATTTGTAGAATTTCTCTTTCGTTTTCTAGTTGATTTCATAGACAAATCATGAATAGTTGATATCATCCTCACTAACCTTTTATCTTTGCTTGTGATACGAAAAATGAAGAAGTCCTTTCCGTACAAAAGTCATTTCCCCTCTCTGAAGACTCTTTAACTTTTCTATTAGTACCTTTGGTAAGCCATGGTTCCCCTGTATGGTGCCACAAACATGAACTTGTACAAACACATGCAACTTTTACGCAAGTGCAAACATGAGTTAACTTGTGACCAGTCAACAATGTTTGAGCATGAAAACATGAGATAACTCGTGACTGGTCAACAGTGTGTTGAAAATGATAAATATTGAAGGACCTACTTTAAATAAGTTTGAATTTGAAAGTGCCTACCAACTATGGTGTGTAGCAATGCCCAGAAGAATTGTACAATAATATTGTCAATTATATAATTTCATAAAAACTAAAGAGTTTTATTTGTAGCCCGAAATTTTAAATATGCTATTTTGTTTAGCGTTCGCCTAAGGGACAAAATTTTCAAAAATATCGGAAGTATTTAAATTAGAAAAAAAAAAGCTAAAGGAATTTAAAAAATGATAAAATTTTTTACATTTTCGTTAAAATGGTAAAAGAAATAAAAATCTAGTTTAAACCCTGCTCGTGACTTATATGGGGTGCCAGTTCAGCTCGACAGGCTTGCGCAGGTCTAGACATTTTTGGAACAAGTCAGCAAAGATCAGAACTCTAAACAAGAAACCTTCACAGAACCTGTTTCTTTAAGCCGGGCTCAGTTTGTAGGTCTGGCCCGGGATGGGCTTGGCTTGTGTAGGGCTCTATTTATTAGTCAGTACGCATATTGTTTTTGGGGGTTACAGTTGGAAGGCCGACCCGGATCAGATTAACACCACGCTAGGTGAACATGCTACCACCAAGTCAACGCAGGGCTCTCTATATGAAAACGCAAAGGTTAGAGACTTCAATTTCAGCCACTGATCGGCTTCTAGCTAAAAGTTTAAGAAGTGGGGGGAGGGGTTGGTTGATTGAATTTTTGTGACACAAGGACAACAAAGGCCACGTTGTTCTGGGTCTTATAGTTATTCGAGGAATCTGAACCTCTTAAGGCCTGGAGAAATAATCTCCAGACCACGGTGAGCAGCTTGTCGGTAAGCATTCTATTTTGGCACTGTTGATAGCTGAAGCCAGGTTAATAGGGCACTAGATGAATGCGTTAGTATTGCACCACTGCATGGCCTATGAAAAACAGAAGGCGGTGTGCTTGAATCCAGATCAGACTGAGTAATCATACTCAAGTTATTATATACGATTGCAATCGATTACATTTTCGCGTAATCACATCTGTAACTTTAATCGAATGTTTTGAAGTAGCTGTAATCTGCAATATAATCATAATCACACTTTTAAATTTCATTTAATCATAATCGTTTTTTGAAATTCTTAGGTAATCGTTATGATTATAATCATAATCAAACTGATTACTTCTGACTGCGTGAAAGTAAGCGTGGTGATAATCCGTTTTAAACTGACCATCAAAATCATAATCTAAATTTTAAAACTTAGGTAATTATAATCATAATCATATAAACCAATTGCAATTATTCCCAAATTTTATCCAGATTGCTTTTTTCACACAAAAGATTGTAGTTTGAAAAGTTTTGAAATTTAAATTCACCTGTTATGAGTGATTCGGTTCAAGAACTTCAAATAGGCTGGTTTGAGGTTATGCGGCTCCAGAACAGCCTGAAAAAAACATGAGAATGGATTTCAAGGTGTTGCACATTAAGGACTGTGTACGTCACAAGCGATTTTAACGCTAGTTATTGAGAACCATATGCAACTCACTGCATAAAAGAGCACAGCAGTGGAACAGGCATATAGAATCAACATCGAACCTTTAATCTCTGGTAAATAGCCTTTCTGCATACCTATTAAATAAGCAAGCTAAAAGAATAGAAAAGCTTATATTAGAATTATCAGTGACATGACTGTTACTGTTTCAACAAAAAATAGATTATGATATTGCTTCTACGTTTAGATACTTTATAATGATAACAAATAACATAATGCCATGCTAAAGTCACATACATAATACCCCATGTGAGAGGAACGGGAGAAGGCCAAAGCTCAAACTTCTTATAAAAGTCACAATTGTAGTGCCATACAATAGTCATAGGAACCATGGACACCCCAGAATTATATTATTAAGGGGGTGCATCCAGGAAAAGTTCCAACTGAATAATGTCATTAGACTATAGCTTCTTATGGATTCATCTTTTTTTCATCTTTTTTCATAAGTCAAGGGGGTGAAAGTGAACTCCCTTCAGGCTGCCCATGATAGAAACAATACCCTACACATGCCAGGCACAATGCTACTATGTGAAAGACATGTATAATACCATAGTGGTCAACTTTCTGTAATCATTCGGTGTGTGTGTGGGGGGGGAGTAAAATGGACAATTTTCAAAAAATAAATAAAATTATATAATTATTATATTTTTCACATGTCTTAAATGTTATGATAATATAGAAATTATAATAAATTGAATAACTTGGATTTCAATACATTTTCTTGGTTATTTTTTCGAATATCCCCCTTAAATCTCGGGGTAACTTTTAATCGCTTAGGTTTACATGAAGTCTGACTGATGAAGTCATTTCATTAACATAATGCATTTCAACTATACCTAACGAATAGAAAAATAATAAACAATAGCATATCAATGGGAACTAAAGAAGTGCACATGGAGTACAAATCAGCAAACACAGAATAATTACTTTTCTGTGAAGGTACATACAGTTCATGAGATCTGAAAATTGCGCAACGTTTCGTAAAAATATGGTTAAAAAAACGGTACATTTTGCAATACAGTAGCCATAATGACTAAAGACATGTCAATTTCCTTAATAATTATGGACAACTCATGTGTATTGTCCATAATTATTAAGATTATATTATTAATAATTATGGACAATACATATGAGTTGACAGCCACACAGCACTTTGAAAAGGCCCCAATTGCAACGCTGTGCAAAGGTTGTAAGTGTAATACCAAAGACAATAGATATAACATAGAACATCCGGATGTCTTCACTGAGTTCATGGTTGGTCAAATGGTTGACTTTGCAGTTAAACATGTTACACAACTAAAACTAGACAAGTCTTACTTCAACAAGTTTCCATGTTAAATAAAGAGCTAGAGTTGAACTACGGAAATGCTGCATGAATAGACCACCAAGGAAGGCAGCTGGAATGGCATAAACTTCTCGATCAACTCCGAATGTCCACCGGAGGAGACAGTTTACAATCTATAAAGACAAGCGTACAAACCAAAATTAATTTCCTCTGCATTTCCATATATTTTCCATGTAAGTTACACATAAATGCTTGAATTGAGCATACCCTGAATGTCCCTGTAAATCCTCCAAGAAAACAGCCTAAATTTAAAATGCGTTTTTGGGTGAGGGTTTTCCAAAGGACAGCCGGATTCGAAAATATTTTCTTACCGAGAATCATACAGCGAATGGTGGCATATACTGCATATCCTAAAATAAATGGTCGAAAATATCCCTACAAAAAAAAAAAAAAAAATGGAAAGAAAATGCAGCCCTAGCATTTCACCAAGAACAGTGCCTTAAATCTGGCAGCAGGGGAACAGCCCTGCTGTCTATGCTTTGTACCCCAATCATTAGAATCCATTTATATATGCAGGTGGTCCTAAACTATATGTCAAAAATGTAAAGGCAGGTAGAGGGGACCTAAATAAGCAGATTTCGTATAGGAATGTGTGTGCGGTAATGACACATTAAAGCGCTAGCTTGTAAAGCAGTATGAATCACAGGAAACTGAAAAGACAAGTAAAGACAAAAGAAAACAAAAATTTATTAATAGTTTACAAGAGGTGCCCGAAAGAGCGGCCACCAACAGCGATACAAGATTCACAGCGACGGCGCATGGATCGGCGTACATTAGAAAAGACGTCAGGCATGTCGATCACATGTCCAGCAGCAACAGACAAGCGGGCAACAAGATCTTCTTCAGATGTGACGGGACTCTCGTACACCAGGCTTTTAATATGACCCCCAAAACAAAAAATCCAAGCAGGTTAAATCAGGAGGACGCGGTGGCCAGGGACCTGGACCGCCCCGTCCTATAAAATGCTGGCCGTAGACAGCGTCCAGGTGATTCCTGACGTTTCGACTGAAGTGAGCTGGGGCTCCATCGTGCTGGAACCACATTCGTCTGCGAACAGCTGGAGGAACATCGACGATCCGGCTGATTCCTATCCGGGAATCGCTCCCTGTACATCCTTTGAGCAGCTAATCCATTTCCTTGTGCAGCCCCATACATGAAATGCATGTCGGCCAGCTCCGCATTGGTGAAACGATGCATGCTGCTCGAGATCCGTGCGGGAAATGATGAATCCAGCTAGAGAAGCGCTTTTATACGCCACAGTCATCAGCGCTCTCTACCGGCTCAAGGCGACATTACCGCACACACAATCCTATACGAATAATTGAATGCAAAGGCTTTGATTTTTTATTATATAACAAGATCAAAACTAACTACAGTTTATACCTCGTGTTTTTATTATTTATCAAATAATATAAAAATATATTAAACATATTTATCTGAAAGTTGGGAAATAATAAAAGAGAACTTCCTAATTAAAGCGGGGAGGTTGGGGAGGGACTAATTACAAGGAATTTAATTCATGATAGCCTATGTTTTTAATTCAAACCAGATTTGTTTAGATTGGTGAGAGTCTGGAAAAAAAATCGTCTACGAACTCAAACTGGACTCGAACCAACGATCCTTAGGTTCCTTCTATTTTTAGCCTGAGTGCATGGGATTTTTTTTTTTTATTCTTTAGACTCTTTTATATAGGTGTCAAACAAAATTCTTTTAGCTTAAATCGAAAACTTGGAGTGTCAGGAAATGATTTCTGGAAATTGTAGCGTTATAATATCATAAACATTTAACCGAGAAATAAAAATGGGCATGATTTTTTTACATTGTTTATATTTCCATGAAAATTATATTTTTAAACGTTAAATTTCTCAGGGTAACGTTTTATTCCAATAATTAGCAAAAATACTAATTAACACTTCACACTAAATGATTTTTCTTTTTAATTTGAGAATTAAATTAAATGAAACAGATTCTAGAAAAAAATTAATTTTTTTTACTACCATTTTTTAATAACTTTTCTCTTAAAAGATTTAATTTCTCATTAATTGTTCAGGTGATTTCGACTCTTTTAATTACGTTTTAGATTACTAAATATCTACTGACCCCTCGCTAATTAATTAATTAAGCCTAGTTTGATAACATACTGAGCTTTTGAAGCAAATGATTAAGTTTTTTTTTCCAATAATCATCGAAATTAAGTATATATATAGATATTAAATAAATAAAAAATATATGTACGATAATTTTTTTTATTTAATTTCAATAAACAACATTTTCTTAAAAATTTAAATACCTTTAATATTTTTCAATGTACAGTATCATATTACATTTTACGGCAAAATGAATATTTTTCTGTTCAAGAATATCTAAGACGTCCAAAGAGAAAATCTTTTCATTCTTAGCATATTAATTCTCTTAATTAATAAGTAAAGTATTGTATTTTGTTAAACGAATATGGAAAAAAAAAACGAAATTTTTTATTCGTTTGTGTTAGGAAAGGCACTTTGTGGATGACCCCGATCTCGGGGAAAAATGATTTTTCCACGGAAGAGAAAACGGCGAAAGAGGGAGCTTGTGCTTCAGATGATCGTAGCAAAAACACGAAGCCGACAGAGTCGGATAGGTTGCTAGTCATTCAGGCAGTACAGGTAGAGGCTGCTGCCAGAAAGCTAGGAGAAAAAAAGCGCAAAACAGCTTCGCCACCCCCATGGGCTTGCTCAATCATGGCCTCTTCTAAAAAATTACAATTAATTGGCGATTTTAAATCAAAAGCCAAACGAATGTGGTCAACAACTCGATCTAAGCTTTGGTTCTATGCTGGCCAAATGTTCACTTCGGTCCACCATTATTCTCGACTTGAGTAAAAGATCCCAGCAGATATAGAGGGGAAAAAAAGGATATTTTCCCGATTTTTTTCCCTAGCGAGAGGAATCTGGCATCGCTGGCTGACCTGGAGAATTAAAGTGGAAGAAAGACTGGTGTGAACATGGCGGACAAGTTAGATGAGGAGGATAATAACAAGGGTGGAGGGGATGAAGCTTGTTGTGCACGACCTCAGGAATCTTCCGCATCCGAAGAGGAAAGGAATAGCGCTGAAGGGGGTGTAGATGATAACGTGACTCTTTCCTTTCTGGACAAGTTAAAATGCATGATGTACAGCAAAGTGGAGCGGGATGCATTCCTCATTGAAAAACTGGAAAAAGAGGAAAAGAAAAAAGGTGAGTTTCCATTCAATTCTACTGTTTAATGTCGAAAATGTAAGTTGAAGCAGGGGCATCTATTTTTCAAAATCAAAATTGTTTATAAATACTAGAGATAAATAAATACGCACGAAAAGTACCCTGCAAGCAATATATAAAACCTGACTACTCTTTTTAAGTGAACTAAATATTTAGAATACAGGGGAATCATTTTTTTTTTTAGCAAAACGAGGCATTAAGATTATATTTTTAAACAACATTAGTTTATTTTTAGTGCATTAGGTTTACATTTAAAATGTACACAATATAAATTTTCATTGATTGCGTTATATTAAAGTTAATGCATATAGTTATTAATAAAATTAACCGTTTCTAGGAAGAAGAGCTGTTCTAACTCACGAATCAATAATCTTGGGGAACAAATTACAAAATAATTTGTATTTTTACTTATTATTTTTAATTTTTTTATTTATCCATAAGTCTTTCGATAAAATAACAAAATATAACCAATAAAGTATATATATTTAGAAGAAAGTCTTTATTTTGCTGTGAAGCGCAGGTGTTCAAATATAATTTTATGATTGCTTTAAGATGCATATTTAGGGATAAATTATTTTCATATTAAAATTAGAAAGTACTTTATTTAAAGCGTCTGATATTAAGAAAAATGAAGGCACGTGTCCGTATAACATTTTTTTTGTTATCAAAAGTGGTATTACTTATTTCTATTATAAAAATATTTTTTCCCATAATTATCGTTGCGCTAAAAAAATATTTACTTAAAACAGTATATAGAATGTCACATAAATAAAAATTCCTGCTCGTATATTGAAGTAAAAGCACTTATTAAACGGTTTCGACCCAATCACGCACACACAAGACTTTATTACTAGCTTGCTAACTGCGAATTTAGTATTTGCTACTGAAATAGCTTCGTGTAATTGAATTTATTGAATTAATTTAATTTCATAAATTTTAATCTATTTTTTTCATTTTTATTAGCAGTTTTAATTTAACTTATTATTTTGATACTTTTTTTTAAGTCGAAGCGTTTTTTGTTTGGTTATTGCAATGAAAATTTGGAAGTAAAACTATGACTACATTTAATAAACTATGCTTTTCATTATACCATAATTTAAATCTTTTAAGGCGGGTTTATCCTATGTAATAAATAACAATGTTATTCAGCACATTTCATATAACTTCGTTTAATAAGAGTATTTTGATAAATTCAAACGAGGACATTTTAATGGCATTTATTAAAACCAAATCTAATACGTAAAATGGCAAAATTTTATCAAGAATAGCATTGAATATGTTCCATAATGCGGACGGATATTGAAATATTGCGTAATACTTGTTTTGTAACGCCTTTTAATTTTTGCTGACTACAGATATATTATAATATTTAACATGGTGAAAACTTTTTCTGCGAAAATTTTTTGTAACATTTTTTATAACTGCTATATTGCATGCTATACAGTGCATAAACCCATCTATAGCCTCTTGAATTCATAGCAAAAAAGCATATTCCAGTGTTTTAGATTTATATAAAAGGTATTTCTAATTGTTATGAAAGTATTTATCTACTTATTTTTTACCCGATTCCAAAATAAATTGGACTATGAGCAACAGCATACTAAACCACACGAAACGATAGAATAATTTTTATATAATTCTGACTTAAATCTTCAGTCGAATTTGTTTTTTAAACTTACAAGAGCCAATATAGAAGTGCATTGAATGTCGTTGGTACAGATTGTAAACTGATAATTAAAGGATGCTAACTAGGTTGCTAACTAAAAAGTAGCTGGACTTTTAAATTTTTCTGTTTTAGTTTACTTTTAACCAACTTTTTAAGCGCGCTTCACGAGTAAATATTACACCGTTGTAAAAACGCGTCTGGTTCGTAATTTTCATCATTCGGCCTTGTATGATACTGTTTCGTGGATTAACATTTCAGAATAAAGTATAAAATTAATCAAAAATTGCATGCTTCTTCATTAAATAGATGGAATCGCAGCCTTAAATCAGGTTCTGAGGTGGTGCAGTGGTAAGGCCTAGCGTGCTGTTAACGCGGGTTGGAATTACAATGGTGCCGAAATACAACGCTTATCGACAAACTACTCACTGTAGTCTAGGGGCTGGTTCTCTTGAGCTTAGGAGGTTCGGATTTCCCGGAAAACTCTAGGTCTCGGCGCAGTATAACCCTTGCTGCCCTGGCGCCCTAAAACAAACGAGTCTTAAATCAGAATGGCAGCAATAATTGAGAAACCGATAGACCAATGAAAAATTTGTTAATAATATTTTTTTGATGGTAAAAGAATTTTCTCACCTTACGGTATCTATAATATAACGCGACTAATCTAGTACAGGAAATGTAAACGGTTTTTGAATTCCTTTGCCTTTGAAGTAAAATTTAAAGCTAACCTCATAAAAAATAGGCACGTAAATAACTTCTCCTTAAATGAAATCAAAATAGTAGTTGATTTTAGAAAAGATTTTTGGTACTTAAAAATCGTGTAGATTTAGTAGATAAAACCGAATAGCGTGACTTTATATGTACTATATGATGTTTTAGTTAAATATTTGTAACTTTAAGGATTACAATATCAACTAGAGTCTTTAATTATAAATATTGTAAAATTGCAACATTTTATAATTAAAACATTTTACGTTTTGCTTTTTTTTTTTTAATTTTCAGTTTTTATTAATTTCACAATTAGGAGATCATCTGAACAAAAGTAATTGGTTAGAAATACCTAGATTCTGCACTTTTTCAAATTAAATTTCAAAATCACCTTGCAGTATCAAAATTTTCTAAATCGTAAATTTATAAATCTTGTAGAGAATGTTCAAAATGATCATCGCAGTTCTGAGGCTATAAAATACAAGCAACTATTATTAAAGTAGTCCCAGTAGCTCATATTATAATTCAGATTATTAAAAAATAACAAAATATTGATAATATAAGCGAAAAAGGGTTCGTTGCATTTTTATGGCGCAAGGACAATAGTCATTCTGCGCCAAGCAAGGTGAGAAGCGAAAAGGGTGTTGGATAGTTTGGGGAATGGACATGACACTATACACAGGATAAACTTCGTTTATGGAGCTAAATACAATAATTATACAATTTGCGAATATGAAGCTGCTGGAAAAAGTAGCGAACTCGAAGTCTAGAAAATCTTAAGAAAAGTGGTTTACAAAGTGTTAAGAGAAATTGCAGACTCCGTGAACAAAAGGTGTATTAAGTCTTGCATGAATGTAAAAATAAAAGAAACGGGGCTAGAAAAATATATTGAATATACTGATATGGATAGTTATATACAACTGCTCGCGAGAGAATATTTGAAAATACTTTGTGAAGGAGATGAAGGCAAACGTAACCTTTAAAGAAAACGCTAGTTCAGGCATTTGAAGTGGTGGTGAAAAAAAAGGGTGAAGGGAAGATGAATGCAACGAGGAAATGTAGCACACGTTACTGGAAATTAAAAGCAAGGCACAATTTAATTGTACATGGTGCACGGCTTAAAATGAAAAATGCACTTTCCTGTCATAGTTACTTGATGCCAGTGATGATACGTTGGGGGCAAAGAAATTTATTCCAGAGAAAAAATGTGTAAAGGCAATATTGTGGAATCTTTGAATTTCCCTAGTTCTTATGATTGAGAAAATTTATAGGCAAACTGCAAGAGAAATAAGAGTAGCCTATAAACATACCAATTTCTGAAATAACTGAAGAATTGAGCGAGACTAAATGGATGGACAAAAGGAATTAGTTATATGTAATATAGCTATTAAAAGTTTTGTGTGGGCCACAGAGACAAGACTTTTAAAGGGAGAAGGCGCCCCGATGTGTGTCACATGTGGTGAAGCATTAAATGTTTCACATATTTTATGTATTTGCCCCAATTTTAACCAGTAACGCTCATTAACTTTTAACCAAAACATTTTTACCCTCCGTGACATTTTAGGCGATTGATTTAATCATCTTATTTTTAACTTTTTTCTAATATTGATTCCTCCCATCTCATCTGATTTTATATCGTTACATTTGTTGCATTTAATATATTACATCCAATATATTTTTGCCATTTTAGTTTTAATTTATTTCTCATGCTATAAAGTATGTACGATCTCACCTTGACTGATGCAGAATGACCCTTGCTGTATTTGCGACATAAAAAAACAACCAACCAACTAATTCTCTTGATATAAACGACCAAGACAAAAACCTGTATTCCATTCAGATGCAATTTCTTTTAAGCTGCAAAACGTAGTTGCACCTTTTGTTTATGAAACCGAAGAAATTTGCGCATTAAAGTTTTGTGATAAATGTGATATATGGAGTTCACACGAGAATTGAAACGTTTGAAAATCGCGGGTATTTTGGCGCATCCCTAGAATTTGAATTGCAAAAACCATCTTCTCTAAGTGGTGCACGTTTTCGCGTGTATTTAAATTAAATAACTGCGTTCAATTGTTCGAAATTTCTGATACGATTCAACCCTGCCTTAGTAAGTACTGCACGATTCTCCTGCATACACGTATCCTCCCGTAGAAGTTAAAGGCGAAAAAGCCTCTCTGGTCCCCGGTGTTGGATCGAAAATCGATTGAAACCGAGTCGGCCATCGCAGCGTCCTTCTTGTCCAAAACACTCAAGATTCAGACTAGGTTTCGACCGCTTGTAGTAAAAATTTCATCTCGACGTTGTTGCAAACATGCAGCAGGTTTCGTTAAATATATAAGCATATCTCATTTTCAAAACGTTCAATTGTTTAAGGTAAGGAAGTGGTATTCACCTGTGTGTATGATTGATGGTTAGACAAAACTAAAAACTCCTACTATGATAGTTATAAAATTTGAATATTATTTAACATATGTCATTGACTTGAATGTTTCAATTTACTATATTTATGGAATAGCACCCCTTGGATTTTCCTATTTCTAAAAATATCATCCACCTACCTTGCTATTTTCTGACAGAGAAATAGGATGAATGAATTTTCAACCTATGATACCATTTGTTTCATCCTCGAGAAATTTTGTGATTTAGTCTATAAATACTCACTTTCGATCTTTAACTCCTTATAAATAATGTAAAGTCGCTTTCTTATGAAAAAAATCGCTTTTACAGTACTGCATAATCAATTGCAACTAGTTTTAAGCTTTGAAAAAAACAGAAATTCAAAATAGAAATTCAAATGAGATTTTATGGAATTATAAAGACTTCATCACACACATACATTTTAAACAGTTTTTTTTCTTCAGAACATTGCAGTATGTTTTAGATAAGAGTTGACGAATTTGAAGGATTAAAATACCTAACAAAATTTGTTGAACTGATACTAACGTAATAACATTGATATATACGTAGGTGAGTCAAAAATTCTAGGAAAAAACCTATATAGTTATGTAAAAAATGAATTCAGTGTAATACAAATTTATTTATGCGGAACCTTGTTACGTTATGGTATTTTTACACATAGTTTATAGCACAAATATATACATTTTGCAAATTACAGATTGATATCCGCCTGGGCAGAACTGTATAAAGAATATCGAGTCTGACGGAGCCTATGCTGCCCAATCTTGAATAAACTTATAGTGTAAACATTTGGCAATCCCGCGGCAAACTTGCGCTTTCCTGGCACTTACGGTGCATGCGCAATAAAAGTAAATGGCGGCGACTATAGGAAGCCTGTTAAACATTAAGCAACGTTCTATTGTAAAATTTCTGACCAAAGGAGGCGTAAAACCTAACGAAAATTTGTCAAGATTACAAGTATAGTATGGTAATGAATGTATGAGTCAATCTACACTTTATTTATAGCGTGATAAATTTAAATCGGGACATGTTAGTGTTGGTGACACCAAACACTGCGGGCGACCATCGTTTTCGGTTTTATCATACTTTTTTGGGACTCAAAGGAAAATAATATACATTGATTTTTTTGGAAGAGAAAAGTACAATAAATTTGGAATATTACCTAACCTACTTAAAGGTCCAGTACGTGAAGCTATGCGTCATAAAAGACCAGGAAAGCTGCAACATGGTGTCATTTTCCACCTTGACAATGCTCGTCCTCACATAGCCAAAAATACTATGAAAACATTAGAAAACTTGGTTGGGAGCTGTTAGCACATTCTGTCTATAGTCCTGATCTAGCTCCATGTGATTTTTATCTGTTTACGCACTTTAAAGATGCTCTACGTGGACATTAATTCTCTACGAATTTGGAGGTGGAAATTTTTGCCCAAAATTGGTGTCGGGAACGACTACAAATCTTTTCTCAAGGATCTGACAACTTTGTAAAAAGATGAGATAAATGTATTGAAAAAGATCGTGATTATATAGAAAAATGAAAAAAAAAGTTAAGTTTATACTTCTTATAATTTACTTATTACCTCTTTCCTAGAACTTATTGACTCACCCTCGTATATCTCAAAAACGTAGATATGTTCTTATATATTAGTTCTTTCATTTTATATAGATACAGAGCTCAATAAATCTGGTCGTTATTGGCGACAATAATTTTGCAGTTGGCAAGTAGGGAATCTTTCCTACTAGGTTCTTAGATTTTCTTTTTAAGGCGGGCGGAAGTCCTGTTCTTGTCTACAGAATATAGTTCTGTACGATTTGTCGATCCATATACAGGGTGCTTCAAAGGGAACAAATTTCAGGGGTGACAGAACACATGGAAACAAACTCTTTTCATCATATTACTCTTAGTGACAATTTATGCGATTCTTTTAATCATGACACCATTTTTCTTTTTTTTTATCAAATATTGGCTTTTTAAATCTCATTTGATATTACATCGTTTTACTTCATTGTTCGTTTAATACATTTTTTTTTAATCTTTGTACTTTTAATTTATATTCTTAAAACCGTATGTACGGTCTCGCCTTGTCTGGCGCAGAATGATCCTTGTTGTCCTTGCGCCAAAAAGATATAACCAACCTATCTTTTCATCGTAGAATGCATGGTCGCAAGTGGAGAGGTTACGCGCTACAGGATGCTTTCGATTTCCCAGGATGGCATAGCGATTGATAAAACAGGATGGGTATGAAACTTCAAAATAAAGTTTAAGACAAAACAAAACGTCAATAACTGCTTAACATGACGAAATGGAATCAAAATTGTTAATATTAAATAAATGTACAAATTAAATCACAGGTACGACCATTAATCATCTCACGTAGAATCTCTTCTGCGGTGGCTGGCG
Source organism: Dysdera silvatica (assembly GCA_006491805.2). NCBI lineage: Eukaryota > Metazoa > Arthropoda > Arachnida > Araneae > Dysderidae > Dysdera > Dysdera silvatica. The sequence goes on along the minus strand of QLNU02015360.1, from coordinate 294,595,826 downwards.
TTATGACATTATTGCCACGACTTGTATCGTGCATGGTAGCACTGAAGGATCCCGTTTAAGACAGTTGACGGTGCAAGTAAGAAAACATTCCATAATCGGGAACACGCCTGTTGGGAAAGCGCTCTCGGTAAAGCGCTTCCCTACCATTGCCGAAAGCGTAAACAAAATGCATGTCTACCTGCTCCACATTGCTATACCGATCCATTCCGGGTCACTAATGAACTTGCACATGAAAATCACCACTTTTATACACACGTCTGATAGCGTACTCTAGCGCAAAACTTCTTCACTTGTGACCATGCATCCTATGGTGAAAATTGTTTGTTTCGGTGTGTTCCATCACCCTGAAAGTTTATTTCAATAGTTTTTTTTTTTTTTCTTTTTGAATGCACACTCTCTCTCTATAGATAGATACATACGTGCGTCCATGAATGCATGCATGCATGCACATGAGAACCTGTCTAAAGTGACCACCTTTGGGACTGGACTGCAATGGTCATCATAGACAGGTGGCCATTATACACGACAGACTTAGGTATAAGCAAGACCAAGTACCTACCAGTTCACTTTTATAAAAAAGTCACTTCATTCAGATGGACACTTTACCAGGTTACACTGTATGTGTGTGTGTGTAATTCAAAAGACTGTCAGGCATTCAAATGGTTAGAAAATAAAAATGGTTGGCATTGGGAAAAACAAAAAAATTAGTTTAGCAGTGTGTTATATTTAGATATTATATATATCGAACTTTTGGAAGCGTTCGAGTATCACGTAAGCATCTTTGGGAGCGGGATTTCTGCTGTGCTTATTTTCCTATGTTAGCCAATGTTAATTTTTGCTTACCGGGGGAGGGGGAGTTGAAATGGCCAAAATATTGCTTACGTAATACTTGAATTCTCCCTTTAGAAAGGAAAGATATAATATATCAATAAGAAACTCCATTTGTATGTAATGATTTGTTCAAATCGTAAAGATTATTAAAAATCGCCTATTTGTTTTCCCCCATACTTTGTGCCTTCAGCTGTGAAAATTTTAGCTGTAACGTTCCTTTGGGAGGTCGTGGTTGCTAAAAGCCAAAGGCGAGTTCCTCCTGGCTGTAAATAACGTCTGGTAGGATTGCGTTGAGTTTTCCAAACTTCGGTTTTGATCATCCGCTTTGTAAATAGAATGCACGCGTGTGGCTTGGTCACATTTAAACAGGTCAAAAATGAATTACTCGTTGCAAAATGACCTTGCTGGCATATACAACAACTTCTAAAAATGCTGGAGGTAAGAAATTACGAGGTACTTTATGGTACTGATAGGGCAGAAATGTCGAAAATTTTGCACATCTGTCAGCAATGTATAATCTCTGCTACTCATTCATAAGATGTATGATTAGCCCAGCGTGCATGCTAATGACCATGAATATAGTTCTGTCTGCATTGTCTAAGTGGTTTGAAGACCTTTCCTGTATTTTCTATTCTTTGATATGAAGCTGAAAATATGAACAGTAATTTCTGTTACGTGCTCCAACAACCATCTCAGAAAAGGGCTTATACACGAAATTCTAAAAGTCCCTAACAAATGTTGTGAATTTCAATTCAGTGTATTCAAAGGCAATCATACTTGCTGTTAAAATTTATAACCCTAGATGTACACAGAAACTTCACAAGTTGGAGTTTACAAACTTATAATGGGAGATACGAGGTCCATATATCCATATGTATATATATACAAAATTGCTTCGCAGTGGGGGAGTTCCATTGACTTCCATTGCCTCCCTACGCACGCCAGCAATTATAACCAATTCCTTCTGATTGTATCCTTGTTCATGTTCAACTGCATTTTTATCAGAATTAAAATGTACCTAGAAGGACGTTATATATTAATTGTGCAAATTAGTAGACGATAGCGCGATTAAAACTCTTCAACCTATTATTAACTAATTACAGTAAAACCTGGTAAAGTGATCACCTTTATAAATTGACCACTTTTTATGAGAGAGAACTGATAGGCCTTTCTTTGGTATATATGCCTATACCAAAGTCTGTCGTGAATAGTGACTATCTGTCTATGATGACCATCGCAGTCCAGTCCCAAAGGTGGTCACTTCAGGCAGGTTCTACTATAGTTGCAATTGCGCATTTATTTACATATAGATTAATTAATATTAGATTTATTACATTTTTTAACTTCATCTATTTTTTTCCATAAGAGAAAAGTTGATTTGAACAGTATTTTTTCCAGAATTTTACATCTGCATTGCGTAAATGCAATTAAATTTTTATTTGCAATTTTTCTTGATTTTGTTTCGTTCTTAACAGAATTAAAATATGCAGTTGTCAATTATATAGTAAAATATTAAACATGTTTATGGAATAGTAAATTGTGTCACTGAAATTAATTTTTGTTCGGAAATACAACGGCTCGGTTAAAATTTATTGTCATGCAAAAAATATATGTCTTGCTTGGAAATTTTTCTTTTGCATGGTACCTTATACGGAAATAAAATTTCTGTTTGAAAAAAACAAACAATTGTTTCAGTTTATTTTATAAAAAAATATTTTTGTCTGATTTAACTAAATACCTTTTAGCAACATATCAGTTTTAAGAAAAATGTTTTCTATAATAAGTGATTTCGCCTTAGTCTCAATGTGCATGTATCATCAAATTTAGCCCTTACTGATTTTTTTCAATTTCACGAAAGTTAAGTAGTTCACATATCCAAACTTTTGTTTACACACATATGTGTGTATAGTACATGTCTTTTTTTCTCTCGATTGTATACCCATTATAGCTGTTTCAGCGAAGAAGCTAGAAATAGTATATTTATATATTATATAAATGATTGAATATTTTAATATTACATTAACTTCTAATGTACATAAATCTACTAAATTACTGATTGTAAGCTACATTCCGCAAATAAAAACGTCATTTTTACTACAGTACTGACATTGTTATAATACACTACAGTTAGTGCAACGTTTTCTCAATCCCATCATTTCAAATATTGGCAATGTTACATTTTTATTAACTTTATTTAGTCCATGTAATTGTAATTTAGCTCCATATGAGTTTTTGGGGTTAAAACTGTTCTCATGAATATATTTTATGAAGTGAGCGAATATTATTATATTATTATTATTATTATTATTGAGTGAGTTTGTATTTACGAAGTCAGAATGATTCTGTAATAAAATAGTAATTGCTGTTTGAATGCTTTGAAGGGTTTTGTTTATCTGTGCACATTGTTTAGTATGGAAATGCTAGTTCTTGTCAAATGTACTACAGTTGTATTTATTTTCGTATTTTTGTTTTGTCTGCTTGTTATTTCTTTGTTGTGAATGATTAATTTACTTGTAACAAACTTTATTTTATTATTGTTCTTTTCTATATGCCATTCTATTGTATTCAAGATATTGCATCATTTGTTACATTTTACTACGCTTGTATTTTGTTCTTAGTGTGTAAAAATTATTATTTTCATATGTGTGCTATTTTCTAATAACTATTTTGGTGTATTTATTATTTATTTGTGATATTTATTTTTATCAGTCTTTAATAAGTGCTAATAGTTTTATGCAAACTGATGAGTTACATTTTAAAATGTAAATATTAGAACGCTTCCTGCTGCCCCTTAATCCCGTGTACGATGCCTAAGAGAGAAATTCTATGCGAGGTTTGGGCTTCACGTTAAGATTTGTGTTCAGTGATCCAAACAGTAGCGGAACGTGAAACTGAGCAACCATTTTCGGGAGCAAGTTATTTATCACTAATCTCACTTTATATTATGAGCATTTTTTTCAATTAATACTTCAATCATATTTATTTTCGCAAAAGCTCTCAATGCTTTATTCTTTAAGCATTCAGACTTCGATATTGAAGTAAGGTGGTAGGTAAACATCCTTAAAAACCAATTTTCTGTTATAGCTTAACCCTTTTATTCAGTTAAACCCCGCTATAGCGAACATTAAGGGACCGAACTTTTGGTTCGGTATATTCGATCCAATAAGAAAAGAATGTATGAGTGTATAGGACCAAAACATTTGTTCATTATATACGGGGGTTCGTTATAAGCTTGGTTCGCTATAGCGGAGTTTACAAAAAATTTTGCCATATTTCGAAAAGTACTCTTCCCTATATAATTATGATATCCTACGTTGATATACTCTCAAATGTATGCATTCTCTACTCTTCAATTTCCACAAATTTACCTTTAAACTGAGGTTCGTTGTATTACAAGTTACAGCTCCCCAACTATTCCCTGTGCTTCTAATTTCTCCCCTTATATTAGTAATTTTCGATAAAATTCAAGTACGGATTCCAAATGTTAATAGCATCATTGTATATTATACCACGATTCCAGAGAAAAATCCCACAATAGCAAGAAATATTAGTTTTTTGAAGAATTTCTTTTGTACTGTTCTAATCAAATGCCTCTCCACTGCTCCATATCCATGGCCATGCTAATAAATTATGTGTATTTTGCCTTTTACCCACAGTACAAATATGTTCTTTTGGTATTTAAAAACATCTCCTTCCGCCTTATTAGTGAACCTTTATCACAGCTCCTGCACGTTATCTGGTTATTACATACGTATTGTATGTCTGTTCTAATGCTTGCAGAAATAGAACACACATTGTAATTAAAAAGGACATACATCGGTCTTTCACGAGATCGAATTATCTAATAAATGATGACAACATTATTTTAATAGAAACATTCTCCATGTTGAGATATATACATATTTATTTATTAAATCTTCCCTTTTCTCTCGAAGTTTTCTCAAGTTTCCATGTATAAAATAATTGAATCAGAATGAAATAATTTCAATTCTTAAAATTAATAACAATTATATAGGTTTTTTTTCTAAACTAAAAGGATATACTTAACGCATAATAGTTGGGAAATACTGAATTATTTATTTTCTCGAAATTCCATTTTTTTATAATTTTTAATCTGTAGATCTTAAATTATGATCTAATTAAAAAAATAAAATTTAGTAGAGAGTCAGTCTGTGTATTGTGTGTGTGTGGGGGAGGCTGATGGATTCCTCGGAAAACTGTAGGTTCTGGTCCAGCTACCCTCATGTCGTAAAAACCACAAATAAACCAAAACTTCCCATTTTCACTTGAAATGTCATGGATTGCATAATCATTAAATTAGATATATTTCTTAAAAATGTTCTTCCAGAGATTCCCGCGCACTCTCTTATATTTTCTGGTCTATTTTTTCCCTACGTCAATGTTTATTTTCTTTTCCATTTACGGTAAGAGAGATGAGTACAGCGTACGGTCGAATTTCGTTTCGTCACTGAAATTTATTTGATTTGAAATTAAATACCCAAGTTTTGTAACCTGTGTCTTTTTTAAAGTCATATGCCCTTGTGTATGATGAAACTTCCTTCAAGAAATTTTAGACATAATTAAATATATATACACATATTGAGACTCATAATGTGCTTTCGACGAGTGGAAGTTCTCTGTGAAAGAGGGATAGTTTTAGTAAATAGAATAGCCAACACACACGGTCACATATGTCGACATGGATTGTATTGCAGTTGTTTATTTGACAGATTGGAACACAAGCAGTGGCGTAATTGGGGTGGGGCTAGAGGCGGCTTAACCCTTCCCCAAAAGAATCTAGCGCCCCCCCCCACCAGAATTCAAGGCTATGGCGATGAACATACAGGGCAGATGAAACTAGTTGGGAATAAAATACCGTTTGGTTTCACGAAAATTTCACAGCGCATTTTTAATTATAAAACGGTTTTCAGATACAAACCTATGTTACGAAATAAAAAAGTTTAATGCTTAAAAACTTCACAGTAGAGTAGCATTAGTCAGTTTCCATTATTTACTTCGTATATTCTGAAGATGATTCGCACAGATGAATCGAAACGTGAAATTTTTAGTAATAAAATCTTTTATGTATTTTGTAAGACAGTTTTGCACCTAAAACCGCTTTTATAATTAAAATACCGTTTCTTGCGAGCAGTCGCATTCTCGCACAGTTCACTGTGATCGTCAATTTGCGCAACGAAAGTATTCAAAATAACATGAAGTAATTTAATAAATGACAAGGACAGCAAATGTCAAACTGCAGCGAAGTCTACAGATCTCTTAAGACCTGCGGAATAAACTCTAAGAATGCTTTTTTTTTTAATCATGGATTTTATGTCATTCTGTCATTGGTTTAAGTCATCACTGTACCCATTAAATTGGACTCAAATTCCAGTATAAGAAGTTCCGTCGTTCTGTAATTCTGCTTTTACGGTTTTGAGAAAATGGCCACATTCACCCGTTTTCAGGTAGATCGATTTGCACATACGACAGTTCCGATGTAATTATGTATGCTTTTCAGTCCTTATTAATTAGCTCAAAATTATTTTCTTTGGCATTTTTTAAGAGATTGTAATAATACATGTTCATAATTTCGTTTAAATAAAAATGTTTAGACATAATTTATGTTCATTAAAATTAACTTCCCTCGGAATAATTTGACTGAAAGCTTTGAGAGATTCATTTTACGTAAGAGCCAGTGAACGCCATGTTTTCTAAGGTTGCTCTCCGGTGGCGTAGTGGTAAACGCATTGGTGTATTATGCCGTTAACACGGGTTTGACTCCCAACGACACTGTAGTCCGGTAGGACTCTTACGTTCCGTAGATCTCTTGCTAGCAGAGATTAGGATTCCTTGAAAACTTATGTTCCGGCGTAGCATGACCTTTGTTGTTCTTGCTCCGTAAAAACATAAACAAGCTAAGGACATAACCTAACGTGAAATTGGGGGATACTGTCTGTAATTTTGTAGATCAATAACCCTCGGTGATTGTATCTGTACAAAAAATGGCAGTTGGAGTGGAACGAGCAAATTTTTAATAAGCTTCACCGCATTAAACCTCGTCTTGAGGTGTGGCAGTCTAGCTATAGTAGTGACCTCTGTGAAGAAGCCACTCTGGCTAGACTTCACGTCGGGCATATACGCTTCTTCCATCAACGTCTTTTAAAGGGAGAAGATGCCCCGATGTGTGCCACATGTGGTGAACCATTAAATGATTCACATGTTTTTTGTATTTACCCCAATTTTAACCAAAATAATTTTACCCTTCGTGACATTTTATGCAATTCTTTTAATCATGAAATCATTTTTAATTTTTTATTTAACAGTGACTTCTCCCATCTCGTCTGATTTTTTATATCATATTGTTTGTTACGTTTAATACATTACATCCAATATATTTTTACTTTTTTAGCTTTAATTTAACATCATTTTAAACCGTATGTACGATGGCACCTTGATTGGTGCAAAATGACCCTTGTTATCCTTGCGCCATAAAAAACCCAACCAACTAACCAACCTCGGTGATTGAAGCTCACAGTAATCGTTGATCTCATCTCAGAGATGGCTCCCTGTACATTCTTTAGACGTCTAAATATACATATTTTTTTTAACTTCCTCAGGCAATCATTGAGTGTAAACGCCCGTGACGTAAGCAACAGCTGAAGTTTGGCACAGCGCATAGATTGGTGAAAAGCTGGGAAAACGAAGCAATGTTTCACCTTCGGTAAACGCTTTTAAACGGAAATGACGAAGCACTGCTGCGTTAGCGCGAAAGAATATGTTTAACAACCCGCGCTAAAATTACTAAATTGAGTTGTTAGCTTTTGGAAGCATTTATTCAATACACAGTATTAAGAGATTAAAGCAGTAAAAATGTACCATCATAGAAAATGCAAACAGAGGATCAACAATCAATTTAATAAATGTAGAAAACAAAAAGGATTTTTTTTCCTATTAAGGCGTATGTCGGTGGTATGGTGGAAGGCGGTGGTGGAAGGGGTATATCGAAATACGTATATCGGTGACGGCTCGTCAGTTAGAAATATGGTAGCGCTACAAAGGAATTGTATCTTAAAATAGAGTTTTAACACAACATACGATAATAAAAAACAATTTACAAAACGTTTAAATATTCCATTTATTTGTATTTACTCCAAATTTTGTGAAAAATTAAACAATTAAATCAATTCCCCCCCCATCAGCTGTACTCTACAGTGATGCAGTTGCAAGGCGTTCGCCTAAAGTTGACCCACGTTTGACTCTCAACAGTAAGGGGAAAAAATAGCTTAGCAACATATATGGACGAGTCGCCACTGGTATGAATCGCAAATAAAAGTTTTATGCGATTTTTTAAAAACATCTATTCTTTTAAGAGGGAGAGTTCAAGTATTACGTAACAATATTTGGGCCATTTCACCCCCCAAGGTGCTTATACTTGAACGCTCCAAGAAACGTGTTAGTCCCATTTTCTAATTTAACGGTGTTAGAATTTTTTAAGTCTGATAATTTATCCTCTTGTGTTTGGGTATGTATGACATTAAAGACACAAAAATACCTATACGCTATTTTTTAATTTTATTTTGCACCCGTCCCAATATGATATTTAAGCTTTTACCACTGTCAAAATTTAGAAAGTCTTGCTTATAATCTCTTAAATATCACAAATGCAAATAAAAATGGTAGAACGAATTGTGACAACGTATTCATGGATTAAAAAAAATAAATAAAACGTTATTTCCGTAGATATTATACTATAAGTTTTACGAACGAATCTTAAAGTATCTACATACGCAGGATCTTCAAAACAGATGCTATATTCAATCTCGAAAAACTATTCGTTCTGCTAATCAGAGCAAAACTGTTCTCAAACTGATTTAAACCCCCGCATGTTTGTTTTTTCGATTTTTTTTTTTTACAATTTATTAATTTATATTTTTATTTATTTTATTATATTTTATTCGTCTGAAAATTAAATACTTCCGTTGAATTCTGGTCGTCCAAAGCAAAGGGCGTGTGAATGTTACTAAACAACAATCTTCAGAAAAAAAAATTATCAACAAATCAGTTTCGTTCTCGGATTATATTTAAATTTGGGCCTCAGCATTCATATTAATGTGTAATTTTAACATGGTATAACCGATGTTTCTAACAGCGAAACCATTACAGTCACATATACTTTTCGGAGCAATGTGCATCTCATAATATAGTTGGCAATTGTTCAGCCTGAGAAGGGTAATAATATCTTATAAGCTTTTATGTAAATGCGGAGGACTTGGGCATAATTACTCGCATACAGACAGTTTAATAATGGAAAAAGACGTTCTATACAGGGTGTTCCAAAAACATCGAGTCAAAAGTATATAGCCGTGATCCTTGTGCAAAATGGACCATAATGGCCCTTTACATGGGGGGTCGGAAATGAATATCCACGGAGTTATGCATACTTTTATTTCGCAGAGGCGGGATCTATAATGACCAATGGCGCTTACAAACCAAGAAGTTGTCTCCCCCGAAAATTTCAACTCCAGCGCGGGGTTGCTACATTGCATCCTCAAACAGGATTCCAGGCGTGTTGGCATTTTTTGTGGTTGCTGAGATTGGCGACTTGATTTTATAATTGGCGCAATTTCATAAAAATTTTAGGGCTCCTACGTAGGGCTGGAAACTTCCCTCAGTGGTGCACTACGAACATAGGAGGCCTCAAGATCCGTGGGAGCCCTCTTGGTTCTAAAGCAAGAAGTTTAGTTTGAAAAATAAATATCTCGAGACTCGCAACACCGATTAAAGAAGTTTACCTAAGGAATGTTTCAATTTTTGCTACGAAGGGCAGGGCAGGCAATAGGGGGAAGGGTGAATTGCACAGGGACCCGGTGCGGCCAAGGGAGCCCGGTACTAAAAGGAACAAACCCTCCGCCCAGCATGCGTTAACAAGATCCGTATACGGACGCCTTACCAACTGCGCTACTGGGACGCTACCACCTCATGCTGTTTAAAATTACTTTGTGCACGTTCATACAAATCGACACCCTACCATAGGCGTAGCCGGGGGGGAGTTTTGGGGGTTATAACGCCCCCATTGCAATGAAATTTTGTATATTTAACATAGGAATATATGAGTTGTAGCTCTGTAACCCCTCCCATTAAGCCTATAACCCTCCCCTTATGAACTTTCTGCCTACGCCACTGCACCCTCCCCACCTCTGGGATACTTACTGAATCCGTGAATGCCCTCCACCTGCCAATCATAAACTTTTATGCTCATGTTTTACCGCCCAAGAATTCAAAAGTCTGTCCTGCAGGTAAATAATAAATAGCTTGATAATAAAAATAAAAGTTAGTATCGAAAAATTACCCTTGATCCAGTAGCGTACGCAGAAAATTCCTAAAAGAGGTTGGTTCGAATGAGAAGGTTTACCTCTGCATCACAACTTCCCGTTAACCTATTCAGGGGCGGACTGGGCCGCCGGCCAACTGGCCCCCGGTCCGGTGCGCCCTCATGGGCGATAGGACTCGCGCCCTCCTATAATCCAAGCTATGCGCCCTTTGAGAGAACCCAGTCCGCCCCTGCACCTAGTGTTAATATTCTCCCAATTGCGGGAGATTATGGCCCACATGAATCCCACTTCCGTACGCTTATGTCTTGTTCAATTCTGAATAATGACGACTATAGGCGCCGGCATGTTGGCCGAGTCGCAGGGTTTGTATTTCCATTTACTATGGAAAATTTGTAATAGGGGGCGTTCAAATATTATGTAAGCAACTTCGTGTGGGGGCGCTGTTGTGCTCATTTTCCCATGTTTATTTTAAAGTTAATTTTTGCTTACCGGGGGGTGGGGTGGGGAGCGAATAAAATGGCTAAAAAGTCAATGGTTCGATTCTTAAATAGCTTGCCAAAAATTCGCCATTCTCGCCAAAAATTAGCGACGGCGAAATTTAGGAAACTAAATTCAAGGGGCGAGCCAAACTTTCAATCACAATTTTCATTGGCTCGAAATTGTTAACTCCCACATGCCAGAGATGCACAGCGAATAAGAAACCTGTTTCTTGATAATACAGCCCAGATGCAGTGTATTGGACAAATACGCTCATTATAAGTGTAACTTTCTTTTTTTTATCCAATCATGCTTTGTTATTTGTTTATAGCCATAACTCCGTGGTTATTTATTTCCGACCCCCCATGTAAAGGGTCGCTATGGTCCATTTTGTACAAAGATCATGGCTATATACTTTTGATACGGTGTTTCGGAACAACCTGTATGAAAACTAAGTATAACAGTGTATCAATTATCATGATAACAAGTTCATTTATATGCATTGTTACCAATTTCAGATCTTCGTCCTTAGAAACTTTCTGTCTTTTCATTGTCCTAGACATTGGTATTTTTAGCATGTGCTGTTGCCGATTGTTATTAGCATAAACTACTACTTTTAAGGCATTACTTTTTCGTTGTCATGGGCACTGATATAAAAGAATTGTATTTTATTGTAAAAGGCACTACTTTAACTAATAACCAAAGTATTTGTAATGATTCTATAAAGCTTAATTATATTTCATTTTCTTTATGAATCTATGATGATTGCTTTCAGAGTGAATCTAGAAATTATTGGAAATTAAATCCTAATTAACTGTTTTTTTAAGTACGTTAATACAAACAAGTAATCATGTAAGGTAGTAAACACTTACTTTTTTTTATCCGGTTATCCTCGAATAGTGCGAGTTATTCTTCTTTAGAGTTTCGCTTATTAAATTGAGACGATGAGCATATGAACTAGCAACGATATTTAAAATACATTTAATATTATCTTGAATACGTTTAGAGGTTAATTTCTGCTACAAGTGGAAGTAGGAAAAAGACACGTTAATACTAAGAAGCTTTAAGAACGACTGACGGACAACAGTACAATGAAAAGTATTGGCGTAGTTTTCCGATGTACAGTGATCGTCACATGTATCTAATAGAAATGTTGTTTACCAAGGAAGTTCAGGATTGCTGATGTTTAAGTGAACCTAGAACTTCTGTTTCCGAAGTGTGTCAGTTGCAGCCGAGGAATAAATTTAAGATATTGTTGTGAAGAGCAGTATATGATACTTTTCTCAAAATATACATACATACACATATGCTCCTAAATACAATGATGTTGGTTACAGGTGAATAATAACTCCAACTAGAAGCATGTGGAATTGAATTTGGAAAAAAAAAAAGAAATTTATTTTTTTAGAGCTACTGTGTCACGTGTCCGCAAAACGCAACTACTCGAACGAACGTTAAAAATTGTTTCCCGCTTTATCGACGTCCATGCCTGTTTTCAAGGAGGAAGCGGAAGCTTTCCCGATGGGAGCCATCTAAAGCTCTTCATAATAATATGTCAAACGAGTCAAGTAGAATGTGTTTGAACAGCAAATTATAAAAGTTTTTGGTACATTGGTCTCACTATTATTCCTGTCAATATTACTTGGCAATATTTTTTATTGGTTTCACATTTTTGAACTTTTCGCATAGCTTTCAGAAATGACATCAATGAATTAACGTAAACATAAAGTCATCAGGTATCAAACTTATATATGTGTATTAAAGACAAGTTATGAAACCAGGGCATACAAATAAGGTAGAAGGAAAAAATCGCTGGTATATATTATTGCAGCAATATATTGCTAATTAAAATTATAAGAACAGCTAACAATTTTTTTAAGACAGGTTCTCTCAGTTCCGAACATGGCTTATAACTTGAGAATATCCAGAATTAAATAGTTACTGGCTTGAGTTCTGCAGCTCTCCAACCGCTAGATGTTATTCAGTTACCGATGAGGAAAGCACCTTAACGTAATTTCCGAACGACAGCAAATATATAAATAAAGATAACAATGCAAATATGCCGAGCCTGTTGAAGCAAAACCATGAGATTTACCAGTGAGCCGCTTGAGTGATTTCTAAATAGAATCCAAAGAGTCAGCTTGTTAACAATCTGCTCGTTAAACATCCACAACAATTATATACAGCGTTTATCACTATTTGAAAATTTACACATTGTAAAAGTTCCCTACTATAATGAAAAATGTTACTACTTTCATCATTCGTACACATTAAGGGTTCATTTCTATTGCCATTGAGCAAAATATAGTTCAAATTTCCTTATTGCTGGTATTAATCATAGCATGTGTAAGAATTCAAATCCTTTCGCCCATTTTCAGAGCTCAAACATAATGGGATCTGAGCATCCAATTAATGACTTCGAGGATCTCTAAACCAGTGGACATCACCTTCTTTAGAGGAGATTTTCTCGTCTGCTAATCGGTGGCGCCTAATCCTCCTAACGTTTTAATTTAGTCTGAATGGTTTCAGCACAGTAATACGAATTAGTGAAAACATCAGTATCGTATTTCGAGGATTTTAACTCCTAAAACTCGAAAACTAAATTAGTAGCGTTCAGTTAGTTAAAATGCTTTACCTATTTCCAGCGCCAAACAGCTCCGTAACTTTAACCATTGTACACTCTATAACAAAAAAATCGATGCACCAAGAAAGAGTTGTCCGATTGTAATGAAATTTCGTATGCAAAGACATTTTGACCGAACATGCAAATGATTAAAATTTGGTGTCCAATGAATGAATAGCGGGAACTCCAGCGCATCGGAACTGCGCATTCAGCAGGTGTATATAAGGAGCGATTCTCAATATGTGGTCAAAATTTCTGTTGCATTTTGACTGCGGATATCTTACGTCGACTGTAACAATGCCTCGCCGAAAGATTCGTGCTCATTACGAGCATATGTCAGAGTTTGAAAGAGGTCGTGCTATCGGATTGAAAGAGGCTGGTTGGACGAATCGAAGAATCGCTGGACATGTGGGTCGAAGCGATGCGGCGATTGGACGGTGCTGGCAAGAGTGGGTCAACAACGGCAGATGTCAGCGTCGGGACGGCAGCGGTCGACCTAGGGCCACAACAGAACGGGAAGACAGAGCGATTGTCAGAGCAGCTGTCACAGCACCGGATTCGTCGTTATCAACTATCCAACGTGTGGCCCGCACACATGTGTCCAACATGACCCTCTGCAGACGACTGAGAGAGCGGAATTTACGCTCGCGCTTACCTCTCACGCCTTTACACCGTCAAGTCCGATTACAGTGGTGCCGGGCTCGATCAACTTGGAACTGCGCTGACTGGGGACGTATAGTCTTTAGTGACGAGTCCCGTTTCCAACTGTGTCCTGACGACAACCGCAGACGTGTCTGGAGACGTCCAGGGCAGCGTGGGGATCCTGCCCTTACTATCGCACGCCACACATGCCCACAACAGGGCGTTATGGTCAGGGGGTGCCATCTCCTTTGATAGCCGGACCCCTTTGGTGGTCATTTCTGGCACACTTACAGCACAGCGGTACGTAGACGACATTCTACGACCGGTTGTGTTACCGTTCCTTTTGCGACACCCTGGACTTACGTTTCAACAAGACAATGCCCGGCCGCACACGGCACGTGTTGCTATGAATTGTCTTCAAGCTTGCCCAACACTTCCTTGGCAAGCTAGGTCTCCTGATCTCTCTCCCATAGAGCACATTTGGGACGCTATGGGAAGGCGATTGCAACCATCCCGGAATGTTGACGATTTAGCCCGACAGTTGGAGACAATTTGGCAAGAAATTCCGCAGGACACCATCCGGGATCTTTATCAGTCTATGCCACGCCGGGTGACAGCTTGCATCCAGGCCAGAGGTGGACCAACGCCTTATTGACTTCCTCCTTTTGTAACGGTCAAACTCTGCAATAAATCATTCAATTGTTCTGAAATTTTAATCGTTTCTTTTTCTATGTAT
>QLNU02015360.1:294570587-294581085 GCA_006491805.2 Dysdera silvatica | reverse complement strand
GCGCCACCGCAGGGCCTCAATGAGTCTTACGATGGCATTGTAATAACGCGTCTGTCTACCGAAAACTCGTCGTGAAACCTGTCGTGCAGAAAACTCTGGTTTGAATTTAAATGATACCGAAAGCCTGCTGTTTTTCTACTGAAGCATAATCCGGGGTTTGATTCCCTAGGTGAAGGGGATTCTGATCCCTTGGTACACTGTAGGTCTTGGTGCAGCATGGCTTAACTGTCTTTTTGCCATAAAATACAAATAACACTGCTTTGAGTGCACTTAATAAGAATACAATAGCACCATAATACATATGTTAATTGCGTTATACTTTATTCAAAAACAAGCAAAAGTCCCATGTTTCTCTTTGATTGAAAACTGTTTTTAAGAGATTTCTAAATTATGAAAATGGTATTTTTTTTTAAGGAATGATGAAAGGGGAATCTTTAAATAGAGATGAAAACGGAGAATTTTAAATAATGATGAAAACAATGAAGTTCTTTAAATTTGACCTTTTCACAAAAGGACATCACTTCATGGAATCGTGATCCTAAGGAAATAGCTTTTCAATAACTGAGTTTTAAGGTTAAAAGATTTCGAGCCTTAATTTTCGAAATCTTACACCTTACAGTCGACCCATATTTCGATGGATATAAACTACATAAATAACATCACCTTCGTTTGCGCAGACCGACTCGTACTGTCCTTGCGCCATCAAAATTGAACCAATCAATCAATGCTTTTTCAAGGTGTAAAGTTTGTAGCGCCTTATGCTTGTGGGTATGTTGAAAATTTGTATTCGGGCTCTGTCGTAGGAACGTGTTCCCCTAGAGTGCCGTTTAACTGGGTTTGACTCCCAATAGTGTTAAGAAAATGACGTTTAGCTGCAAGTTGCTCAATGTAGTCCGGGGTTTTGGTTCTCTAAGCCTTAACAAGTTCGAATTCCTTTAAAAAAAAAAAAAAATAAATAGGTCCACTACCCTACGGTGGCTTAGCGGTAACACGTTCGTCTATTGTACCGTTAACTAGGGTTCGACTCCCAATAGTGGTGGAGTGGAGTATGCAAGAGGTGGGTGGGAAGGATGGCCGCCGAAGACGGTTCTGTAATCCCAGACAGGACGCTCAGAGAGGGCCAACTCCCAATAGTACCTTGGAGCGAGTGCTGGTTTGCTGCCTATCACAGTCCGAGCTTTAGTTTCCTCGGCAACGGCAGTTCGAGTTTCTCGGAAAACTGTAGGTTCCAGCGGAGCATGATCTTCGTTGTCCCTGTGGGTGTATTCAAGTATTACGTAAGCAATATTTTGGCCATTTCACCCCCCAATAAGCAAAAATTAACATTGGCTAACATAGGAAAATAAGACAAACGGCAACCCCTCACTCCCCCACAAGGTTCTTACGTAATACTTGAACTCTCCCTGTGGGGTAAAAACACAAACGATTAATTTTTATTCACCTCGTAAACGTTTACTTTGTCTGCTGAACAGAGGAAGCATCGTCCCGTTGCTCATCGTGTGGACTGCGTACTATATTTGTGATTTGTCCTGAATGAATAAAAAACTGATAACATCTTATGATTTCAGATTTTTACTCTGGCTAAAATAAGTGAAGTTGAAGACGTTGCCATCCGAGTATAACTCTATTACTCGGGTTATTTCCTGTGTTTTTCGTGCGAAGGAAGTCACGCCTGGATGACGATGCAAAGGTTTAGTCTCATTCGTGAAAAGGCCTTTTCTTTGGAATACAAAAAGGATTCTTTTACGCAATTCCCATTTTCGAAGTTGCTAAGATCGAGTATTTTCAGCTTCTTCTGTAACTTTTTGGGTGAGGAATTAGCGCTGCAAGGTGCCTATGAACTCTGGGTCTCGTGATAGAAAGTTAGTTGCTAATAATGACGGAAAGATAGACTAAAATTAGCGCTTCCTAGAAATTTCATCATGGCCGTTAATAGGATGTTTGATAAAAACGTGTCTTGCATATTATGAACGCCATATTCTTTACATAGCGCTTTAGTGTACAGTGTAGTTAAGTGCGGTATGTACATCTGTATGCGGTTTTGAGTTGGCTGTAAGACATTGGACCAATTTCACTTATTTCTGTATTGAGTTCTGGGACATCAAACTCTGAAAAACCACCAACCAGTCTCTTTAGCGGGAAATTTCTGTATATAACAAACAAAAATGCCCTTTAATCGTATGTACAGTGACAACAAATGAGAGAAAGAGAGAGACCACATCTGCTTTAATGTATGGTTTGGTATTTTATAATTATCAAAATGTTATATTTGTAAAAACCGCTGACAGACTATCAAGCAATCCATACTAATGAAAAAGTTTGTTACGGCTCCTTTAAAAAGCAAGCGTGAACAAACGATATGTATTGTAAATGAAAAGATCAAAACACCACATGCATTTTAATTATGTTTACAATTTGGATAGATGCTAATACTTATCCCCCAACTCCGGATTTTCTTATGCTGGTATATATAGTTGACTAGAGCCAATTAGTAAAGTGTTAAAGGGAGCCCTTTACTTTACAAACTTACACACAATGCATTGTGCGTGTATGAATGAAAACAATACACAAAGAAACTCCACACACGGAAAGATCTTTATCAAATTTAGCTCGTTAAGCGTTTAGTGCTTGATATAAATCTCAGAATTTAATCACCTTAAAGTATTCTCTTCCACAGTAATTAAATGCCAAATGATTGTTAACAGACGTTCATGATGTTGCTGGTATTGGAAGTACTGAAGTCATTGGCCGTTATACATGACGACTTTTTATTTTGCAATACTTTTTCACGACGTCCGTGAAAAGGAATATAGTAAGCAAGTAATTGTCACAATTACCTGTCAGCACATATCATGAGTGTGCTTCCTTCACCCAGTGGTTATTATCACAGTGGTTTTGATTTCACTAAATTGAGTTCGACTCGGTAGCTTTAGACGTAGGGTAATGTATTAATATTCGAAAGTGTCACGTTAAGATATCTGTCTCGCCTCAAACGATTTCTGGTATAATCTTAAGTCGTAAGATTCACATCTTTTTTTTACGTGGATATTTTATCACGACAATTTTGTACTATTAACCTTTTACATTCCAAATTCTCATTTATGTTTTACATCTTATTTAATTATGAAATTGTTTTATAATTTCAGTCACATTTTGGAAAATTAAAAAAAATTAAAAATATTTTCAAGGGATAAATAAGAGAGATCCCATAAACTTGCAGAACGCACTTGTTTTAAGTTGTTTAAGTGTGGGTTCTTGCATCAGAAATCAGACCTTTACAGAGCCCTTGTTTAGCTTGCATGTGTAAACACAGTCCCCCATTTCACCCTTTGTATACCCTATTTGCCATGTGACTTTAAAACGTATTTATACAGTGTAAATCGAACACAAGTGGAAGGTCGTGGGTTCAGGTCCCACCGAACGCAGAAATATTTATTTTCTTTCGAACGTTTCACCATCTAATCACGCCATAACATCGGCGTTGGTATCACTACGCCAATAAACGTTGATTGATATTGTTGTTTGACTTTAAGACGTGTTTATCCTCTGTATTGTGGAGTTTACAAGGGTCAGTATTGAAACCCTAGTTCTCTAAGGACGTCACATAATTGGGTAATATGAATAGTGTATCATCATCATCATATTCAACCATTATCTATCCACTGCTGGATGAAGGTCTCTCCAAATGCTTTCCACACAAGTCTATCCTGAGCAATTCGCTTCCACGTCACCCCAACCTGTTTTCTTATTTCATCCACCCATCTAGTTTGAGGACGTTTTCTAGGTCTTCGGTGGTCTCTTGGAATCCAGTTCAGAATTTCTGTTGTCCATCGTTGATCAGTTCTTCTTGCAATATGCCCAGCCCATCGCCATTTCAGCCCTTTTACTTTAACAATGATGTCCTCTACTCTAGTTTGCTCTCTCACCCAAGTGTTTCTTTTTCGATCTCTCCTAGTTATTCCAAGCATGCACCTCTCCATGCTCCTTTGCGTTGTCTGTAACTTTCGTATTGCTCCAACTGTTAGACTCCATGTCTCTGATCCATAAGAGAGGACTGGCAATACACACTGGTTGAAGACCTTTCTTTTTAGACACAAAGGCAATTTCCCCTTCAGGATAAAACTGTTTCTTCCAAATGCACTCCAGCCAAGTTTAATACGTCTGTTGAGTTCTTTCATAATGTTGCCATCCATTGAAATCAGCTGGCCAAGGTAAATATATGAATCAGCAATTTCTAGCTCAATGTTGTCAACTTGTATTTTTGTTTCCTCTACGAAATTATTGAACATGATCTTAGTTTTTTGTAGGTTCATCTTGAGTCCAACTTCTTTACTTCTAGTTGAGAGCTCCTGTACCATGTCTTGGAGTTCTGATGGGTTCGTTGAAAAAATTAAGTTAATTAAGTTAATTGAGTTAGACTCCATGTCTCTGATCCATAAGAGAGGACTGGCAATACACACTGGTTGAAGACCTTTCTTTTTAGACACAAAGGCAATTTCCCCTTCAGGATAAAACTGTATATACGCGTTTAAATATTACGTAAAAGATTCCCTGAAGTAAGCTCATGATTGACATTTTTGTGATTTATTAACCTATATTTATTAGCCTATAACCCCCCTTACGAACTTTCTTGGTACGCCTATGACTGAGAGTATGTTACGAGTTGCGCTACAACTCCAGAGTGGAAGTAGTTGGACAATGGATGACACTCATGAGGGGTGGCCGACTTGAAAAAAAAATAAATAAATATGGGTGAGTCCTGAATGGAAAAACCCGCATGTGCAATCAAGTCAGCCACAGACAGGAAAAAACATAAACGATAACAATTGTGACTTCCATGTGATATCTTTCACCTTAAACTACGTTCTACATTTGTTTACTGTCCATAAATTGTGGGCGGGCTGAATTGAACTGCGGCCTCTGATACTCATGCTCGATTCATTTTAATGAAACACACACCAAAAAAAGTTGAAGCCTGTCAACCTAATTGCCAAAATCCTTTGATATTTTAGCTTTCACAGTTGTTTAGTCTTATATCAATGATCGATTTGTTGGATTTGTCTTATTGCTAGTCGGGATTTCTTGAGACGACGAACAGATTTTTTATCCAGTTTTCTCTATAGCATTGTGTTTCGAGTCCAAGTTCTACTTTTCATGATTTTGCCACTGCACGCTGTAGTGATTATCGAAGTTTTAGTTCAATCAGCTGAAACCCGATAGCGGAATATGAACGAGCCTCCCCAAGTAAGTGAAGGGATAGGGACCTAACGAGACAAGTGCTTTTAATTAATATATAATTTAGGCATCCTTTTAATTATCGCTCGGAAAATAAAGAACATACAATTTTCGCTCTCTCTTTCAAAGAATAATACATTTTAAATATAGAATTTCAAGTCAGTCGAAGATCAGGTGGAAATATCCAAATACGTGCTTATTATATCAAATGGGGAAAACTACAGAGAAAATTATAGTCACATATATATATAACATATAATTATTGTGAAGCCCCGTTTGAGTTAAAGCATATAATTGCAACGTCGCCAATTTTAAATTGACTTTGTCAGGAGTTTAGTGTCCTTTAATAGGACACATACACACTACCGTAACTTTTCTATTGGTGGGATTTCGAACCGAATTCAGCTGTTGACTCAGCCGGCATAATGTACCTCGTAATGGAATAAAAACATGCGTGTAACAAACATGTGCGTGAAAAGCAGAGATTCGTTTTTGCACAGAAACTTTTGTTTTCTTTTATATTTACGTCGGCTTTTGTGATTGGAACGTGGCGAAGAATGATTAAAGACAAGAGAATAATGACCAAGTTCTTTATGAACGCCATCATCTATGCCATTAAGAAGCATATAAAACCTTTTTTTCTGTCATCAGGTTTAATTATTTTTAACGATACACAAAAACGTTGTTCACCCATCGACATTTTTAGAAGATCTTGAATTTATTTGCAAAGGTCTCGAGAGTATTACATTCCGGCGCTGTGACTTTTTTTTTAACTGCGTAGGAATTTATTCATTCGCAGCACGATTTTAACGAGCCGCTGCTTGTGGCAAGCATTCTTTAAATGCGTATTATCCGTCTACAGACAACTGCTCGTATTCGCAACATCAGGTTGTTTAATGGGAGTCTCAACTAATTTTGATATACTGTATTGTGATATTTATCGTTTTTTGTCCTATTCGACAAAGGATCTATCAAAAGTATCGATAGGCCTATCTACTTTCTTTTCAATACTTTTTATACTTTTTTCGATACCTTACCAAGTAACTTTGTACTTGATACTTCACTCATATGAGTATTTACCTCACTCCTTTTCATCGAATTTATATACAGAACCTAAGAGATGTTATCTTTCGTTTTTCAAGATCTTTTTTCTTCAGACATGCGCATAAAAGGAAATACGAATTTTGAACATCAGAAATATGAATAAGGAGTCTTACATACGCTGTGGGCAATTAATATCCACTGAAAGAGAAATTCTCTAGAATACAAAACAGCATTTGAAATGTATTATCACGAATTACATATATCCAGATGCTCTTTTACACTTGTGCTGTCAATAGTAGATTACAGAACATAAACATAAAAAACGTTATTTCTTGGCTAAAGTCCATCCTACTTGCTAGACGTATATACTGTCCATTCGCGAGAAGTTGGCGTCCAGATTCCGTTAGCTGAAGTAGCAGACGGGTTGTTCCATTGCAGAAGAGGGGGGGGGGCGTATTGGCGTAAGTGGTCTTTCGCGCGCGATAAACTAGTTAGGGCAAGACAACGTTCTGTAATGGAACAACCCGTCTGCTACTTCAGCTAACAGAACCTGGACGCCAGCTTTTCGCGAATGGACAGTACTTCATTAACCTCATTCTAATATTAGAATCACGCAAATGAGTGCAAACTTAAATACCAGGTTTTTAATACTCGCTACCCTCACACGCATAAACAGCATTGAATTATGAGATTAGAGAATGTTTTTAAAATCTTTGAATACCTTCCTAAACCCTTTGGTTTCGTTACATCATAGAATTGGGGATGTTCTTTCGTTAAACCTTCTTTGATAATTGGCTCCTCTAACTTCAAGATTTCGTGATGATGTTCGCGTGCGGCAGGAAAACTCTTTCCATTTATTTTTCTTTATGATGAGGGTGTGCCGCAGCCTAGATTTATTAGCGATGGGAGAAATAGATCGAAGTCATTTAATAATAGATGATCTTATTTTCAGATCTGTCCCTTTCATCTATTGTTCTTCGAAAAGAAAGAGAGGGTGTGTGTTAACAAATCTAATTCGCAAAATAAAGATTGCAATAAGCGTCAGTTTTCAAAGATGCGGGTATTTATCTAGCTTTTACTTTCTCACAAAAAATTATGAAGTTGGTATCATTACTTGCAAATATGTTTATTTTCAACATTTCCACCGGAATATTAAACTCAACATATCACTCCTACGATAGATTTACTAAAACCAATGGAAGGTCTATAATAAGCAGCAACGTAGAGTTCCCAAAATTGTGTGGGATGGGGGGGGGCGAGCACATATGATAGATATTTGTATATTATAATACATGTCAAATTGTCATTTATTTTATTTGTTGTGGGACCTCGGGCTCCACGGACCCATGTAACTATACGCCTATGGTAATAAGCATATATTAAATGTAAGTTATATGTTCTTATGTTGTAAGATATTATTAACCTCCACAGGTCTAGTAGGTCAAGACACCGCGGGCTCAACGCGAGGACCCTGGTTCGAATCCGAGATGAGGACGGCGTCTCTTTTTCTCCCAAACAAAAATAGCTCTAGTTTGAGCTACTAATACGTGGGTGTCAAATTTATTTGTAGTAAGTTACTTATATATAACCACGGGGTATTTTAATTTTTGGGAAGGAAAATTATATCTTTAAATTTATTTTCGGATAAGTATGTACTAAGTTTCTTTACCTCCATTTTTTCAGTTGTGTAATGAAAAAATACATTGGTCTGTCAAAGTCTCAGCAATTTTTTTGAAAACTGAGCTTTTCATTAACTGAAGGTTAAGTGGCCGTCAGGCTCTCAAACCGGGAGTTTTGAAACTCGAGAAAAAACTGCCACTTTTGAAAAAAGCAAAGTATTTTATAAAGCTAGCTTTACAAAATACTTTTCCCAATAATCCGTAACACTCTTTTGCCATTTATATTTCATACCTAAATGCTCCGTATTTAAAAAGCCCAAAAATGTCATAAACGTTTTAAATAATTTTTCAAATTATTTCAACGAATGCTACGGTGGTCGTGTGTGTGTCATGCGCAAATAATATCCTCATTTTTTCAGTATTCCTTTGTGCTATTTCAGATTCCGAAGATTGAACTTTACCGACAATCGAACCAGACTGTTTGTATGCAACGCACGCATATTCATTTTTATTTATTTATTTATTTTTTTTGCCATGACACTTTTCCGTCTATTGTTTGGCAAAATTTTCATAACTTGGCAAGCACAATTATGATATTCAAGCAATTTTCTTTCCTTGAAATGTGAGAATATTCTTTTTTCTGTTTCATCAACACAACACTGGCAAAATTTGCCTTTTCAATACAAAAACTCAAATTATTTAGCTGTAATTAAAAAAATTGCATGGAAAATTTATGGCATTTTTGAAGAGAGGGCCCTTCACGAAAGAATTGTTCTCCAAAACAATAGATTTGTATTGACCTACATTCGAGGCTTACTCAGTGTTCCCAGCTACACTTCAACGCCTAGAAAATCTTAAATGTAAATCACATTGCATGATACTTTCATTTAAAACTAGTCTGCTCTATTGTGTTAGCGCTAATTTGCGTCATACACAATATTTCATTACGCAAATGAACCTAATATTGAAAATTGCATGGGCATACATTAAAAGGCCGCATCATACCTTACAGCATTTATTTCTTCCTATATCTCTACTACATGAAAACAAAATTTTCAAGTCACGTCTTTATAAAATGTGCCGAAAGAGCACATATAAGAATGTATTATACATAACTAATAATAGTGAAAACCGTCAATAAATATAACTCGCCCCCAACTAAGCTAATAATTATCCAAATTATTTAAGCTAACCTTTTTAATTATATGCATGAAAGAAAAAATAATTTTAATATAAAATATTTAACATGTGGATGAAGACTTGATGGATCCATATAATAGCTTTCTAATAAATCAGGGGTTATCTATCAGGGGACAATTTTGCAATTTCAAAGGGGAATTGTGGACTTAAATTAGCAGACTCAAACAGTAGCAATACTGCTACTATTATACAGCTGCTAGCTAAACTGATCTGAGAAGAAACAGAAAAATAACATCCTAAGATAGGGTGAAAAGGATGTACGGGCAAAAAGGTTAAGAACTATGGATATAATTTTTTTTTGGTAGTCTCCGGACTTTCATCTTTCGGATTTCTATCCATAGGTTGATTTAAAAAGTGTCCAGTTGATTATTCAAGTCCCATTGATATATAAATATCATGAGTTTAAAATGAGTGAAAAAGAAATAAGAAAGCCCCTAAAATCTGCGAAATCCAGTTAGAGTATAAATTTCAGAACCTTTTCTAACAAGTCATCACCATTTAACTTCTTCTAAAAAAAGGCAAAATATTAGCTGTGACTGGCTTAGATTAGAAAACCGAATTGCTGTTTTTTAAATAATTTCATTTAAAAACTTAAATGATTCTGAAATTTTTAGTTTTCAAAGTTGCATGAACAAGTTCTGTTGACACCTATAGTTTGTATCTAGTTGAACAACTTGTGTGTAAATAATGCATACGTATTTATTAAAAAACGAAACTTTCCCTTCTCTTCCTAAGACAGCTACCTTAAACAAATGACGTCTCAATTTAAGTGAATAGCATTTTGTGCCAAATATATGCATTTCGAAAACACCATATAAGTCATCGCAATATTTATTCTTGTATCTTCTGTAGCAAATTTAACTGGTTTTGATGGTCTATATATAGCTACTATAACAAGCGCTTTTGCTGCGTCCTGAAATACTTCATTGCGGGAGTCTTTTACAAACTGTAAAATTGAAATCTAAAATCTAAATCCACCAGGTACGTACAATGGAAACAAATACAATTTTCGTTTGTGTTCATTAACACGTGATTAACTTATTTTCCGCTAAATTTCAGCTTCGTTTACTATCGATGTAAGTGTTTAAATATTATAACACGTGAAATCACGTGATGATTTTAATTGATATAAATTAACGTTATATATTATTATTTTGTTTTTCAGTTTCACTGAATTTGTACAATGATTCATTTCTTTGCAATATTTAGCTTATGTGAACGGCTTTTATAGCTTATAATAAGTTGAACATTTATTTTAAGCATAGAATCGATCACAAATTTATCATAAATTATTAAATGCCATAAAAACATACGACGAGCAAGGGCAAATTCAGTTTGCATTCGTCATTAAGAACGAGTTCCCAAATTTCCTTCAAATAACTATTTTGCTATTAAGATTG
>QLNU02015360.1:294555670-294570487 GCA_006491805.2 Dysdera silvatica | reverse complement strand
TAGTATAAATTTTATAATTATTTTTTATCAAAACTATATGTATATTATTATTGTTCACGTTATAAAAAAAGTCCATTGACATGCTTCATTGAAATACAAAACAAAAACAATTGAATAAAAATAAATGTTATTTTGAACACCACCTTAAATTGGACACGTTTAGGGGGTACCGGTGGGGGTGTCCAACTTACACAGGTTATACTGTAATTAATTTTAAATATAATCAAAACCCTCTTAATCACCATCAATATTGACAGCGATTAAAAGCTGTTGCCTGGAAAAACATTTGCCATTCATGCCGTTCTCCATTGAAAAACTTAGAAATGCTTAGCCCATGGATGCTGCTGAAACTTAACCATAGGTTCATGGCTGACCTTCGCAACCTTAGGAAAGTTCGTTGGGGTTAATGCTTCACTTGAAAATAAAGCTCAAGAGCAGAATAAATTACTTTCGTAACATATTATGAAAGGCTCCAAAATAGCTGAAGAATGAATCCTTGGGTATATCCCGACTTCCAATGTTCGCTGGTCCATGAACCTTAACCTGGTTACACCTACTCTGCCACAAATGTTCCCTCAATTGGTTCCACTGGTGAGTATCCTAACGATAGGTTTCATTTTCTTTAAGGCTTCTTCAATGGTATTTATTTCTTTAAGTCGTTAAGGCTTGACTTTAGATACTCCTAACGCCTTTCTAACGAGAAAAGTACAAGAAACCCTCTGAAAGGAAAATCTTCCATTCTCTGTTTTGTTATTTTCAGCTTTCTGGCAAGTACTGTTGCTGATTTTTTCAATTTCCCCTAACTTAAACGTCCAGCGATTGTTCATCGCAGGTTTGATTGAAATCATCCATTGATTTTCCTTCCGATTGTTTTAATTTCTAGTTTATTAAATTGCAGTTATTTCAATATCTTATTTTTCTAGTAGTTTCTTGAAAATGCGCACATAACTATACAATTTTTGAGTTCTCATTTCGAAATATACCCGTACAGCACTGCATAATGGGGCAAATTTCCCTGCCCCGTAGAATCTTATTTAGGTCCTCAAAACGTCCGCTGGCTCTACCCAAAGTATTTGAACTCATTGCTGAGTTTGAATTTCAACGTTCTTTGGTGTATGCAAACGTATCGTCATTTTGAAGTCACGTTAAACTGTCTGTCCTGTCTAGGCAGACCCGCTATATATGTATGGCCTTGTTCTCCACCACCCTTGTCTCCTCAATTAAATCCATAATCTCGTAAAAGGTTTGTGAGTTCTACAGCGCAAGAACCTCGTAAAAATGGCGGCACTTCAATGATCCACAGTAGTTACAATCTTTAAACCATTGGACTAATATTAAACCCGTGGATTCCGTTCAATCCCCGGTGAAACTGATTGTGTTTAAACCTATCGTAGTCACACTAAGCCGTTGAACTTGTCTCCCAAGACTTGAAGAAATTAAACTAATCTGTAAGTATAATTTAATTCATAAGCAATATTTATCGCTAATTATCTTAAAGTTTCGTTAACAGTCCAAAATGTCGATGAA
Source organism: Dysdera silvatica (assembly GCA_006491805.2). Classification (NCBI taxonomy): domain Eukaryota; kingdom Metazoa; phylum Arthropoda; class Arachnida; order Araneae; family Dysderidae; genus Dysdera; species Dysdera silvatica. The sequence goes on along the minus strand of QLNU02015360.1, from coordinate 294,568,960 downwards.
AATTTTCGAGCAGTTGTCACCTTCCTCATTTTTGAAGCTTAAAACTGTAATGATGAAAGTGGAGGTTTTGGGACATAAAACGCCACCACTTTCACAAATTAATGAAGCTTTCCTCAAAATTCATTTCCATTCCATTGGGGTATGAGCTAGAATAAATTTTATTAAAATAGATGTTAGGTCTTGTGGTAGCGCAGCAGGCCTGTAGCCAAGCCGGGACCAGCAGGGGCGTGGCCCCATTTACCCCATCGAGCTATTTTTTATATTTATATAGAGCAATTCCCGGCTGCCCAGTGCCTTTTGTGCCCTTTGCCTTGCCCCTTCGTCCTAGCTACAGGCCTGTAGAGCAGCAGTATTTAATTTAATCTGTTGTTAATCCAGGCCCAACCAGCAACATAGTGTCTTCAAAATTATTAGTGGAGGGGGGAGCACATATTATATGCATTGCAATATATGCAAAATTGCAATTTGTTTTACATTTTTTGGGGGCTCGAGTTCCCCGGGCCATATAACTTTATACCTATGCCCCCAACGGTGCCCCCCCCCAAACCCTACAGACTAACTGCTCACTGTAGTCCTGGGTTTGGTTCCCTAAGCTTATGTGGTTCGAATTCCTTGGAAAAATATAGGCCACTGCCCTACGGTGGTGTGACGGTAACGTATTATTCTATCGTGCCATTTGGTGCAGAATGGCCATTGCTGTCCTTGCGCCATAAAACTACAACCAACGAATCTATCGTGCCGTAGCGGGTTGACCCCCAGTGGTGTCCTAGAGCTTTTTTTTCTACTGCAATCCGGAGTTCGGGTCTTTCGGTAGTAGAGGTTCCGTTTTTGGAAAAACTATGGCTTACGACGTAGCATAAGCTTTACTGACCTTGCGCCGTAAAAACACCCACAGACTTTCGGTGGTAACGCGTTCACCTAGTCTGCGGTTACTCCCGGGTTTGGCTCCCAACTGTGCCAAACAATAGAACGCCAACTAACTAACTACTCATCGTAGTACGAGAGTTGGTTCGCTATGTTTTTAGAGATTCTGATTCCTCGGAAAACTATAGATCCCGGCGCAGCATGATCCGTGCTCTTCTTGCACCGTGAAATTCAAATGGTAAAACCAGAAACAAGCAAGCAAAATAGATTTTGTATCTTAATTTATATTCTTTTACTATATATTTATGCACCTTGCTTGGCGCAGAATCACCATTGTTGTCCTTGCGCCATAAAAATACAACCAACCATATATTTATCTGTTTATAAATTTCAACTTTAATTTCGCCTTTAGTTCTCAATAGTTCATTTCTCGATTTTGTTTAACACATTGAAACCCACGCTTTAACTCAAACTAGAGCTTTTTTAGGTATAGGATAAAAAGAAACATCGTCCACGACCTAGATTCGAACTAGGGGTTCTTCGTTGAGTCCGGAGCGCCTTAACCGCTAGGCCATCGAGGACAGGTTAGAAACTCTTTTTCTCCGTATATAAGGATGTAAGATATTATTACCCTTCTCAGGGATAACACAATTGCCAAATATTGGTCAACACACAAAGCCACCGGGGTGAGGGTGGTTTTTTTTTTCCGTGGTGAAGCTTCATTCCTCTCCTCGATGGCCTAGCCGTTAAAGAGCTTCGGGCTGAACGGAGAGATCCTAGTTCGAATCTAGGTCGGGAACGATATCTCATTTTCTCCTATACCTAAAAAAAAGCTCTAGTCTGAGCTGAAAAAAGCTGTCAAAATTATTAAACATAATAAATTCACTACACAAAAAATCACCCAAATACCCGCCTCGGTGGCTTTACGTATAAATAACCAATATTTGGTAATTGTATTAGTCTTGAAAAGGGTAATAATATCCTACAACTTTCAATTTTAATTTTGTGCTGTTAGTTTTGTTCATATGAATGGCATTAGAAAATTTAGATCTCAGGTTCTTTTAAATCAGAGGTTCGCGGGGAGGGAATTAACCACTGAAATTAAATTTCAGCCCCACGTTTGGATTCCAACCACAAGAGGTCGTTTGTTCGAATCCAGTCGGGGACGAGGCTTTTTTTTTTTTTTTCGGACCTCATCATAAACGCTGACCGCTGAAGATACTTATATTGAACCATTTTTCATGGTCTCAATTTTACTGACCTTAGGAGGACAATAATATCAAAAATCTTAGGGACTGGTCCCTCACCAAAACTAACACCTCAATAAACACCTCAACTACGGCCTTGCATGCTATGACTGTATCCATATATGCTGCAAAATTTTTGACCCCCCGAAATTAAATTCTGGCTATAGCCTTGGTATTTAAGATTTTTCTAAGATGGACCCAGCGGTGGTGCAGTAAAAATATGTTCGTTGTTGAATGTGCAAATAAGCATGGAAAGGTTGGCCGTGCTAGTGGCACTGTATCTCAAGATGAAATGCTTTTGCCTGGCGTGCCAGTAACCCGGGTTCGACACCTAACAGTACCAAAAAAAAAAAACCGCTTACCTACTAACTGCTCACTATAATTCGGAGGGTGATTCCCTAGGTCTTTAGAGGTTCGAATTCCCCGGAAAATTGCAGGTCTCGGCATAGCATATCCTTGGCTCTGCTTACGCCGTGAAACACAAATTTTCTGAGTTATTTCTTTTTGCGCTTCGCTTTGTTAATATATTTATCCCTTTCGAGAACGTAGCAGCTAGAAACTGAAAATTTTTCTTAATACGAGTGAACAATATCGTTTAGCAATGTGTGCTGTGCAGTTTGTTTTTGCTTCTGTAAGCTACAATGTCGATATACGTTCTGTCATGAGCAAGTAATACCAATAACCGTTCCTTTTCGTTTCTTACTGGCTCAGAGTGAGACATGCTATTTGGATACATTACAGAGAAAGGGAGGGTCAATAATTATTCACATCATACTTCCTCTATTGATCCGTGCTTGGTCTATTCATCAGACTACTTATGGAGAGACAACGCCCAAAGCTTTCTAACAGAACTGATTACTACCTTTCGACGGTAAAATACTTCGCACCACTATATAGGACAGACTTTAATATTATAATGGTAAGCGAGCAAACTATTTTCAAACATGAAATTAATTTAGTATTAGCCAGAGGTGCATATTTAGAGGTCATTCAAGGGGCTTAAATGACTTAAGGTAATAAATAGATAATATATAAGTAGTAAATACATAAATGAGTAATTAATGATTTGAGTTTTGGAAATAACTCATTGGACCTTTACCTTGTATCTTTTTAATGCTAAATTTTCATTCAAGGATCGTCGTCCTAAATCACCCCTGGTATTTGCTCACTATTATATGCACAGCATGCATTGGAAACGGATATTCAATTGTAAAAATACGAATCTTCCTCCACATCGTTTATGCTTTAACACAAGGGAGTTTAGAATTAATTTCGTGATATTGTATACAATGTTCTTTGAGGGATTGAAGAGCATGTATAAAGGCAACAACTTTGTAAAAGGAAGAAAATTAATAACCATTAATTTACTTACTAAGACGATAGGATGGCATGTGGGGGAGGTCTAACTTTCATTGACTAGATTCGATTGCCGCAAGATTATTTCTCTCAATGAGAATGTTTATATTGACGTCGTCAAAAATACAATACAACCCACACAGCCCGCATGTAGCACGTTTCCGGATTTTGCGAGAAAAATATGGATTTTGTTTGGTATAATGTTAAAGTGCATGTCATTTAATCGCTTTTAGGGAGCGAGACTTTTGTGTTTCCCGGATTGACTGAGACAAAAATGGCCAATTAACCTGACATAGAAACTAAAATATTGATCGACTTATCGCAAAAATATTTGATGAGAATCTCTTTCGCCGCTTTAAGAACAGACCGAAAAACACCCCATACCCAAAACTGCTTTTACAATCGTATAAACAATTGGTCTTGCCTTTTTTTCGAAACGTCTTTAACTAACTTTCGTTAGAGAACTGGAAGTAAACGTGTTCCATCCCACAGCCTAACGCTTTTAGAAATACGTCCAGTGGGTTTAAAATTCTATACATCAGCACGAATGCTTCTCCCAATGCTCATTCGTTTACACATCTTTTCATACACTGAAATTTAAATGATTATATCAGTGGCGGATTTCTAAGTAAGTAAACTAGAACTTTCTAGTAAGGGTATATATATCTAGAGGCGGCACTTTTTGGGGGGGAGATGAGAACCCAAATGTAAGTTATTAGTTATATGATATGAAATTAATTTAATTAATTTAAATAATTAATTTGATTATTTATTTAATTGTTAACACGTTGAGTGCCACACGAATTTATAAGGAAATCCCCGTCAGGCCACGCGCGCTGCTTAGAAGTGCACTGGTATTGTAGTATAGCAGTGCGAGTTTTTGAAAAGAAATATTTAAATACATTAATGATACAATCCTGTAATAAATAAAATTTAAATAAATTTTAGGTAATTACTTAAAACGATGTAAATTTTTTAGTTTTATATCATATTTTACACTGTCAGTCACCGATGACTGACGTGGCACTCAACGTGTTAAATTGTTAGGCTAGTTAATTTAATTAATTTGGATAATTATGTTAATCACCTTCAGATATAAAAATCTATGAGTATTGTGCGTTTGGGCTCAGTTGGCGGGTGATACCGTTAGCAGACTGGTTAGTCCATTGCAGTTTAGGGAAGGGCGTCTTGCCGAAACTGGTTTTTCGCGCGGGAAAAACCAGTTCCTCCAAGACGGCCTTCCCTAAACTGGACTAACCCGTCCGCTAACGATACCACATGCCAACTGAGCGCAAACGCACAGTGCGATAGGATTAATATATATACATATATGTATTTTTTTCAAAGGAATATTCCTTCCTTTGTGAGGGAGAATGGGGGGTTCTATCTAGGGGGTGGGGTGGAAGGCCCACGCCAAAAAGACACAGACAAGGAAGAGTATAAAATCGGCTGAAATAATTCGCAAGGCAGAATATGTCCATGACTAGGGTAGAGGGTGCAATTTGGACGGTTCTGCCAGGGGCGCAAGGCCATCTAGCTACGGTGCTGGCACTATACAGTCTGTAAGAAGAGGCGATAATTTCCTAAATCCGCCACTGACAGTAGTGTAGCATTTCAAAAACTCATGGGGGCTCAAGTGGTTTTAAAGTACATTAAATGTGATGCGGCCTTTGAGAAAATGTGTTTCGATATCCAATGGGAAAGCTTGAGCCCCTGAACTCGTTTTCCTACGTACCTGGTCACTGAAGTTTATATAATACGTTATTTATTAAATTTTACGCGAATTCAACGCCAAATATTATGTGCATATCTCGTACACATGTTAACCCTATACAGCAGGGGTCTTCAACCCGCGGTCCACATGCGGTCTACCGGCATGTTTCATGCGGCCCGCCAGCTCATGAAAAAATACAAATTGTTTCACACAAAAATAACATCCCTGCTCCCTTTGAATCTGAAATATATGTATTTTATTCTGTTGGCATTTTCATATTTCATAATAAATATTTTAAAACACTATAGAACCAAAGTAACAATTGGTTTTTCCCCCCTCAATCGTGTTTTTAGTTTTATATTGTATATGGGGATTAGGTGTAGTTTTATTGATTTGCAGTGCAACAGTGATTTAAAAAAAATTCATCTTAGGACTCATCAAATTCTATTCTAAATATGCTGATATGAACACCTTCCCAACCATCTGACTGCGTGCTCTAAAAATGTTACTGTTCTGGAGCACTGACATCTGGGCATAAGCTGATGTAGAAAGTTCATAAGGGGGGGGTTATATGCTTACAATGGGGGTATAAAGCTACAAATCCATATGTTCATATGTATGTACACAAAATTTTGTTGCAGTGGGAATCAGAACCTCTATCACCCACCTCCTGCATATTCTAATGTGTCTGTAAACAGCTGTTTCCAAAAATGAAGTTGATAAAATGAAAAGTTAGGACCAGAATAACTGACGTCCACCTTGGAAACACTCTTAGGATTGCAATATCAAAAATAAGACCTGATATTGACAGGATTGTTAAAAATAAGCAGTGACAAAAATCTCACTAAAAGGTTTGATTTCGCTTTACATATTACTAATACCTAAACGAATTGTAAATGTATTTTGCTTCCATACATATTTTACATTGTAATATATATTCAGTCTGAGAGGCAGATTCAGAAAATATTTTTGGGTGGGCATGCAAAACTAATATAGACCTAAGGAAAAATATCAATAAAGGCTGATTCAGTGAGGTGGAGGACGCCTCTCGAGCCGCTTTTGTTCAGTCCTAATATTGCTGATACAGTAGTGCGGCCCGCGGGCCTGCAAGAATAAGCAAAATTGGCCCTTGGACTGAAAAAGGTTGAAGATCCCTGCTATACAAGCTTTATTCACAAAGTTTGAAATTTTAAATTCCAAAACATATTTAGCGAGGAACGGATACAGTGAGCATTTTTATTGGTCGCAAGCTCTTCGTTACATACGGGTTCCACTGAATATTTCTTCGCGTTATTTTTATCAAGAATGCGAAAGGAAAACATACATCACAGCGAACAACTCGTATATTATTGTATAGCATTTTCCTTGATAATTTTATAGCTAGAGTTCTTTTCTTTTGCGAAAATGTAAAGCACGTAATTAAATTAAATGAAATGTTGAATACAAACTAAACAATAGTTACCTAATAATTTTGTTTATTAGTGTTAAACTAGTACATGAAGACCTATATCTACATCATTGTTAATTAGATCTTTTCATAAATTCATGTCGGCAAATTCTAACGGGCATGAAAGTTTTTAATAAAGATTAACATATGATATGAACTTAATGAGCTCAGAAACATCTTTTTGGCTTTTCTTTTGTACCTCTTATGTCAGGGGCGGATTTAGAGGTCATTCAAGGGGAAGGGGGCGATTAATGACTTGATTTTTGGAAATGATACCTCATTGGACCTTTACCTTGTATCTTTTCAATGTTAAATTTTCATTCAAGGGGAGGGCGATTGCCCCTACCTCCTAAATCCGCACCTATCTTATGTGCGTTAAGTACAAGAAACACGGGACCCTAATTTTTACCAAGATAGAACTTTGATTAGTTCAGTAGTTGTGATTGTTGTGGAGGTTCGTGTTTTCGTTACTGAAGCCAAGCTGGTTTTCTCTTTGTGTTTGTGTTGTTGTGTGTACAGGTATGAGGACGAAAGCTCTGTCCTTACACCAGCAAGGCTGGTCCTGGACCAAGATTGCTACAGAACTGGGCTGTCACAGAACCACAGTGATGAGGTTAGTCCACAAATGGCAGCAGACTGGGTGCATTTCGGACTTGCCACATCGCAGGCGGCCCAGGACGCATCATCAACAAAATAGCAATGCCCAGCAAATTCAGCAACTCTCCCATCTTCGTGGAGCAGTGAATGGTCAAGCATTACCTAGCAGGTAAATATACATCCACTTAATTTTTTCCTGTAAGTGTGTTTTATGTTTTAAAATTTTAATTTGCTTTTGAGCAACCCGTATATTAAGGCGAACGTGTAGTCCATCAGCAGTTTTTAAGTAACCCAAGTAGTGCATTCTCCAGCAAATTACTTCAATCTTTCTCAAGCTTACCGAAATATTGTGTGAAAAAATAAACGCTTTTCATTTAAAATACAATTCAATCCCAATAAGTTGCAATATGACAAAGTATTTAATAAAAAAACTCCATTATTTTAACGTTAATTGCAATCCTACCAGAGTAAGTAATAGAAAATATGTATGCAACGGGGAAATAACTTTATACAGAGTGATTCAAAACTAATGGAACAAACTGAAAGGGGTGGTAAAGGACGCCAAATAAGCCATATTTGGCGAAATCAGGTCCGCAAAGGATCCGATTTGGCTGTACAGTGAAACTATTATTTATATCCACATCGTGACTACGTAGGCAATTACATGCACAAAAAAAAATGTTTTTTGACACATAATTTAAGTGATTGACCTAATAATGCAGCAGAAACAAAAAAATCGAAAATTCCCTTCTCTGGCACTGAGTACTGTTGCCATTTAGTCATCAAAGGTATGGAAAACGATTGGTCTACCATACTGCAGGCAATTGGGAATCGTCAAGCATGTGTAATAGGTGAAGGAGAACAAAAGAAACAACTTTGGTCCAGTGAACCAATGTCCGAAAATGAGCCGTTCTGGAACTACAGGGATGTTATTATTTGCATCCACATTAGTCGATCATGTAACAAAATTTGGAAAATTTGCCGTTCCAGCCTAAAACCATATTGGAAAAGGTTTCACTACTTACTATAGTCCAAAATAACTTCCCATGGCCAAATTTATGCAGTTGGGGAATTCGTGGACCAAACGTGAGGCTCACGTTTGGACCATAAACTCCTGAATTGCACGAATTTGGACATGGGAAGTTATTTTGCACCGCAGTAAGTGGTGGAATCTTCTCCAATATGGTTGGACATGACTGTATGCAATGTAACCCTTGTGACAAATAAACATGATTATTAATAATAACATCCTTGTAATTCCAGAACGGCTAATTTTCGGACACTGGTTCACTGGACCAAAGTTGTTTCTTTTGATGTCCTTCACCTATCACGCATGCTTGACAATTCCCAATTGCCTCCAGTATGGTAAAATAATAGTTTTCCTTGTTTTCCATACCTTTGATGACTAAATGGCAACACTACTCAGGGCCAGGGAAGGGAATTTCCTATTTTTTTCTTTGTTATCAGGTGTTTCTCACAAGGGAACCTTTTATCATGTCGCCACACTTGGAGTCGGCACTAAGAATATTTTGTGCAGTTTTTAATGTTGATTCAGAATAGGTCTTTAGTTTTTGGCAAAACTCATTTTTCGAGAAATTATGACCACTTAGATATGAAGAGTTGGCGACCTTTTGGCGAGAAATTTATATTGTGGCATGTTTAAAATTTGGTTCAAAGTCGTTTTGTAGCCAACATAGTATAAACCAGGTGCTCACTCAACGAGTATATAGCATTTCAGACATTTCTCTAATCTCATATACTTACAACATTTACGCAGTTCTACAAGTTCACCAACGTCCAAGAACTGTCTTTTAAATCGGATCGCGAGAACTGTGACATTTTACATTATGACAACTATTCATTTTTAAAGTAAGCATTGTCATAATTTTTTGCGTTTTCCCCATTTTTACATAATTTTACTGCCATTAAAAGGTTACAATACTTTATTTAACAAAATTCGGATTAAAATTTATCGCCAAAAGGTCGCCAAGTCGTCATTTTTAAGAGGTCCTAATTACTAGAAAAATGAGTTTTACAAAAAAAACTAAAGGCATATTCTGAATCAGCGTTAAAAACTAAACAAAGTAATCCTAATATCGACTCCAGGTTCGACGAACATGATAAAAGGTTCCCTTGTCAGTTAATACACGTTCTGCTTGCTTTTTTGTGGCGAATGGTTTCATTTACCATGGGAAAGCTAGTGTTTTTAAGGAGAAAAAATATCCACAAGCCTGGCATCGAACTTACTACCCTATACAGATTGGTCCAGAACTCTACCGACAAAATAAGAGGGGGTAGAATCATAAGCGTACCCAGAAAGTTCGTAAGGGGGGGCGGTTATAGGCTCAATGGGGATTACAGAGCTACAACTCGCATATTCCTATGTTAAATATACAAAATTTCATTGCAATGGGGGTTACAACCCCCATCAACACCCCCCTACTTACGCCAATGGGTAGAATTCATACAATCGCACCTGAAGCGGCGAATTCTACACATACAATTCTGGCGAATTTAACTGATTTTAACAAGTCGCCAGAGAGAGCCCGATGTCTGTTGACATTAAATAATTTTAAAAATCTTTGAAATGGCGCATTGTAGCCATTTGTGAAAACCTTGAATGTGGTGGATGCAAATACTAAATTCACTGTAGTGCCCGAACGGCTAATTTTTGGAAAAAAATTCACTGAACAAAAAATTTTTATTTTGATGTTCTTCACCTGTTACACATACTTGGCAGTTCCCAACTCTTTTCCAGTGTGTTAAAAAAGGCATTTTTAGGCTTATTTTCACTAAACAGTAACACAGATCAAAATCAGAAAACGGAATTATGGATTTTTTTGTCTCTGCTGTATTATTAGCTCATTCACTTAAATTATGTATCAAAAATTGCATTTAATTCATGCAATTGGCTACGTAGCAACGTGATAGACGTAAACAGTAGTTACGCTCTACAGCCAAACCGGCCCCTTTGCGGACACGGGGATATGGGCAAATATGCCTTATTTGGCGTCCCCAACACCCCCTCTTATTTTGTCGGTAGAATTCAGGACCACCCTGTATAACGTCGAAAGGTCACGTTTATCATCAAAGAGTATCAATCTACTAGCTATTAGAAACTTTGTTCCTTTATTTTAGCGTTTTAACTCTATAGGATGTATATGTGTTTAAGCATACATAATTTCCAAAAATTTTCATGCACAACACTGCCAAATGCCACTCCATTTTCGAGCGTTGTGTGCTTCAGTACGCATTTAAGTTTCATAATTTCAGCAATAGACATTACATGCTGGACTTTTATTTGTAGCGCCATTTGCTCCTAGACCAATAAAAAATTTGCCTAATAATGATGTTTAGTTTTGGCCCATAGAGGGTTAAGTTTTTCATTTTGATTCTGAATTAATAGCCGTCAAACCGTTTGCTGTTAAATATTTGTGTTCCTTCTTTCTGTTTATTATTTTATTTGGCTGAGCCAAACCAATTTTTAAGTGAGGGGGGAAAAGGATGATGCTTGCGTTTCCAGGATCGAACTCACGGTCAGATATAATGATAAAAAATCGTCATCTTTAATGGCGACTCAAACTTCCTACTGCTAAAGGTTTTGTTTCCTTACTTTAGCATACTTTGTCAATTGTCAGTAGAAGCAAGGCCGGATTATGCACGCTTTAACCACGTGCTTATTTTGCTTAATGGATAATCTAGCCCTGCTAACACCTGTGGATACCAATTTAAAATCCCTGGAGATTTAAATAACGAGGACCAGCTACATTCGATGATGCATGCTTATCATATATCCGAAGGAAGATGGAAGTTTTCGACAAGACGATTCTCCCTACCACAAGACTCATATGGGTAAAAAATGGTTTGATGAGTATGACAGTTCTTCACTGGCCACATCCTTTCCCCAATTTCAATCCAATTGAGAATCTGTGGAATGGGAAAAGGGTAGTAGCGTTCGATCACGCCTTAATCCACCATTACATCTGTTTCATCTATCTCGAATACCTCGCGTGTCCCCCAGGAAAGTTTTCGATACTTCGTCCAATTTATACCTAGAAGAATTCGAGCATACACAATATTCTGAAATCCAAAGGAGTCCTTCAACGAACTATTAGTTTGGTACACCTAATAAAATGGCCACTCAGTGTATATATATTCATTCGGAGTACTTTATTCAAGAGCGATACTAATTAACCAAATAACTTTTTTAACATGCTTTAATAAAATTGTCATATATCAGGAAAGAAACTATTTTGGAATTTAATCCATAAATAATACATATAGAAGAGATGAGGGTAATTAATAGCTATAGAAGTGTGGATAATTATGACTATCCAATTCATTATAAAATAACTTAGATACTTCATTTTATGTTTGACTCATAAGTATCCTACATAATCCGTTTAATTTTTGTAGTTTCTTTTAATTTAACTTCGTACTAAAAATTAACCTTTAGATTTCCAAATCTAAAGTTTGAACAATATTCGCAAACTTTTACATATTCAAATGAATTTTAATGCAGCATTTTAATATTTGCACAATTGAATGCCATAGTATACTTTTTACTTTTACTACTATATATAGAATTGTAAGTTCCATTATTACAAAGATTATTACAAAAATAGTTCTATATAAAAATATCATTGTATTTTAAGCTATAAAATAAAATTATCAATAAAACACCAAACTCAAATTTGAAGGTTTAAAATAGCTTCCAAAACTTAAAAGCTTTCGCTTGACATACATAATATTTCAAAACTAAATTTTAAATTTATATAGCGTTAACGGCTGTTTTATTTTCTATTTACATGTATTCTAAATCAGCGATTCTCGGATGGCGGTTTTTTGAGTCTTGATCTCTGATCGTAAACGAAGTGATGAAAAGCGATATGTAAGTTTAAAAAATACTTCAGCTGAGCTAAATGAGCACGTACCGTATAAATCAGACAGTTGATTGCGTTAACTAAATGATTACACATCCCGTAATTGAGTGAATATTAAAAACTGCTATGTGGGCAGCCGACATAAGAACTTGATTCGAGAGACATGGCTTATATTTTTAACTGTACGTAGTCGTTTTCAAATTATTAAATCACTATTAATTATATCTGTATCATTCTGAGGAATATAATGTACAAGGTATATTCTGTAATGAGAGGCCTTGTACAACGAAGGGGTTCTAATGATATACCCTTCCCCAATTTGAACAATTTTATTAAGATGCAGAATAAAAATCCAAGAGAAAATTTTGTTTCCACGAAAATCTTTCCCTTTTTCATCAAAAACGATCCCCATTTTTTAAATCATGTGCAAGGGCCTGTTCTAAATAATAATTATTTTCCTTTATTATATAGTTATATAGTTTTTCCCCCCATCTCCCATTAAGACTATATTTTATATTGATGGTAGAATTCCTCAGAATTATATTTTGTATATGGTCTTAATGAATAAAGGAAATTGATTGATATATCACCAAAGGTGCCCATTTGTCAAATTTGAGAATTGCTGCAAAAAATCTTCTGCTTAAAGCTATTGCAAATAATCCTGTTTTAATTTCTAGAATCCTTTTTTCTGACAAAATGTTCGGCTAATTTTTTTTAAATTCTGAGAAGTTTCATTTAGCGCTGTTACTTACATTAAATTGTTTATTGTTATTGTTTTTGAGAAAACGTATTTATTTGGACAGTGAAACATCGCTTTTTTATTTTATTAAATAGCTTTTATTTTTAGTTCAATATATTCGTTCTTTTTTACACTTGTTATTTGTGAAGTAGCTATCTTATTTGGTGTTTTATTGTAACTTATCATTGGCAAGCGTAATCTTTTATCCTTTTTAGGTTTAGTCCCCTCGAAGCTTAATCTATCACCACTTTTATCTAATTTATTAAAATTAATGTAAAGTATTTATCTTTTTAATCTATATCTTTACACTGATGGCTGTTTTTTATTTTAAATCTTAACGGTCACAATTCTCAAAACTAAAAAAATAAGCGCAGATTATAAATCGACAGCAATATCAAGAAATACTGACATATTGATCATTTTAGATTACATTAGCATCTTCA